>OX457040.1:60669901-60777401 GCA_949752735.1 Lumbricus terrestris | reverse complement strand
ATAGGGCTATCAAGTTTCTTCTACCCTCGATGGCAGTCGATGCAGTCGACCTCACAGTTATACGAAATTTTCCTATATTTCGTCTCCTCCCTCCCTGTGATATATTGCCCGACTGGCCCACAACGTGTAGTGGATGAGGTTACAGTTTAACGAACCTTGTGACAACTCAGATAAATTATGGATTAGCATTCTTCATTCATCGCTAGCGGGGTATGTTTAGAAGGTGCGACAGAACATGTGCCAGCTGCATGGCATCTATAGAGGAAGAAGCTGATTATTTGGAGACTATCGCTCTAATCAACTTCAACGAGTGTCAAATATGCTTATGTATATTTATGCAGATGCATCTATATACATGCATAAACATTTAATCCTCACTATAGTATAGGCGGTTCTTCAGCGGATCTGTTATCTATAGCATTGATCGGCTAAAATAACATATGATGCCAATTACTTTGCTATTAGCGGACACGAGTGAATTCATTTCCCGTATCGAGGTAGACAATTTGAATTCCTGTATTACCAAGAGAGAACTCTACACGGTGAACGGAAAAAACCGAACCTCTCCTATTGTTACAATTATTTGTGTAATGGTTTGTACATTTTAATCATATATGGCGGAACATCTAGTTTAAAGGACAATAATCAGATAACTATCATTTATTAGCTATATAGTGTGTGTTATAAATTTCTTCCTTCGACCTCAACACACGCGCAAAGACACACTCGCCACTGACTAATTGCTTAGGCCTAATCGATTACGGCTTGATCAAATTCGTCCCAGTCCTGTATTACACTCTGACGCAGTTCTTCCGCATAGCGTTCCTTTTCTTGTAAACTTTTCTTGCATCATGGCAGGCCAGATTTTATAGTTCAAGGGATTAAAGGTCTAGGCTATTTGAAATGTACCAAGTTTGTAGGATATAGCGCATCAACAACTGCCTTGATCGCTTAAGTGCTTTCCAGCTGACCTCCGTTAGTTCAGTCGCTGTACGCTCCTTGAAACATTTTTAATTACTTCAAATTTCAACTGTATTAGCGTATAATAATAAAAACTAGTTAAGTCTATAGTTGTGAATAAAATAGGTTTATTCTCAATAATATTTTTACATGCTTGGTGTTAATTTCTATATTTATTGTAGAGGTTCGGTTTTTCCGTTCACCGTGTATATGCTGAATTTTCACAAATGGGCTGCACCTAAGCCAAGCAGCATATAGCCTAGTCCAACTTGTGGAGCGTATCGTATTTGTAATAGTTGTACGGTCAGAACACTATAGTAGCCTACCTTACTAGTTAATCTTATTTATTAATTCTAAATAGTTACCTAGAGAAAGTAGTGTTTTCAGATAATGTAAATCTCCGAGAATTTCTCAGCGCCCACAAAAGCCACGTCAGGGAGACCAGCTTATTCACCGGCGATAATCACGAAGGGAAGCGTGTTGTAATAATCATAAGAATCAAATTATCAACATTTCTCTGTAAATACGCGCAGAATCCAGGGGGCGCACATGCGCCCCCTTGCGCCCCCCTGCGGACGCCCATGTGTATGAAAACCATCATTTATTTCCAATTCAAACTGTGAAACGCCAACTGGCTGTGCCTGATGAACATTGAACGCTTAGCAAAACCCTAGCATAGTGTGTTAATAGTTTTCCCACAATTGCATACTAAATCTAAAGTAACAATGCATTCATTGTTAGTATGGATGGTCGTCCTCGATCCCGGTTGGTTGTGTGAACGTGCCCCTGAATGCTATGGCGTTGAATCTTTGAGTGCATATAGATAACCGTTGGAACAAGTGCACAGTCTCACGAAGGTCTCCAGAAACGGCGGTCATGCGACACCACAACTCAATCAAGAATTCGCGTCCTGTCCGGTTGACGGGGCCCATCGATTCGATGGCGATGGGGACGAAGTCGTGGGTGGCCGGAAGGGTTGAATATTTGGCGCACTTCCGGTTTGCGGCGTGTTCGGCTGCCCCTCCAGGCATTGCTGCCGTGATGTTGAGGTAGGAGGCAGCACAAGTATGGATGGATGTAGCATCCCATGCGACATACTTGCCCCTCGCCCAGGGGACCAATGTTGCTCCGTCCGGTCTCTTGCCATCCGTGCGGATCAGGCCCGGTGGTTCCTTCGAGCTTGGAATGTCAGCTTTTACAAGTGCTCTCCAGATGATGTCATTCATGGCGAAGTGGCGTGCAGATCTACTGTTATTATTATTATTATTATTATTATTATTATTATTATTATTATTATTATTATTATTATTATTATTATTATCATTATTATTATCACTTCAACAGGTGGAAAAGTCGTTCAGCTGAATGTCATTCACAGCTCGGGGAGCAGTGGCATTGTTCCCGAGAGGTAGGCTAGATAGCATTCCCTCGTTGAAGAGCCACTGAGATCCGCTGGAACAGGTATGATGTCTCCATCGGATCATGGGTTGCGGCCGTTATTCGGTTCCCCAACTCGGAAATGAATTTCTGTCCTTCAGAACACCAAGCTCCGCCGGTCTCCAGGGCGACCGCCACAAAAGCGTGGGTTCTGGTGATGGTGGCATATTTGATCAACTTGGACGTCGCTGCTCGTTCGGCGGCTTCGCCAGCTATGAGGGATGTATGTGGAAGATGGGACATGGCGTAAGTGTCGGGCACTGTCACATCCCATGCCAGACATCGACCACGTGACCAAGGGATGAGAGTTACGCCGTCTGGACGCTTTCCGTCTTCTCTAATCAGACCGTGGGGTTCTGATCATTATTATTAATAATAATAATAATAATAATAATAATAATAATAATAATTATTATTATTATTATTATTATTATTATTATTATTATTATTATTATTATTATTATTATTATTATTATTATTATTATTATTATTATTATTATTATTATTGACATGGACTGCCACTCCAGCGTTAAAACTGTTTATTAGGCCTAATATCTGACACCTGATGGATTGCTACCTCGGGTAAAAAAAAATAGTAATAAAAATTAAGTCTAATAGGCTATGGGATGATGATGATGACGACGATGACGACGACGATGCGTCTCTAAAGGGTGCCAGACGATCAGGTTTCCCGAACTTCAGAAGTGCAGCGCGATTGTTGGATATGGCTCGCCTGCAGAACTTGGGATGAATAGCAACCGATCGAGGTTCTAGACTCTTAGTAGGCCTATCTACTTCCAGATCGAAAGAGTGAGAGCGGAGGAGGGTAGGGCTGGGCTAAATTTGACGAATAGGCCTATGACTCGATTGGAGAACTAGAGAAGTTCTCGAGAATGACTAGATAGAGATCGATTCGTTTTAAATCGTAATCGTGATCTCGAAATTTCTACATCGCCAACAACAAATGAGATGGGCTAATAATTAACAAGGATGCTGTATATTTGATTTGTGAGACAATAGCATGTCCTTGATTTAATTTACCATCTCGTCTATTTATGTTCCTAAAGAATTACTTTTGTTCGTAATGTTGTTTCTTGTTGTCCTTCCGACTGTGTGTTTGCAAGTGAAAATTCCTGATCCCTCTATTTCCTTCAACAATGACTCTTCTTCCAACCACACTTTCTCCGCAAATTCTCCTGTCCGAAACCTAGGTGTAATCTTTGACCAGCATCTTAGCTTCTCCGACCACATAACCCAACTTTCCCGCACTTGTTTCATGCACATACGAGATCTCCGCAGAATCCGACCTATGCTTGACTTTAAAACTGCATCCACAATAGCCACATCCATAGTTCATGCGAAACTTGATTACTGCAACTCTCTCTTCCTAAACATTGATATAACCCAAATTAACCGCCTCCAAGCTATCCAGAATGCCCTCGCCCGTGCAGTGACGAAAACCCCCAAACGTCACCACATCACTCCTGTCCTGAAATCACTTCACTGGCTCAAAATACCTGAACGCATCGAATACAAAGTCCTCTCACTCACTTACAATACACTTCAATCATCCCAGCCGTTCTACCTTCGTCAGTTGTTCATCATCCAGCCACCTCGTTCAACACGCTCCTCATCCTCCATTACACTGCTTCGCCCTCCCATCACTTCATCACTGAAATTCGCAAACCGCTCCATAGCCATTGCCGTTCCACCTCTCTGGAACAAACTTCCGCCAGCACTTCGGCAAACTTCCGACCCATCATACGAACTCACCAAAACTCCACCTCTCGCTATCTCCCCACAGGTCTTTCACTCAAAACTGAAAACATTGCTCTTTCAAAAATCCTATCCTGATTCTTCTTCTCCTTACATCCCCCGCCACTTCAACTCTAAACATCACCCACCTTAGCCGTCCATCTATCTGCCTGCCTGACTCTCCGGACTTGACCCGCTGCCTATCGATTTTGTTTTGATTGAGCGCCTGTGAATAAGCTGGTTCCCGCGACTTGGCTTTTGTGGGCGCTGTAGAAGTTTCGAGATTACGATTACGATTACGATTACGAAGTGATGTAATATACATCATTTACTTACTTGCTTTCCTTGATGAATTTGTACTATCAGATTTCAACGTCTTTGGTACGATAATTTCCAAATCCACTTTTAGTTTTTCGTTTATTTCCGGTTTGTTGCGCAAGTAAAAACATTAAGTCACGGAACGGTTGAAAATTAGTTGTAGCTGACTTCTGTGTCTTTCCGAACGTCGTGTAACTGGGAAAATGTCTAGTAGAGCCTTGCGTAAACTGCAGCATAATAAAGATCGTGTGGATGTTACACTTAGCAATGGATCCGAAGTTCCGGTGCCAGACGGTTCGAGCGATATAGCAGATGTTGAGGATGACGATACCGACGACACTCCAACCATCAAATCGAAATCGTCAAACAAATCTGCGCCACAGAACTTATTTGCTTTGGTAACTTACTTACTCGATACTTAGTCCTTGCCGTGCATCGGGCAACGCATCTCCACTCATCTCTTTCCATCAGCAGGTGCTCCGCCTCCTCCCTTGACTTGTACAAGCAATAGCATCTGAAGTCGTGGCTGATATTTTCCAGCTCAGTTCCTCCTTAGTCTTCATCTCTTCATTCTCCCTCCAGAATTTCAGGGCATCACTTTGCTTGACTCTTCTATCCTCATCCATACGCCACACTTGCCCCAACCATGTCAGTCTTCTCATTCTGATGCTGTTTTTGTATCTTCTTGTCCTGTTTACTCTCTCTGATTATTGTGTTCTATTTTTGTGTGGGTTTGCTCTGGTAACACTGCATTTAAATCTGGTGCTAAATGAAACATTAACAAACAAATTGGCATAGTTGAGGATATAATTTTTGGGTTATTAAGCATGTTCCAGGTAAATTTGAAGTGGTTTTAAACCATTTTGAACATCTTCAGAGTCATCTAAAACCATTGTTATGTTGCGTTATAAATGTGTTTTAATATATAGAAGATCTGGTTTGAACTTTGGTGAAAACTTAGTTGTGGCCACCATTTCAACTCACTCATCATCGCTGTGCCGGATATCTTTCAGCAATTATCAATTATCTCTAACATTCAGATGCTGATGTGGTGGGGTGTATAGGGGCTTGAAATAAATTGCTTTGTGTTCCTTAATCGCTCAGCATGTATGCCATGAACACTGCCCCATGACTTATCAGATAATAGCAGAAAACTGTTTGCATAAGGTATACACTAGAATGATAGCCATGCTATGGAATCGTGGTCTCTATTGTGTGGTGAGAATCTTCCACCAGTGACTGCAGGTTTGAGCCTGCTGAGTGAACTTTTTTGGATAAGTTGTTTGTGCTGATCTTGAATCTTATATTCAGATTTACTGACACTGCTGACATAATAAATGCAATTTAGAAATAAGTAGACTATGTTAAAAATACAGAGACTGCAATAGAACAGCTCTACTACTTATCATCAATGTTCCATGTACTGTGTATTAAGTGTGAACTGTTTAAGCTGAGTGAGGAAGCTGAGGGAGAAAAAGGAGATGAAGATGACGAAGAAACGAACGCAGAACCTGAGAAGGAGTCGGCTGCAACAGTAAAGACCAAGAAAAAGAAGAAGAAGAACAAGCACAAAGGAAAGGAAAATAAAACCGAAATTCAGAATAAAGAGGTGGGTGATAGTGAATTTGAATATTATGACAGACTTCAAAGGTTATACTGGGGAATGAAAAACGTGTCCCAATCGGAGGTTTTTACTTGATTTGTTGACTTATGAAATGTGTGAATGAGGCAATGTTGTCTTGTCTTATCTCCAAATGTCCTCTAACTGAGGATTGACCAGACCATGTAGAGAATTTTGTTCCATCAGCTTCTGTCTCGCTCTATTGTTGATTGAATGATAGTACAATACACTACAACACAATACAACTCTGAGTGGCTCTTAAGACACTGCAGGTACATTGCATTACAATGCAACTGCATTTGATATTGCCTTGAGCGTCTTTCAAAAGTTCAGAAACTTGTGCACATGTGATCAAACAACAGAACGTCGATAGTGCTGAGTGCTTGTGAGTGAAGGACTTGCTCAAGGTCCTTGCTCAGTGTTTTGCTTCTGGCAAGGTTCAAACACATACTCTTCGCATTACAGGTCAAACACTCTAAACCAATCTGCCATGTTGCCACACTTGATCCAGTCATGACCGTATGTTATCATTCCATCTTATTCTGGATCTTTGTTGAACTCTTCATCAAGAACCGTGTCTCGGATAATCTTCATGTCCAGGGAATCACTGTCCAAAAATATGAAAGTTTCTTTTGCTTGTTTGATGCCATACAAATGTGTATATTTGCGGTTATTTTGGAACAGTTGCTTTAGAAATCTCAACAGTGGCAGCCTATTTTGCTCTCGACCTGCCTTATAACCTGCCAAAAATTTGTTGGAATTTCTAATATCTTCTTTACACTTAATTTTTTTTCAGCCTGCTGAATGACTCATAACCCTAACCACTGAAAATGTAAAGCTGGCAGTGCCACTGAATTTCAAGTCCGCTGTCAGAAGCATTTCTAGCGCATAAATGTTTACTTGGATAATCTGTGTGATGTGGTGGTTGTCTTCTTCTGGTTCCCTGTCTGCTAACCAGGTTCACATGTCCAACATTGCCATTCCTCTCAATGTCAGGCCTTTTCCTTGTGCTTTCCATATTTATAATTTGTCGTCATGTAATGCAGCATTATCAGTTGTGGTCTTAACTTCTTATTCACTTCCCTTTCATTTTTCATTCGATGTCAATTCTTAGTAGTAGGTCTCCTCTCAGCCTATGTGTTATTACTTCCTTGGTCTCTATGTTTTGTTGGCAAGACTGGGGTTCTTTGAGATGTGGAATAATAATTGGTGTAATAATTAGAATATTTTTATTACTACTGTTGAGATTCTTGAATTTGATTAAATTGTTGTTTGTAGGAAGATGAGATTGAAGCTACAGTTCGACAAGTCGATGAGCTGATGTATGGCAAGCAGAACCAAGTGAGAACAAGTCAGAACAATGCCAGGTCACCTGCCAATCTAGGTCATGCCATGAAGCCTGTATTATCAATTGAGCACAGGTGATTGACCAATGACCATCTAACATATGTTTGTTTATTATACCATGTCTGTTCACCAAAATTCGGATAGCAATTAGTATATTAAAAAATATTCTTATCTTATCTTATACATACTGCTGTTGCTAAATGTACTCTTTAACTTTTTGTGCAGTTGATGGTCCAACTGGTCCATTTGTCTGGACTAGTCTCCCATTGAAGATAGCCTGTGCCCTAATATTGACTCATCAGTGTTTTATAAGCTCCTAAAAACCTTTTTGTATCACCTTGGTTGAACTGTGAGCATCTCTGTGTGCGCTTCTTGAAAGGGTGCTATGTAAATTGTTGAAATGAAAGAATAAATGAGTGAAATGGCTATTGTGCTGGGATGTCTACCAAGGCAGTCAAATTCTCTAAACGCAACTATGTGCTTCATGGCTTGTTACTCTACCGCCCTAAGAAACTTGTAGACTCTAGTTTTGTGACCATAAGCCAGAGCTGTAATGCAATTAATTCCCACTGAAAACTGCAATGAATTGTGGGATAGACATGTACAGAATTGCACAGTCATGACTACAAAAGGCCATTTAATGTGGTCTTCAAACTAAAGTGGTATTTGAGATGGATCGATTACAACTCTATAGCGATAGTATCGTGTACTTCATGATACCTTTATCTCTTTAGGGTTTGTACAGGGGCCAGCTGTTTCGTTGTGTTTCAGCTTGAGTGGCGGACTCATTTGAAATTAATACATTGTATTTAATCTATTCCTTAGATCTGGGACTGCACTTGTATATTTGAGTATTCTTCCCTCTAGTAATGCATTTTCAGTAATCTGATCATGATGTCATATGAGTTTTTGTAGTGGTGCTTGATAGTCTAGTGGTTGGCATGCCAGACTGTCAATAAAGAGATTGCTGTTTCATATCGGTAAAACCCAAATGTTGTGAAAAGTTAGTCACTGGACTTGTTATTCATATCATTTCGTTTTCTGCTTTCTTTTCAGAAATTTAAATCCCGAAAATGAAATCAAGCGAATTTTTGGTTCTAAAGTGGTGGAGCAGGAGAAAGCGTAAGTATGTCAACTGCAGACTTGCCAGTACTTACCAAAATTATAGTCTTAACATTGACCGACAAGATGCATTGGTCTTCTAGTCACTTTTAGTACATCATAATTGTGAATTTGTGTAGTACCACTTCAAGGATGCTCCTCAGAGCTAGTCCCAACCTGACAGCACAAACTATGTTCAAAGAGAATGGTTTTCTTCAAACGGTTGTGGAAAGGTTAAAAGAAAGACGAAGAATAAAGTAGTATGTATGCTGATTGTTAAAGTGTTAAAGATACTGAAGGTGAAGTAACGTGATTGTGCTTGAACATTTATGTAGATCAGCACAAAGAGCAAACTAAGAACTTGCTTGTATGACCCATAAAAGTTATTGAGAATTAGACGACAATTGCATGGGTTAGCAAAGCAATAACAGTTGACTAGAAGAGTTTTATGGTTTCAGACAACATTTTGTCACTATGTTGCATATCTTGGAACTTTGGAAGGGTCTGGTTTTTACCAATGCCTTTCGGTGAAGCCGTAGAGTAATACAATTATTCATTCATTCACTGAATGAATTTGTATGGCACCTCAATGGGGCTACTCAGAGGCACTCCTAACCCATTGCGACCAAATAAAACTGTCTTAGGATTGTGGATTGCAAATTTAATAGGTAAGGAGAAAGTCTGATGAGTCTTTCTTACAGAGGTGCTATAATAAATCTTTGCTTTAAATTGTGATAATGCTGTTGAGAACATGGATCAAAATTTAATTCAGCCGCAGATGTTTGGCTGTGTGTTAGTTATATTCCATGGCCACGTTATAATGTGTGTTCTGATGTGTTGTCTTATTGTTTGTGTATTGTCTATTTGTGTATCGTTTGTTTGTTTGTTTGTGTATGTATTGTTTATTTGTGTATTGTTTGTGTTTTCAGTCAGAGACGACAGCGTGGTCATCCACCTCGTCGAACATGGCTTGTACAACCCAAACCCGACTGGGGAGGAATGACCAGAATTGGTAGAATATTTGATTAGTTATTTTATTAATAGCTCACTGACTATGTTGAAAGATCTGTAATCGCTGTACATATATGTTCTGATAAAATGCAACATTCTTACTTGCATATATACATTCATGTATGCATATTTATGTATTTACCTATACCTAAATACATGTGTACAGTTGTACATACATGCATGCATAGCACATACTGGTACATGTATACGTGCGTACTTGCATGCATAAATACTCATGTGCATACATGCTTGTCCTGTGGGGACGCATGCATCAATACATACGCAAATACATAGTTAGTACATAAATGTTGTACATGCTCACATTCATCTGTGTCCGAGCCATTTGAGTCTGAGTCTGTTTAAGTAGCGATGGGTCTATCAACGCATTATTACTTAGCTCCAATACTCAAGAGTTGAAGTACAGCAGGATGATTTTTTTGGTGCAGCTGCATGTATGCACGTATGTCCCTATGTGTGCATGTAGAACTGTATGAATAGCTTGGCATTGATGGTGGAACTTCTTTGGTTTTTTTCGTTTAGGTTTGTCAATGCGATTAGTGGAGACTAAGAATGGACTGCAGTATTTTGCGTTTGATCACAGCAAGTCATACCAGAAGATTCAGTTTGAGTTTCTCGATGCGGTTGAATCTATGAATCCTCAGAACATAACGGTAAATAGAGATCATAATTATGAACACAAACATTCTCTTTTAAATGGTTGATTGTCTTTCTGCTGGATGTGAAATCGATAGTCTTTTAATTCTATTAATTTGTTTTTAATTTATCTGAGTGTCATATTGCAATCAGTTATAATATAGGGAAGATATGAGAGCATTTACTGCAATACAATACAAAACAATACAATTGAACTTTTTATGGAATCGTAGGAATTTTAAGGCGAATGATTGATATGTGAAATTCATCTGATCTTCACTTGATCATTTATGAATCTTTGCTCAGTTTTAACAGTTCTGATTCATGCTTTAATGATTAATGTCACTGTATAAATATAAAATAGAAATGAGAAAGTGGCAAACCTGCTATCCGAGCATTCTTGTTCCTTTGGGTTTACCCTTTGATACCCGTGAACTGTTGCAACAAATGTACTTGTACTAATATTTTGGTGATCGATAGATCTTGTGAATAGAATTGATAAGTTTAAAGTTATGAGACCGAGGACATTGGTTTTATTGGCAATTGACTGCAGGGGGAAAGTATTGTAAAATTGTCATTGACTGTCATGTCCATCTCATGGTCAGGGGATTAAGTGATCACCTGAAGCTTCATCAGCATTGGAACAAATTACATTCCCAGTCCCATCCATAAGCAGCAGCTTAAAGTTTTCCAGTTCATGAATCCATCAGATCCATTGCTTCCACCCTTGGCTGTCCATCTCCCACTTAGTGACTAACCATGTGCATTTTACTTAAGTTTTGACATTTGTCATGTAAATCTATAATTGTAATTGGTTCATTTTTTCATTAATTAATTAATTCATTCATTCTTTCATGTGAAAATAGATGACACATTGAATTATAGCATGAAGGTTCACGTTAGGACTGGTGTAAACTGTAATGCTGTGATTGTCTTCCAGAGCTCCTCTTCGACAGTCGACAGTCCACTACGCCCATAATTAATTACCAGGCATGCGTGCCCCTTGAAAACTGGGTCTCAAATCTGCAGGCCCGGGTTCAGCAGCACTCTTGGCATCCTTTATGCGGACCTTGTAGCATGTTAGATGCACTGAATGACGTATAGGAAATTATTGTTTATTCTTTTGAAGTTGGTGTTATTTAAATGAATTTTTGCAGAACATTCTGAAGTTATATCCGTTTCACATCGACACGTTGATGCAGCTGAGTGAAATCTATCGGATGAGTGAAGATGCACAGGGTGCTGGCGAGATGATCGGTAATCAATACGATTTCTGTTCTCATCGTCAGTGGTGATTAAATTTAAAATAAGGCTCAGCTATAAAGGGTTGGTTTCAAATTGGCAGGATGAGGAACAGCAGGTTGGTAGGAGGTCTTTATGTATGTGTTTGTGTTTGTATATATTTGTGTGTGTTTGTATGTGTTTATGTGTGTTTGTGTGTGTTTGTATGTCTTTGTGTGTGCTTGTATGTGTTTGTGTGTGTGTTTGTATGTGTTTGTGTGTGTTTGTATGTGTTTGTGTGTGTTTGTATGTGTTTGTGTGTGTTTGTCGACATGTATGTTGTATGCGTGTATATGTGGGTATGACTGTCTGAGTAGAGCAGATCAGACACTGGCATAGCAATAGAAATTTTTAATTAATAATTATTGTATTAAAGGCCAGTCTGAAATGGAAATGTGTGCTGCAGCTAAATTGTTCTTTCTTGGTTGAAGGTCTGATAAGGCATCATGAAGCGATTAGGTAACATACAATAAGACTAATGATTATAATGACTTTTATCTCAGTTAGATGATGATTAAATGTTTATTGTGATTGAATTACTGGTAGTTGATTATTATTCTTAATTTTTGAAGTGCATTGGCATGAAGATAATTTGATGCGGTTTGTTTGCTGTAAACAGAGAGAGTTCTCTACGTGTTCGAGAGCTGTTTCCATCCTATGTTCAGCTTAACGCAAGGCACAAGCCGGCTTGACTATCGTCGAAATGAAAACAGGTCAGTGCATTTGTCCTACAGTGTTTGTCCTGAGGAACCCTTTGTCCTGATTTATGTGCAATTGTGCATTGATAATGCCTCTGTTGCCTCTTGTACGTAGACAACTTTTTCCTTGACCGATTTCGGTACAGAATAGAAATGTGTAAATTTCCCCATTGCAGTCATAATTATTGTGATGTGATGATATCATTGTTCGCATCCGATACTTCTGGTTAATAATGCCTCTGTTGCCTCTTGTACGTAGACAACTTTTTCCTTGACCGATTTCTGTACAGAATAGAAATGTGTAAATTTCCCCATTGCAGTCATAATTATTGTGATGTGATGATATCATTGTTCGCATCCGATACTTCTGGTTAATAATGCCTCTGTTGCCTCTTGTACGTAGACAACTTTTTCCTTGACCGATTTCTGTACAGAATAGAAATGTGTAAATTTCCCCATTGCAGTCATAATTATTGTGATGTGATGATATCATTGTTCGCATCCGATACTTCTGGTTAATTGCAATGTCTATTGTCAGCACCACTGAAAAGAGCTGAATTGCAGAGTTTCAATAGCTTTTTGACGGTGTGAACACTGACAGCCTTGTGGATGGATGATAGAAGGCTATTTTGAGTAAACGTTTTTATATCACTAAATTTATTTTTTTGTCTGTTGATGATATTTTAAATGCTTGAACGCCATGTATATGCGCTTGATTGATTCTGATGCTTGTTCAATTTCTCCGATGATTACCACCAGAATTGGCTTCAGAATTGTCTAGCCAAAACTGCAGAATGTACGAGAACTAAGCAAAACAAAATTTGCAAAATATGGACATCTTGTATTTAATGATTTAAATCAAGTCTTTTGCTCTGTTGTTTTCGTGTTTAGGTCGTTCTTCCTTGCAATCTTTCATCATCTTGCTTCTGTTGGCCGAAGAGGTTGTTGGAGAACAGCGTTGGAATTCTGTAAATTGCTCTTAAGGTACGTCGTGTATTAACAGAAGAACGCTGTGGTAATTATTTTTGATCATGTACACAACTACTTGTAAATGCTCTTTTAATTTTGCTCACTTGTGAATTTCAGGTATTTCATTTGTTTACAAGTGCATGCATTTTAAATGTTTTTATTGGCTACTCAGGTTCATATGATCTTTGATAGGTATGTACTTTAAGCAGAAGATGCTGAGATAAATACTTGTTCCTCGGCATACATGTTGAAGGTTGCATGGGGTGGATGTTTGGTCACTTTAAAACCCATACGCCTTTCATCTGGGATTTTATCTGGGATTTTGGTTGAATTACTATCGAATGAGAATTAGCCATTGTAGCCTACAAAATGTAAATGTTGTCAAGTGGTTTCTTGATTGCATCTTGATGGCTGGGTTGCGTTTTAGGCGCAGAATTGTCTTCATTTGCCAGACTATGTTTGGGTACAAACGAGTCTATTGGTTGGGGTTCAGATCTTTGCCAGTGAAGAAATTTCAGACATGTATGCTTCTCGCGCACCCTAGCCAACTAAGCTATATAATGAGTGCACTGACTGTACACTGTTGGTGGAAGATTAGACGGTGAGGGAGAGGACTGGCCACCCACCCTCCTTATATGCCAAGGCTGATACATCTTGCTAATACATCGGGCGTTTGCTGTGGTTAGAATGATCTTCCACCCACACTACAGACTAAACTAATGACTTGTTTTTCCTTATCAGTCTCTCGTTCTTCGAAAACATTTCTTTTCTCCCAGAGTTTTTCGTGATGAGAGCGCCTCTGAATGGTCATTCTGTGAAAGGCGCTATATAAATGTATAGATAGATAGATAGAAAACATGGATGTCAAGGACACTCATTATACATGTAGGTTCGTCTTGGGGTTAGCTTAAGTGACTGCGCTTCTTCTTGTGTTTGTGTGATTGAAACTTGCAACTTTTATTTTAGGTGGATTTCTTATAAGTATTGTCTAACTTCTAAATATTTAGCCAGCATTTGTTAATAACTTGGTCCAGAGCACTTGGCTTTTAAATGTCTGCTTCAGGTATTCGTTAACTTGCAGTTTGTACGATTTCTGATTCTAGCTTCGATCCAGACAACGATCCGCTGTGCGTTCTGCTCATGATCGACTTCTACGCTCTCCGATCGGAGCAGTTCGCCTTCCTTGTTCATCTGTTTGACGAGTGGGATCTGCATCGGAATCTGTCGCTTCTGCCGAACTTTGCATTCTCCGTGTCGCTGGCGATGTACCACATGTCAACTAACGGTGAATACAACGCAGAGAAGGCGAATGAAATGGTCAGTCAAAGACTTTTCTATTCTCTACCTAACAGATTTAGCAATGAAACAGGATGAAACTGCAGTTTTTGTTGAGCATTGAGGATGAGTTGATGGTCACGGTAAAAAAAATTTAAGGCAAAAGGTTGAACAATGCAAGGCAGGAAATGAAGAACATGCATGGGTATTTTTCGTAGAGGTTTCTTAATGTGAATTTCTCAGTTTCACTTTTTAAATTTTTTTAATGTGACTAGTTTCTTTAGAGTGATGAAATTTGTAAAAAAAAAATCAAAAAGTAGTAGTTAGAATGTATGTTCCGGAAGGGTGCAATAAGTCCATAGAATGGATGAATGATTGATTGAATGATTGAATGAATGAATAAATGAATGAATGAAAATCGGTGTCGATTTTCCAGGGGCAAATGCTCTCACCAAGTTACTTCCATATTTTAATCGTAATGTGCTGGCGCCCATGGCTGGTAACAATTATTAAATGAATACAACACTGAATAGAAAGTGATAAATAGCGTTGCAGATGAACAATTTGACCATTATGAACTTTTATGTGTGTAATTCCACGTGAATTATTAACCTGCTTACTTAATATTTCTTATTGCTGTTTATTGCTGCTATTATTATTATTATTACTTGTTTTAATGTAAGGCATCTGTTTTCTGTTCAGCTTCAAAAGGCTCTCATCATGTTTCCCGGCCTTCTCTTTCCTCTTCTGGACAAGTGTTCAGTTGCTCCTGATACAGCAGTCCAGAAGCATGACTTTTTCACGACCAAGGCTCAGACCAGGTGTGCTGGTGTTTCATTATGTTACAAGATGCCTGTCGCTCTTTGTTAGCATAGGAACTACATGTAATGGTAAAAGATGATGGTTGACATTTGTCTACACTAATACTTTTGAACTGTTGCATAAATAAACTTAAACATGCATTGTTTAGAATGCTTTTTATTGAAAAGATTTCAATAAACTGCTGTGTCAATTTGTTATTCAATCATGACTGTCGGAATTGAACTAAAGGTGAGCATTATACATTTGTCTAGATGCACATATTACAGTCTGAAAACCGTTACATTACTGGTGGACACTTTCTACTTAGTATTTTGTTTGATTATTTATTTATTAAGTGACGCCATGTGTTAAATGTTTTCAGTCAATCCGCTGAACTGGAGCAGTTGATTCGGCTTTATGTCGGAAGATGTCACTACTGCTGGAAAGAACCTGAGGTGATGGTCTGGTTGGAACGGAACGTCAAACGTGTTCTTGAACGCGTTGATGCAAAAGAACCAATCGTTGAACAGTGTACAGCTAAGTAAGATTGACAGAATACATACATTCATTCATTCATTCAGAAATTTATATAGCGCCCCTTCAAGAAAACTACTCAGAGGCGCTCCACTGCTTTGAGAATTGCAAGAGTTTAGTTTAGTTTGATATGTTCATTGTTTGATTTAATGTAAAGCCTTTTGTTGTGTGCAGTAGTCAAAGCTCGAGGGTACGCGTACCCTAAAATAGAATACGTTAAAATACGTACGTACCTTTCAAAAAATAGAATACGCGTATGGTACGTACCATACACGAAAATTGTATTCATGGTTTACTCGGCGACCCATAGCCAACGTATAATCTGACGTCAACCGTTACTGTAGGCCTATGCGCCATTGAAACCGGTACTTCCGGTAGCGTATAGCAGTAAATTTAATTCGATAAATTCTTTGGTTATAATAATATTAATTTAATGCAAACTGTACTGTATTTCTGATGAGAGCTAAGTACACGTCGCTGGTTTGCAAATTGGTGTAACTCGAAAGTTGCAGTGTATCTATAAGCTTATAGCCTACGCATCAGTCAGCGACTGACAGCGAGTCAGCGATGCCCAGAGAACGCGAGAAGGAATGGACGCACGTGTGAAAGTTTTGAAAAATGCGAACAACAATTATTATTTGATTGAATGCAATTTTTTCGACAAGCAGTTCTGGGTTGGATCAGGCAATCGCATAAGAACACATCGTTGAAGTGCTGCAGCAGAACTGAGACGACTGACTGACATTAGTGCATTCATTAAGTGCAATGTATGCTGGATAAACATAGATCTACAATATAGCATTGCAGCAATTTATTACGCCTTATACTGGGTTGTGACTCGTGAGTGTTTGCTTAAATTAAATTGAACATTCTTATAATGAGTAATGACGAGGCTAGCGTATTTTATTATTGTTTACGTACCCTAAAATAGGGTACGTTAAAATACGTACGTACCTTTCAAAAAATAGAATACGTACGGTACGTACCCTCGAGCTTTGGCAGTAGTGGTACATTCTCATGGACCAATTAGTTGGATTGCTCTAAGACTAGGAGGACCATTGATTGCAAAGCCACGGTCTCCCCATTCAAGCTATTCTTCAGATCAGATTACATATAAGTATGCATGCACTCCTGGATTATCTTTTCTTAATCACTTTGGGAGGGCACTTTTAGTACCGGTATGTAAATGAACAGCAGCATCGAGGTAAACTTGAGGCTTTTGTACCTGTCCAGCAAGAGTGCACTATTTCAGTTTAGTAAAGTATAAATTTCTGTTTAGGTAAAGTATAAATTTCTGTTTAGGTAAAGTATAAATTTCGTATGTCCCGAACATCAGTGAAAAGCTCGGGTCTAGGTGCCAGGTCCTGATTTGCTGAGGAACATATCCAAGTTTCATATTGACACAGCCATTACATTACAAGTTAGTCTAGGTACATATTAGTGGTGCTACATAAATGCTCATAATTTATATATCATTGCATGACCACATGTGCAGTGTTCACTGTTCAGCCTGTCGCAATGAAGTGTTGTTAAAAATTGCAATTTGCACAGACGCGTGAGCATGTATCGTGGTACACCGCGCAACATATATCGTCACATCATCATTTCCGATATAAAGGAAGCGATGTCTGCTCTGCCACCCGTAAGTCATTTCACCCATTTTGTGGTCGCATTTAATGAACTTAACTAAAAATAATTTGATTTTGGAAAGTCATTTGATAAACTAAAAGGAATCTTTAAGTTTTTGATGTCCGTATTTTTTTTGTCTTCCAAGACTTGGACAGCAGTTTTCAAGTCTGCTTGTTTCTATTATTCATGCATTGCTCTTTTCTTCGGCGCCTTCTTTCAACAGATTTTGCTTATCGTACTGCTTTGCACTTTCCTTCCAAGTTTGTTGTTTACGGCTTTCATTCTTCCACACCATCTGTTGCAAGGTTTTCCTTACTGTGCTTCTTTCCCTTTTCCTTTCCAGTACTTACATAACAACAGCCAGTTTTTGGTGTGTGACATCACCAGGGCTGTCTCAACACCACTGGCGTTTCCATAATATTGGGATGTTGATATAGGACTTGTGGCACATCATAGATTTGTGCAACAGAGGCATTGTTGTCATAGAAGATACAAGGTTACTTTAATTAGAAATAATAATAATTCATATTTTATGTGCCTTTCATCTTGCCTGTCTAGAACCATGAGTTTTAGTGTCTGATGACTACTGAATTTGAGTGTGGCTTTGTTTTAGGAGGTGAGCCTTTCGCCAATTCTGAGCCACGACCCATTGCCTCCGCTGGATGCGATCTCTTCTTATGAACGTCCACCGAGGTTAGACAGAAGTTTTTCCATTGGTGCAACTGTTAAAGCCATTTGCTGCTGTTAGGCAGTTTGACATTTCTTTGGCAAATAGGTCGGCCATGCTTGACAAGAAAATCATCGCATGCTCTGTTTTTTATATCTGATGTTGTACTGTCTTTAAATTTGTGTAGCGCTGTAATTTCACATTTTGTCATTCGAGCATATACTCTTGATTTGAGGTCTTTTTCGACACCTCTTTTGCTGAACTCTAGATACTTTTACATGCCTTCTAATTCCAGATATTTAAGAATTTTCTGAGCACTGTTTTTTTATTGCAGCAGAAAATGGCATTGATAGAGTTTATCTTGCTAATTCTACTGCTATTGTTTTCTCTTATTGGTTTCCTTTTTTTGTTTTTTTCACATTGTGTGTGTGTGTGTGTGTGTGATTTTAGACCGACTCGAGCACAGCAATCGGGTGGCCCTCTGTCTACGTTCATCCAGTCGCTGTGGCCCTCGTTTGATCCTCTGGTGAGCAGGCAATACCTAATCTAATCTTGTGTTGTGCCGTTATCACTAATCTAATCTAATCTTCTGTTGTGCAGTTATCAGGATTCATCCTCTGTAGAATCTAGTTAGTGACATTTTAATGGAACAGATAAATTAAGTGCCGTTAAGTCACCATTTTGTTGTTGTGTGGCAAGCTGGTCGAATATTTTGACCGCTGTGTTGATGTATTGGTCTGTAGTAATCCAATAATTAAGGGTTCAAGCCTGCTCTGCAGACCCCCATATGGTTTAATACCATGAAGAAGTAGTTTCAGCACACTTGTCTCACATCTCCAAATTAGAATGACCGATGTTTCACATACCATCTGCCGCCCTCTACCCTCAGATAACTGGTTCCTCGCTCTCCGCTCTGCTGATCAACAAGTGCACGTTGTCGTTTTGTCTGCACAGCCATCAATGAGAATCGTGTGTTCTTCGTGGTGGTTTGCCCCTCGCTCTGGAACCGGTTCCCTGTGCTACAGCGCTTGTTCCCCAGGGTTCACTCTGATTCTTTTTATGCACATCTCAAAACTGTCCTTTCTAGTCGTACTCAGTGCCTAAAGTGTGGAAAAATAAGTGCCTGGACGCCCCTTACCTCTCCAAAAGAAGTGCCTGGACGCCCCTTACCTTTCCAGTCTGTGTTTGCCAATAAGTGGCTGGACGGTGTTCAGATTTTAAAACAAGTGCATGGACGCCGTCCATGACCGTCCAGGCACACTTTAAGCCCTGGTCGTATTGTGATTGGGGAGCAATTCCTCGTAGTAGCCCTGAATGGGTGTTGTATAGACCATTGTAATGAATGAATGAATGAATACTAAGTGCGATAAATAAATGGAATATTGTTGTATAAACCATTGTAATGAATGAATGCAATAAATAAATGGAATATTGTTGCAGGAGCCAGCAGCTGAGCCTGCGGAAGGAGGAGCGGTCGGAGGTCAGTGGACGAACACTCGACTTCCGGATGGAGTTCGTGCGCTCACTCGTGCGTTGTCCGATCTACTGGCCGACATTCGTTTCATGCCACATCCAGTGGAAAACGGAGGAGGTCAGGCGGACAGAGCGGAGGAGGCGGATAACCCGAATGAAGCGGAGGATCCATTTGAGGATAACGATTGGGATTAAAGTTCTTTACTGGAGTGGAGACATTGACAGCATGTGTGGTCTTGGACGCTTGTAGAATAAGTTGATGAGAAATTAAACTTCTCTGGTTTACCCGATGTTTATATTTCAGTTATTATTATTTGTATTAGCAAGTAAAATGTTTCAGAGTAAATCACACAAGACTGCAGAATATTTGTTTGGCTGTTATTGCAACGTTTACGAGTATTTTGCTCTGATCTGTAGCCTACAGCATCAACAAGAAACTTGTTTTACATAGAGCTCATTTCAGGACCTATCAAAAGACCTGCTCAGATCTGAGCAGTGTATGTTTGTTGGCCAGACTACAAAAGAAGACTTTTCAGAGCAATATAATCAAATAATGCAGAATATAAATTGCTTTTATCACCCGTAATAAGCACTAGGCAGACATCTTGTGGGCTAATATTTCAGCTGTATACTTAACTGCAGAATGGATGCATTGCATCAGCCCATGCATCTAAAAACCCAAAATTATTAAACTTTCGTTCGAAGAATCACTAAGTCTTAGAGTTATTTTTTAAAGTTGCTTTCGCTTCAACCTATATTAGGCTACACAATGTTAGGTCTATATGATAGAGCATATAATTATTATCAATTGTGTTTTCAAAAAGCTACGTCAGTGCACACACTGCACAGTTAGGTCCTACAATGAGAAGAAAGTAGAGCATTCTTGTAAAAACAACTAGAGTCGTAGGACGTCATTGGTTTTTCTTTGTTAGATGGCTGGACATCGATTGCACACAATATCATGTAGAGCCGATAGTCCTGTGTACGCAAGTCCTACGTACGTACGTAACGTATCCAGACGTATTGCCATATAATAGTAATTTATAATAATTTTTCCTTTTTTCAACAATCCAGTTGACAGACCGCAAACGGCTACAGTGTAGGCTACAATTATGCAGTTGACACAATTCACAAGAACTCGGATCACAGAATAGGCCTGCATAAATCTTAACTACCAACAGAACAGACAGCATGCAATAGTCCTTCACAGCGCTAATAGCAGCCTACAAAGCACGTCCGCCTTACGGGGCTCGATCTCGGTGTCTCTCGCTCTCCATGCCAACGTGTTATCCAAAGCACTACCGGTACGCGAATTCGTAGACCATACAGTGATACAAGTCGCAGCCCTGTCCTACCGTAAACTCATTGAGATCTATTATTAGGTGAACCAATGACATCTGACCCAATTATACTGGCGCGTTGCAGAGCAAAGAAAGGTCAGAGTAAGTAAGTTGGCAAGCTGATAACGCGTATACTTTGGCAAAAGTAGTGGAGAGCGGAAAAATCTGTTTGACTGTTAAGTATCTAATGACGACACTAATCCTAACCCTAACCCTAATCCTAACCCTAATCCTAACCCTAACCCTAATCCTAACCCTAATCCTAACCCTAACCCTAAGCCTAACCCTAACCCAAACCTTATCCTACTCGAACACACCAAGGTCTCCGATGCTGAAAATTTAATAATAAAGAACGCGAAAGTTAGCTATAATTACCTGTGCAAAGCGTTCGTCCACACATGAGGTCATTTTGTGAGAAAGTCTAGCCTAATAGCCAACAGAAACGTTTTATATTGCAATTCGTCCAAAATCGTTTTACCTTCCGCACATGTTGAGTTGTTGACACTTTAAGAAAGGGATGGTGACTTTGGTGAGACAGCGTAAGTTGATTGGTTGGGGTAAAAATAGATTCTAAAATCTGTATGAGTTTTACAGGAAAGTTTAACAGGGAAGTGAAGCCCTGTACTTGTATCAGTGTATGGTCTACGATCTCGCTACCGGTACACGTAACCTACGTGTATCTGTAAGATCGTGCACGCGTGTGCGCATGCGCGATGTGGTTGCACGCCATGCATGTGGTGACATCTAGTGCTCTATCGTGTTTCCATGCAAAGCCCTGTCATGAACACCTGGTGCGATAAAGGAAATTCAGACTCGCGATTCCTTTCAGACGAATTCCTTCAAGCGACAGAGAGTCGACCGCTGGGTCTATTAGGCCTATCAGGATATAATGATGGAAGACTCAGCTGGACGTCTAGTGGAAACCTTGTGGATACGAATCATACGGCTCCATGAAAACTATGACGGTAAGATATATATATATATTTTATATATATATATATATTTCATCCTCATATAATATATATACATCTTAGTTATGGTTTTCATGGAGCCGCTATATATATTATATATATATATACACACATATATATTATATATAATATGTCAGTCACAGGCGATTCAATATCTATGCTTCGCTGTGTTTCCGTCTTGATCTGTTTCTGTTAGTCCACATAATGTTTGTCCTACGTATACATATATGGCCTACCTAGATCGACTACCTATAAGACGATCGACTCACTTTTCATCCTCATATAGGCCTATAGCCTATTACTAAGCCTAATAGGCCTACTCCTATTTTCTACCTACGACTCTTTTTCTTCCTCGCATTCTTCTTTTTCTTTCTCCTACTTTTCCCATCGATCTGTGTACTTCGTCCTCTTCTTATTCTTTATTCTTCCTCCTAGGCTGTATAGGCCTACCTCTCATGTCCTACTCTTCTCGATCCTATCTTATCTCGATCCTCTGGCATTTTCCTACCTGCAGCCTAGCTGAGCTCAGCATTTCTTCCTCACCTTTAACTCGTCTCTCTCCTTAATTTGTTCTTTCTTATCTTAAATATCCTTCCTTCTCCTTTTCTGTTGTTCTCAGCATGTTCTTCTATATATCCATCCTTTGTTCTTATCTATTGTCATATGTGCAACCACGTCCTAAAAGTTGGAGGGACCTCAAGGGCGGATACAGAAAGTTTCGAAAGGGGGCCAACATTTTCGGTCATGGGGCAGGAAAATGTTTCGTCTGATGACCCTTTTTTAGTCGTACGGCCTCGTGGTGTGCGGACTTCGTGAGTGTGGAGAGGACTTACGGAATTACTCATGGGGGGGGGGCACTTCAACTTTCCGAGCCAGAATAGCTGGTCGAAAATAAAGACATTTCTAAATGGGGGGCCATGGCCGGATTGGCCTCCTCTGGATCCGCCCCTGAGGGGCCTAATGGAAATTCTGAGTAGCAGTAATAAGCTGATAGCGACAGTGGCGGCGCCAGGATTTGAGTTTCGGGGGGGCTGAGCCCCGCGGCGAAAATTTTCTATTTTCGCCGCCAAAATTTCTGACGACGACCTTTTTTTTAGTCGTCAGCCGAAAATCGTGGATATTTCAATGCAAAAAATTCGGATGGCCCTTTTTTTAGGGGGAGCTGAACCTCTTGTAGGGGGCTTAGCCCCCCCCAGCCCCTCTAGCGCCGCCACCGGATAGCGAGCGCGAAACGCGCGAAACCGCTTTTGACGAAGTCAAAAAGCCCCTAACGAATAGGAGTCTGGTGGAGCGTCGTAACTCGTAAGGTCCCGGCGACTGGAGTTTTCTTCCCAGTGTCTGCATCTATTTTTAGCTGAGCTGTAGGCTAATGCTGCATTAAACTGTTCAAAAATAATTACACACCTCTTTTACGTATTATATTTGCCCTATAAGTACAGACAGTAGCGTAGTTGAATGAATTCCAGATAACGATAGGACATTTTGCGAAATAAGAATTGCTAAAAAAGGTCTTGTTCGCGTGAACTGCGAACGTTATAAATAAAATTAATACTAAAAAGTTGAGGACTCTTAAAAATATAATTTCGTCTGAAGTTAACTGCCTAATTTGTTGCCGTAAGATGTCGCTAAACTTCGGATCCCAGCAGTTTGCAGATGGCCCTAGTGTGTATATGTTGCGCTATTATAATCGTGGAGAGATCGACTCGGCCTCTGATTAAAAAACAGGCATTTTCTCGCAAACGATAGCCTTTTCCCCTTGTCTACTCTCGCCTTCATTATACACTTCGGTTTTGTGGATTTCAAAATCGACTCAAAATCCAGGGGACAACTGCCCCAACGTGCAGGCGCTAATAGAGGCGCCAAATAAATGAGAAGACACTTCCGAATTTTTTTCATGAAGTGGCGCTTCATAAACGCCAGCTAACAAGTACGATCACAATTACTCATTTTCCGTATCTTCTCACATTTTTCTGTAGCTCCTTTATCTCTGTTATATGGATCCATCATCCATTTTTCTGTTGCCTTTTATAGTTCTTTGCTTGTGTGGCTCAACTGTTTGTCCCTCATCATCCAATTCCATTGGCTGGCTACCATTGATCACGCAGGTGGCCAGCCAATTTTACTCCTGACCTGCCCTATGACCTGCCTAAGTTCTTGGAATTTGTAATATCTTTTGGACTTATTAAATTCTTCTGGCTGCTGTCTGCTGAATTACCCTCGTGACCTGACGCGACCTGCCGACGCCACTGTCCAATCCTCATCCCCCTTCTTCTGAATGGTTCCGTCCTTCGTCTGACTCTGTCAAGCATCTAAATGGCTTCAATGGTTGGTTCCCTGAGGGGCCCACGAGTCGCATCAACGACGCCTTCAGCTGCATCGGGAAAACTCGTTGACCGGAAGGGACGGCAAATGGCTGTTCCACGCAGTTTATCACCTGCCCTCCCTTCGCCTCCTTTATTACTGACGCACAACGGATGGACGGAAAAAGAGAAGGAAATGAGGGAGAAAGAAAAGAGAAAATAAGGAAGGAAGGAAGGAGCGAAGGAAGGATGGATGGATCCGCTGATTGTTATAAGAATAGAATGATGGATGGATGGATGGATGGATGGATGAATGAATGGATGTTGACGTTAAGAAAGAACAAAGAAAGGAAGGACAATTAAATGATTGGATGGATAGTTCGTCATCTAGGATCAATGGGTGGATGTATGGGTGCCATGGCCAGGTGGATGGATGGATAGATGGATGGATGGATGCCATGGCTAGGTGGATGGATGGATAGATGGATGGATGGATGGATGGATGGATGGATGGATGGATGGATGCCATGGCTAGGTGGGTGGATAGATGGATGCATAGATGGATGAATGTTGGATAAGTCGATGAATTGATGGATTACGGATAGATGAGGGGACTTAATGTATGAATGAATAATGAATGAGTGAATGGATGAATGGATGGATGGATGACTGTGTGAATGGACTGAGACGGTATAAGTACATTGTTTTGGGCCCAGAAGGTTAATTGAGAATCCATAGATGAGAGAATGAAAAACTGGAGAAGGGCTGGATGGATGGCAGACTGGCTGGATGGAAGGACTGAAAGAGGAAGGAAGATCGGAGTGAAGGAGGAGTGGATGATTGGCTGCGTGTATAGATATCATATCGGATGGATTATGAAAATATGGATGAATGGAAAGTTGATGAATGAACAGATGGATGAAATAAGTGCGCAAGTAAGATAATTTAATGCTCAAGTAGAAGCGTCAGAAAGTAAATGGGCTACATAAGTAACGCAAGCAATATTTCTAGCCTCTAAGCTGTCTAAAGCCTTACGCTAAAGTGAAGTTAGAATTTATCCTATGAAGAAGGAAAGAACTCTGTTGGTTCTCGACAGGAATTAGTTGGAAGCCTGTCGATCACGTGTTTAATCCTCTCTGTCGTCTGCTGCAGTCGTCTTAAGGCGCCAAAAGGCTTCCTGTCTAGCAAGTTAGACGGCTTTTCGCGTGCACACGTACGCGCATGCGCTTTGATACATGCAGCGCTGGAGCCTCCTAGCGACGAATATAGGCGAATAATCGATATTGTGATATGTTGAGTAAGTTGGTCAGCATTGAATCCATAGCTGCAGCCGAGGCATGCACACTGCAAGCAGTATTTGTACCACGCAGTGGACACTCAGCCCACGCACATACACATAGTGTTTATGTTGCGATCGCGCTCATGGACAAGACTACTTTCAGACAAGACGAGTCCTTCATTTGATCTAGAACCGCCTTTTAATGATGGAAATATTATATATAATTTACACGGCGCCTGGACGGCCTGATTCATCGTTTAATTAAATTCAGACCGTTATTCAGACATAAGACCTCACTTAGAGTACTGTGTGCAAGCATGGAATCCATACACACAAAAAGATAAGCAGGTGCTAGAAAAGGTGCAACGGCGAGCAACTAAGATGGTCAGAGGATATGCAACTTTAACGTACGAAGAGAGATTGATAAAATGTGGATTGACAACACTGGAGAAGCGAAGATGCAGAGGAGACTTAATTGAGACCTACATACAAGCTGATGACAAACAAAGAAATAACACCATACTCAAGATTTTTCAATTGGCTGACATTAGAGGTTTAGGAGGACACCAATATAAAATATTCAGACAGTCCGAGGGTGCCATCAAACAAAGATTTTTTAGCAGCAGAACAGTGAAGGCCTGGAACGAGCTGAGCGAAGACGCAGTGTCGGTGGAGACACTCATAAACTTCAAGGCTAAGCTAGGGCAGGGCTGTTTTTAAGGAATTTTTAGAACTGCACATCCACTTCTCTCCTTTCTCATGCACCATGGTAAATTACTCCCAATCTGAGGGAAATGACCTATTTTTACTAGTTTTTACTGCACGAAACGTGACGGAAGTGCTTCTACAACTGCACGAAGCCATTTAGAACTGCACATTTTGTGTAGAACTGCACGTTAAAAAAAGTCATGAGCTAGGGCAGATTGGATTTTAAAACATTGTAAAAGTGGTGGTTCTCACACAGATCACGAGTCTCCTGAACCACCGTAAACCCCGTTTAATATGTTATGTTATGCTATGTTATGCTATGTTGTAATTATGAATTATGATGGTAGTCGATTCGCGCCCACACAGACTGCTAGCTGTATAAAAGCAGGGCCGTTTTAAGGAGTTTTGGGGCCCTAGGCACAAACCCGAACCCTAAAAGTAGGCCTATAGCCATGAGTTCAATCTAGACCCTTTAAAGCTGTTGTGAAATCAGGGTTTCTGGGAACTGAGAACGGGTATTTGCCGGTCGATTGCTAAGACGTGTAGCGCCGAGAGGGGAAAGTATGGGGAGGAAATTTGCCCTCCCCACCAGAAATTTTTTAATTTTCACATTGCAACGACTGCGCATTTTAGCTGCATCCTAGCATCTTAGAGATCCTCGGTGGCCGAGTTGGTTGGTAGCCCGCTCGTCGTGCCGGCGGCCCGGGTTCGATTCCCGGTCGGTCAGAGATTAATTTCTCGGATCTTTACTGCGGGTGGCTCGGTCGCAATATAAACGTGGAGTAGCGGTGGTGAAGGGTCTCACCCTCAGGGTCGAAGCCATAACACAGCCGCTATATAAATTTGCGATTACATTTATTTTATTTTAGCAAAATTGATCAACTATTGCAGCGCTAACATGAGTAGGCCTAGCCTAAGACTTCAATAAATATTCTTACCATTATTATAATTTCTTTTTCAATTTCCACATTGTAATGGCAGCATTGCATTTTGTAAGCCGAGATCTTAACAAAAGTTACTCTATTATTTCAGTGCCTATAGGCTATAACAAATGAGTGATTGGAAATTTCAATAAGTAGCCTATAAGTATTATTACAATAAGAATTTCTCTACGTAGGCTATCAAGTTCAGCAGCTCAGTTCTGCTGCTTCTTGACCATTACACTATAATGAATAACTGCAGACAGGTTTGTAATTGCGTAAACCATTCTTTCTTTCACATGAATAATTTTTAGCTTAGGCCTATAGGCCTAGCCTATTCCCTTTGCTGAAAATGGTCATGCGCATTGCTGACCCAGGACACATTAAATTTTATCTGAATCGTTGCAGATGTTACACAAACCAAGGAAGAACTTCCAAAATCGGGACGCCATGTATAGAAATGATAGCCTACTGTTTAACCTACTAAGTGTTCAAGGGACAAAACATTTAGAAAATTTGGCAGTTTGACATTTGAAAGGTAGCATGGAAAGACGCCAATTAGTCGTGCAAAAATAGTCATGTACAAATATTAACAGTAAACTATATAGCCTACTCAATGTAGCCTAATATGATGTTATAATATATTTTATTAGTCGATTTTATCATCATAATCACATATTACTAGATTTCGTGTTATACAATAATATAAACAGCAATTAAAACTACATGCATTATTATGTGGTCAAATGTTTTGGATACCGGGTACTAAGGGTAGTCATTATTTTCTGGATGAAGTTCCCCCGAACCCGAGAGATGCCTGAACGTACATGTAACCCTATTTCTGCCTCAATCTCTCAGTGTCAGATATAGAGCAGTTTAACATAGATCTACGTTAAAGTTCGTATATGATAATTATGTTGCTAATTTGTAATGCGATGTAGCATTTTGCGTCGTCGCGGGCCCCCCCTGTTGCGCGGGGCCCTAGGCACGTGCCTCGCGTGCCTTTGCCTTAAAACGGCTCTGTATAAAAGTGTATATTAATTTATATATTAATTTATGTATTAATTCATATATTAATGCATATATTAATTTATATTTTAATTTATATATTAATGTATATATTAATGTATATATTAATTTATATATTAATGTATATATTAATTTATATATTAATCTATATATTAAATTATATATTAATGTATTATTATTATTTTAGAGGACGACCGGTGTTTAAGCGCTAACATCACTGAGGTGCGGTGATGATTATATTTGTCTTAGCAGACGACATAATATAAGACCTTATTTTCCTTAAGACGTCTCATGATGACAGGTTGCTATAATGTCCGAGATGATAGGGGGGTATATCTGTAATGGTCAAGGGATCGGGCTTCGTGCACGTTGCTGAAAGAGCGAAATCAGAGGATAAAATTCTGGTTCAGACACAACGACTGTTTCGCGGTATCGCTAATGACACGTTCTGACGAACAACGAAAGACATTATAAAGGCAGAAACAGAAAAGTAACAGAAGCAGACAGACTAAATAGGCCTAGGCCTACTATTAGACCTAAACAGCAACAATAGGATCTACATAATTACTTTAAAAAAATAGAATAGACGGAGCAGACTCGAAAACAATAGAATAAAAGCAATAGAATGTAGAATGAGGCGAGATATAAAATGCATTGGAATCAGGTGAAAACCAGAAAACAGCACAATCATCCAAAAAAACACAAAGTAGCAGAAGGCGTAGTATGCAAAATGGCTTCAAACGAAAATAGCAAAAAGAAATAGAATCAACCGAGAAAACAAAGCAGTAGAACCACGTGAAAAATAAAGCAACGACAATCAAACGAAAATGACAAAAAAAAGTAATAGAATCAGGCGGGAAACAATTATTGAATCAGGAAAAAGCAATAGAACCAGGCAACAAATGAAATGCAATAGAATAAAGAACAGCAGAGTCAAAGGGAAAAGAATAAAAAAAATCCAATGGAATCGGAAGAATTTGAGCCAGAGGAAGCTAGCCTATTAGAATCAGATTTCATAAAATTGGTGACAAAGGAGCCGCAAGCAAGAGAATGAGTAGAAATGGAAACAAATGCAGCTAGAAGCATAGTCATGTAAGACAAACAATATAAGTGAAATGAGATTATGAGGAGGAGGAGGAGGGGCAGGGGGAGGAGGAGGATGAAAGAGAAGCAGCAGCAGCAGCCATAGGGAAGCCGCGAGATCAGTGGAGACACAGACTGAGAATAAGAATGACAATCAGAGACCAACCGAGGCATCCATCATATACTGATAAGCTTCTTCTTCTTCTTCTTCTTCTTCTTCTTCTTCTTCTTCTTCTTCTTCTTCTTCTTCTTCTTCTTCTTCTTCTTCTTCTTCTTCTTCCTCCTCCTCCTCCTCCTCATCCTACTCCTCTGCTGCTGCTGCTGTTTTGTCTTCAAAGAACGCGGACGTCGCTCCATCCATCAGTGCATCTGCACAGAGACCATCCAAAAACGGAAGGAAGGAGGGATGGATGGACAGAAATGGATGGATGGATGCACGCATCATCTCCGCAGCTGGGCGTGCGCTGCTGCCGCTGCTGCTGCTGCCGCTACTGCTGCTGCACATCGTCGTTTGGTCATCGCATGCAGATGAGAATAGATGCCACTGCAGCTGCATGTGTGTGTGAGCTACACTTGCAACGGACACTGCAGCAGCTGGGATCGCATCAGCACCAGCACCAGCAGCAGCAGCAGCCACAATACAGCTGACCGAGAAATACAGGAGTAGTCATACACTGACGACAAACCTACTTCTGCTTCTTTGTTACAGCGTGCGTGTTGGTCTTCGACAAGAACAGTCGGAGCTGCATTCACCCGATATCAGCTGGATTCTAATTCTAGACATCGACGCTGGATATCCGAGCAGCTATTGATCGATCGATTCTGTTCTGTGCTCATAACAAACAGATCCGATTAAGGTATAGTCATATAAACGTATAATACTAGTATATAGGCCTATCTACAGAATATACAGGCGTGCGCATTGCAGTCTTTTGTTTTCGTCTAGGTACCAACCAAAGCTTAATCAGCATTAGCTCGTAAAATTCGGACTCGGATGCTGCATCTCTGTATATCGTGCAGCGCCATGGAATGAAACTTAGACCTGTCTAATCCTTAACGTTGTTGTTGTGGAAGTCTCTACTTTGTTTGACGCGGTTTCCATTTCGCAGCTAAATCAGACCAGTGAGCTTAGACTACATCGCGGCTTTGGATCAAAGGAGTTTCCGTACGTTATCGCACACAAACTGTCGTTTGTGGATTTGCTCTGAGTAGCTAACTTGTCTAAGTTAAGACGTCAGAAGTGGTTTCGTCCTCATCTTGAATCGTCCCATTTAATAGGCTGCGTATAAGACCCGAAGGATCAATCGATATAAAGGAAAGAGCTTCAACTGCAATTGCCGCTAGCTGCAAGTTTCTTCTGTAGTTCAGAGGATCATTACGGACTTTACGGTGGTCTGTGGAAGCTGGAACTTTAGGTCGGTAAGCTTATAAAATTATTCTGTAACCACTTCTCTGCGCAGAGTTAGAGTCGCGTCCCTTACGCACAATATTTAATTAGGCAGACTCGTGCTTTTTCTGTCTAATCTAATCTAATCTTATAAAACGCTTGTGAAGCGCTTCTCACAGCAGAGCTAGTCAGAAGCACTCTCAGCGTGCACTATGGCAGGTCCATGAAAAGAGAAATGTCTTCAAGCAGCGAAAAGATGCAGGTGAATTTCCTACAAGAATCCTGCCACGAATTTCAGAAGGAAGGTGATTCCAAATTAGACGACCAACAATAGCAAAAGCCCGATGTTGAGTTAATGGGGTTCGTGATCTGGGTACAAATAGATCAAAGCGGTCAGCAGAACGAAGAGGGCGTGAAGATCTTGCAGAAACAGAAAGGTATTTATGGGCGCTATATGCCCTGCAGGGACTTAGTGACTATAGGAACAATGCCTTGTATCCGATTCGGGCAAAGACGGGAAGCCAGTGGAGGTCATGAGTCATGTATATGGAGATGTGCGAGTATCGAGGAAGTTGTGCGATAAGTCTAGCAGCAGAATTAAGGACAGATTGCACAGATGACAAGCGATCGAACATGGCGTTGGCCCTAAGGTCCCGAAATGGCTTTCTTTGAGTCTTTGGTGGTTGCAGAGAGTTTTTACTCAATCGGAATGAGTAACCATCTCAAGACCGTCATTTTCAGCAGTGGCAGTGACGGGAATTTGCCCAAGAGTCGCTACATTTAAGAGGCGCTATATAATTTCTTGGAATGAATGAATGAATTGATTAATTGATTAATGATTGAGAGATGGTACAGAATATTGGACTAATAAGTTGAATGCTACTCGTTCTAGGGACGCCTTGTGAAATCTTATGCGTTCAACATGGCTCGACTAGATCAATGCAAACAATCATGCTGATGAAATGATTAAGAATTTATGAATCTTGTTGAACGTGCCAAATTATTCATTTTCATTAGGTAATGAGCACTGAGCAGCCTAGCTATTCGTCATATTGTTTACGGACATTTTGACAGATTAATTGGCACTAGATTTTGTCTTGGTGGACAGAATTTATGCCTCAACAGAATAGGCCTTCAAATGATTTTCAAACAAGCCGAGCTTTTGGTATACTGTATAGACATGTAACACATGTTTAATGTGAGGGCACACAATATTATTTTATATAGCAACGGTGTAGACCAGGGCTTTTTTAGTGTGCAGTTCTACACGAAATGTGCAGTTCTAAATGCATCTGTGCAGCTGTAGAAGGACGTTCGAGCAGTTAAAAATAGTAGAAAAGGGTCATTGTCATCAGATTGGGAAAGATTTACCATGAGGGAATGCGACAGAATAGGAGTGGTTGTGCAGTTCTAAAAATTACTTTAAAAGAGCCCTGGTGTAGGCTTGACAGTAGTAGACCCACTCAGTTTTATGAGTCGCTTGGTTGAGATCAGGGTGAGAACTGCCGGGGGTTGTGGCTGTTCAACATCCCTAGTATTTCTTATGAGCACTATATAGTAAAGTCCTCATTGCACACATAAGTTCATATAAATCAACGTCTGATCTCCAGCTATTTTTAATACAATTCTCATTCAGGATGAGATCGTCATCTGTATAGGCCTACCGCTGCCCGTTTGAACTATTATGTGCCATTGCACTTGAGACTTTCGCGCACGAGATGTGCACGGAGCGTGCTATAGCCCAAGATTTAGATTTCTTAAATAAACCACCTTGAAGTGCTAGCGACTTCATATTCTTAGCCTCGGCATATGAGGGCGAGTGATCAATCGTCTCCCTCGCCGTCTTACCCTCACACCGACCGTCAGTGCACTCGTTTTGTTGAGCAGGCAGACGGTTAAATTAAGCAGACATCTCGGCGCACATTTTCTCTCCTGTATGGCGGCAGGTGCTCGCTAGAGTCGATATAGTGTAGTGTTTATCAACTGACAATCGATGATATTGTGCTTAAGGTGTATTTAATAGGCTATTACGCTGTACACGAGTGTGCAGTGAAGAACAGAGAACTAATTGGAAATGTCCATTAGTGTATAGCCTCGTGTATAATTACGAGGAACGCGGAAATGCATTAGACAAGATTTAGTAGGGCCTATATAGTGCTTGGTCCTGCATAAAAATTGTTTACATAGGATATGCGTATAATAAATAAAGAATGTATTACGCGGGCACTGTGTGGACGTGCATGGTATAGAACATCGCAGATTAAATAATCTGTCGCGTTTATTAACAACTATATATTATTATTATGTTAGGCTTGTTAGCTTCGCTCACGTTTAAGTTCGAATGATTTATATTCGTTTATTGTGAACTTAGTCTTGCTCGCAGTTGTAATTTAAATCAAAATAATGTCCTTTTTTACTGTAAGGCTAAGCCGCCATCTGAAATGTTCGGTACTTGCATGACCATGATCAGTATATGACTAGTCTCTAATAATAGTAGTAGGCCTATAGTAAACCCCTCGATGTTTTATGAGATAGGCCTATAGGTTTTCTAACACAATGCGGGATGAAGTGCTTTACATTTGAAAGTTTATTATATACTCGAACTCAAATCGCCATTACATATATCAAGCAAGCAATCATTAAGTGGAAGAAACGATACTATTATAATAGACAGATCAGGAAAAGAAGGCTCACGTAGTTCGGCCATGTAAAAAGAATGGACGACAAAAGTCTACCAACTGCGGCCCTGGAAGGCCACGTGCGAGAAGCAGAGGAACGCAGTCAAAAACCTGAATGGATAACATAGTAGAAGACCTGAAAGAAAAGAACATGGAGTTGAGGAAGGCTATGGAAATCATCAAAGACAGAGAAATGTGGAGACGTCATGTAAAGGCTTCATCGTCAACGTACGCACGTTTGACGGAAGAGAGAAAAGAAGAATCATTAAGTAAGCTTAAGCTTAAGCTTACAAACGGAGCCCCACAAAAATAACAGCTAGCTTAAAATGGGTTAGACCCCGATTTCCAGGATGCAACTGCTATAATTATCATTAACAGGCCTCGATTGCTTAGATTTAAGTATATAATATTATTAAATTACACTGACAACGAGAGAAGCCTATTTTAGAAGTAGGCCTACTAACTCCTAAGTTCGATAGTCTATATTAGTCCAAACAAATCATGAACTATATGCCAACTAATATTCCAGAATTCAGAATATATGTTAATCCAGCAATTCAGAATATTGCAATGGTGAAACACAATAGTAGTCAATGACTCAATGTTATGTTTGTGCATTGTTGAACAGGCTTCATTGTCATCAGCGTCGTCGTCGTCATCGTCATCGTCATCGTCATCGTCATCAGGATGGCAATGCCATTCGGTCGGCAAACGTCACGCGAGGCTCTCGAGGAGACGACGCGGTCGATCAAGTCGAGTCTGACGGAAGGTTCTTCGCGGATCTTCGGATCGGTGATGGGCGCCAAGAGAGGATTGATCGGAGGGATCACGTCCACATTCGACCAAGTCGTTAACATCGTCGGTGGAAGTGAAGAGGCAGAGGGAGGGACAGGAGGGACGACGCCGGTGGTGACCGAGGAAGAGCAGTCTCCGAAGACGGATGGTGCTCCTGCCCATCCTCCGCCTCCTCATCCGCCTCCACCTACTAATCAACCGGCGTCGGTGATGAGGCAGAAGCCGAAGCCGCCGAAGCCCCCTGCGCCGACGGTGATGACGAGGCAGAGGTCGGATGTGGACGCCAACGGAACGGTCAAGCAGTTCGACGGAACCGGTGGCGGTGGCCGAGGGGTGGCGAGGCAGAACACGGTCCCCGTGCAAGGGAGAGTCGTCACCCAGGCCCCGACGGACGATGGAGGGGGCGGTGGAGGTGGAGGTGGAGGTGGCGGTGGAGGTGGAGGCGGTCCACCTCCTCCTCCTCCGACCTCTGGTGGTCCTGACTTTGCGGACGGGAAGCAGCGGAGAAAGATCGATGCGAAGCCACCGTTGAAACGGAGAAACACGAATCCATTCATGGACGACTACGACCCGAGCGCAGTGGAGCCAGACTATGCTGCCACCGGAGGAAGCGCTCCACCACCAGGGGCTTCAGGAGGAGCTGGAGGAGGAGGAGGAGCTGGAGGAGCTGGAGGAGGGAGTGAGGGCTCTGTAGCGCCAGACGTTGGGTCCGATGACACCGGTGGGAGCGGGGGCAGCGGCGGCGTCAAAGTGGCCCCGACGCAGAGATACTCTGAGCCATCGGAGGCTTGGCACAGCCGCGATGCATCGGGACCTCCTTCTCCTCATCCAAGTTCCTCCGACACAGCAGTCAGTAGTCTTCTGCCGGGGATCCCGACCAACGTTCGCGGCGGCAGAGGAGCAGACGACGGAGGGAGCAGCAGGGCTGGCGGTGGATGCGGGGGATCATCACTGTCCGCTCCCAACCGGGATCTACTGGCCATGACCCCCACATCAGGGGCGGCTCTGCCCGACCCTCAGATCGTTCCGGAGCAGTGTCGGCCCCGACAGGCGACCGACAGCGACGCCGACTCTGAAGGAACGGAAGGATGCGACGATGAACTGGATGAGGAAGACCAGCTGGATGAGGAGACAGCGGACAACGGAGGAGGAAGTGGAAGTGGTGGAATGATGCTCAAGTCCGGATCGAGGAACTCCGACCAGTCGTGGGGTTGTTCCGGTGGAGGAGGGGCTGGCGACGACGAGGGAATGGACTCCGTGTCTGCCGAGTGCATTGAATTCATGAAGTACTTTGTGCAGAAGATCTTTGATCCATCGTAAGTTCAACGCATGCTCAGAATAATTACTTGTCTAAAATAAATTGTAATTGCAGTGTGGCATAGTCATTGGCATAACCAGTGCTTAATTTAACGTGTGGAAAAATAAGTGCCTGCAGGCCCCCACCTTTCCAAAAGAAATGCCTGGACGCCCCTATCATTCCAGGCTCTGCTGGTCAATAAGTGGCAGGACGGCGTTCAGATTTAAAATAAGTGCATGGACGCCGTCCAGCCACATTTTAAGCCCTGGGCATAACGCCTCTGTTGTTGAAGAATGCATTTAAATCAATCGATCGATTATTGACTTCAACTGCAATTCACTCATATCACACTAATTATATAGCTTTCTATTTTGCCATTGCCTTTAATGATATTATCAAAAATATTGCGATGTCATGTGAAGTAACGTCGCTTGATATGATCAAACGAAATAGTGCACATGTAAAGAAATGATGGATAATGTAAGAAAACCATATTGACCTACACTACAGGTTGCGCCACAAAAGTAACACACACTCCTTAAGGTTTTAGCCAGTGTCTTGGCCAAGAGCAAGAATTTTTAAATGAATTTTCACGGGCTAAAAGGAAATTCGTAGGCCCTACGTATAGACCTGTTTTAGCCAAATCCACCCGGGTCACCCCCGAAAGTTGAAACGAAACAAAAAGTTACCGGTATATCACTTTTGGTGAGTCCACCTACTGTTTTTTGACGATCCAAAACATGACGTAACTAAAAGTTTTAAAAAAATATCCAACAGAGAAATTGTTGTAATAAAAACCACCGCAAACATTTCGCGTCGCAGGCTATCATCACAGTATAAATAAAATATGGTTATTTATACTGTGCTATCATGTCACAGAACGTGAGCAGGCGAGCGGTGGACAGGAGAGAGAAAATGTAGCCTAATGCGTGTAATGTAATGAAAAAGAAAATTTCAGGATTATCGTCTAGATCGTAACGGTTTTACGGGTGCGATTCCGTGTAACAACGTAGAGTCCTAGACCAAGCTATTATTTTGTCCCCAAATGTCGTTTTCTTCATTTTGGCAGTGCAATTTTGGTGACGATATGAAACAGGAAGTGACAGTGAGCTGGGATGCCACTCATGGCTTCTTCCACCAAGATCTAGGTTTTTCGGTCCTGTTTAGGTTTCTAGTTTCTTTTCTCGGAATCTATCTTTTTTTACTCACGGAGGTATTCGTGCTGAAAATTTAATATGTATTACAATAGCAGTAGTATTATTCCTGAAGCATCACTCACATTTTTCAGGCATCTTCACAAAATAGACACTGCATCAGCGTATAAAAGCAGATGAAATGCTAGAAAAAGGTCCTGAAACGTCAGATTTGTATTGAAAGGCTAAAAAAGGTCATCAGAAAGTTTCGAGCGCAAGAGAAAAAGCCTCCGTCAAAACGTCCATCTAGAGAGCTAGACTAATAATTCCACGCATTTCTCAACGTAAAGCCAGTCTAGCTTTTTCTAGCCTTTTTCCGGCCGGATCTGACTTTTTTGAAAATTCAGAGTGGCATCCCTGACGGCGAGTCGTCAGATGCCCCCACCCCTCCCCGTGCAAATGAATTTGAGAATATTTTGTTTACATTTGGTGGATGGTCTACAATATGGAAACAGAGATTCGTGTTTATTAGTAATTCAAACCGGCGCAACACGGAATGCTTACCAGTCCCAGTATGAACGCATGAAGTCATCACAGCAGTCGAATTTAATTGTATGGCAACCCTGGAAGGCACCAATCACATCCTGCTGCATAGTTTTTAAATCAACGACACCTAGCGAATGGAAGGTTGAGCCGTCCTTTGTGAGACTATAGCGGGAAGTGATCGCGCATCCATCACGATCTTACTATACAATAATCAGTATGATTACAATCAGTAAGCCTAATGTACTGATGATCACAATATTAAGTTATTACAGAGGTCGAATATAATAGCTGTTGGCAGCCATGCAGGCGCCCAATGCCCATCAAGTCCAACTACCTAATTTGCCAACGCCATCTGCCGAATGGAAGGTTGAGTGAATACTTTGGGAAGGTATATACAAGGAAGCTCTTCGTGCCAAACGTGTTTACCATTACTCTAGCGGTCTAGCCCATCCACCCACGACCAGTAGACAGTATAGAAATTCACATTTAGTGAAAGCACAGCTGCAACTGACGTCTTACTCCGCCATATTAAAGGCAGGCAGCAGTCTGACGACTTTGAACCTAATCTCTTTCTACTCGGCTCGAGTGCCACCGGTCGAGACTCGCCGAAGACCGACGAGCTTTGATTATGTATCGAGGTCAGACACGTGACACGCGGCATCACCAGATGACGTCAGAGCGGATTATGTATAATCCTCGTTTGCTTCTAATGTATTTGTCGAGTGGTCGTCGAGCGGGTGGACGGGGTTTAATTAATCGGTCCTATGGGGCAGGCAGCTGCCACTGCACTGCACGCCACAGCACCCACTTCCATCAGCACCTCGCACTCCTTCTCCGTCGCTTCTGTACTTCTGCGCAAATGGCCGGTACACAGAAGATGAAGGGATCGAGGTACAGCAGGCGACTGTACACAGTGTACACTGTACATTGTGTACAGGATGCGTTGAGATCAGTGGGCAGTCTGTTGCAGCTGAGCAAAGTCTGCAATGGTTTATTCATTGCCACGAACGCTCTGTGTATTTATCTCTGTCTTCCTCTTTCCGGTCTCCCCTGCCATAGCCTACTATCAGTCAGTCGGTCGGTTGGTCGGTCGGTCAGTGTATCTTTCACTCAGTGCTTCTGTCTGTCGGTCTGTCTGTTTGCCTGTGTGTATATCTATACGTCTAGGTGTCTCAGTGCCTGTCTGTCAGTCTATAAATGGACCATTATTGGTATGAGGACTTCTGTGGTCTGTCTGTCCGCCCGTACAGTGCCAGCGTTGCGCCAAGACATGCCAAGAGAAGTGCCCTGGGGAAAAGCTTTTACATTGGTCGTCGCTCTGCTGCCAGAATATTTGCACTGCTGAGAATTCAGTTGGGCTTTAAATCACCTCATGCACTGGATACTTGCAGCAGGGTGTAGGCCTGTGGCTGTCATGTCTATGTTCCGGTAGCATAAAATATATCAGGCATATATAGTACATATATCTGTCAAGAACTCGTTCTTTTTGTCCTCCAGCGCTTTTTTGTCTTCTCCTCTTAGTACCTTTTCTCTCTGATTTTGTATTTTGTCCGTCAGTTTGTTTTCCCTTGTGTTTTCTCGTGTGTCTGACGGCTGGCTGTCTGACATCAGTGACATGTCTTGACTCCCGAACCTCTTGATGTCTGCCTCTTGTATGGCATCTGCATGTCAATGCCCGTCATTGTCTTTTTATGCACACGTCTTTTATAATAATAATAATAATAATAATAATAATAATAATAATAATAATAATAATAATAATAATAATAATAATAATAACAATAATAATAATAATAATAATAATAATAATAATAATAATAATAATAATAACAGCAATAATAAGAGTAATAACATCAGTAAAAATAGTAGGCCTGACACTAGCCTATTTAGTGGTAGTATCAACAACGATAATCACAACAAGAGCTCTTTGTTCTTCTGGCCATCGAAACCACTGGCCCAGAGAATATGGTGAGGAGTCTTTATAATATTTATGATCATTGGCACACATGCACTCAGCACGATGAATGGCGATGAGTGCGAAACCTCATATATATATACATATATATGTATATATATATGTGTGTATATATATGTATACTTATATATTATATATACTTATATATTATCAGTGCCTATGTATTATTATCCAGCGATTTAAGGCGGTGGCATTCCACGGTACCTTTCCAGCGCAGGATCTCTACGACGATTAGATGCCGTTCCAGATGTTTTATTCTGTTGTTAATAAATATAAAGTGGAAGACTGAGTCAACTTGTGGTGGGGCGAGAGGTGGTGTAGTGGTGGCGTCGCTGCCTTGGAGCCGGAGGGTTCCAGGTTCGAATCCATCTCAAGCCGCCGCGTAGGGACCTATAGCAAGTCCCTCACTCGCAATGCTCGGGCGCTTCGGCGTGAAACTCCGAGGCAGTGTCCGCGCTGTTGTCGGGAGCGCCTCTGAGTAGATGGCTTGAAGGGGCGCTGTAGAAATGTAGAAATAAATAAAATAAATAAATAAATAAATGGGGGCTAGCGGCCCTCTGCTCTTCATGCCACGGTGTAACCACCCTTCAACCATTTTCCCCGACCCATTCATATTCTTTCCTCCTCTGAATATTCTTCCATCCTTTGTTGCAGAAGATTCCACCAGTCTGTATTGTGTTCATTGGTCCGTTTGTTTCGTTCTTTTGACGTGTTCCGATGCCCCACTGACCCATCTCTTTCTTCTCTTGACCTCTGTATCTGATTTCACGCACGCTGACGCTGCTAAATTGGTCGATACATCGTTCCCAGGCGTTTCGGTTTTTCCATGTTTCCATGGTAAGAAGAGAATTTTATCGATTAGACGAAACACCGAGTAAACACGACATGACTTTTTTTTAGTAGGAGTGTTTGTAGAAGAAAGGCACATTTGATATTTTGTGGTAAATGCAAATGCAAACGCTTTCTATCGCATGACGTTGAAATCTGATAAAGCTGTATTTTTGGGCATCTGGAACTGACAAGTGATTGGCATTTATTCCTCACCGAAAAATTCGTTGCACTGACGTTTTTGCAACTCGCTCCATTGGTAGAAGCCTTCCATCGATCTCTAAGCTTCGTAAGTTTTCTCGATTCATTCCCTAATCAGCCGCCTATAATCCTCTTTAGAAACAACATGTCTACCTGCTGACCTTTTAAATTCATCCGCTATTCAGTAGCTAAGCTGATCCACACTCTAAAAAACAACTCTAGCCACAAAATAATATAGACCTAATACGACAGCCAACGGTATATATATATATATATATATATATATATATATATATCACGTGACCTTTGGCTGGTGACTGGTGACAAAACCTGACCCAACATTGATTTTATATTCGACTGCTCGCCCTGCACGCAGCTGTCCACGCATGGACTGGCCCCCTCCACCTCCTACCTTTCGAGCGCTGGAGACAGTGGCGGAGACCTAGGGGGGGACAGGGGGGACGGTCCCCCCAATGGAGGCATTGGGGGGGGACGGCCCATGCATTTGTCCCCCCCAATGTTTAGGCGTTAGGGCATGTACACCAGTGATGGGGAAAATACTTTTAAAAAGTATTTTGAGTATAAGTAAAAATACTTGGTCACAAAAGTATTTAAAATACAAGTAAAAATACTTTTTCACAAAAGTATTTAAAATACAAGTATAAAATACTTGGCTTGAAAAAGTATTTTAAATACTAAGTACAAATACTCACTGCCAAACTATATAACAAATAAGGAAGTCATATTAATTTGCGACAAAAAAATATTTAACATAGAATTTTGAATTCAAAAAACATTTTCTTCAGTTCAGCATATTTTGTGTCGATGTCTAATGTGTCTCATGGAATTAATTAATCCGTACCATCAGTGGGGAAACGGACATTATCCCTTGGACATTATTACCACTGATAAAAGCCCTCGGACATTATCCCCCGGGGTAGAACATTATCTCCCCGGTCTATGATACATCACCTAAAAATGATGCAAAAACATAAGAATAGGCCTAATGGTATGTTAAGGGGAATATACATCAAGATCAACAGAAACACTCAATTCAATGGCATATAAAAAATGGGGAACGGACATTTCCCCCCCCCCTGGACATTTCCCCCCCGGACATTTCCCCCCGGACATTTCCCCCCTGGACGTTTCCCCCCCTACCCTAGGACATTTCCCCCCCCCCCCCCGTATGCGGAAACCATTGTTTTTGTCGTCTTCAACAATTTAAACCAGAATATTTTCATCAATACAGCTTCCATTTAAGCAAGAATATTGTCATCAATCCAGCTCCAATTTAAACCAGAATATTTTCATCAATCCAGTTCCAATTTAAGCAAGAATATTTTCATCAATCCAGCTCCAATTTAAACCAGAATATTTTCATAAATCCAGCTTCCATTTAAGCAAGAATATTGTCATCAATCCAGCCCCAATTTAAACCAGAATATTTTCATCAATCCAGTTCCAATTTAAGCAAGAATATTTTCATCAATCCAGCTCCAATTTAAGCAAGAATATTTTCATCAATCCAGCTCCAATTTAAACCAGAATATTTTCATCAATCCAGCTCCAATTTAAACCAGAATATTTTCATCAATCCAGTTCCAATTTAAGCAAGAATATTTTCATCAATCCAGCTCCAATTTAAGCAAGAATATTTTCATCAATCCAGCTCCAATTTAAGCAAGAATATTGTCATCAATCCAGCCCCAATTTAAACCAGAATATTTTCATCAATCCAGTTCCAATTTAAGCAAGAATATTTTCATCAATCCAGCTCCAATTTAAACCAGAATATTTTCATCAATCCAGCTCCAATTTAAGCAAGAATATTTTCATCAATCCAGCCTCCATTTAAGTAATATGTTTGTGCGTTTCAAACGCAAAGCTATTTAAGTGGATTCCTTAGCATTTACTTCAAAGGAATCGTTGTAAAAGTTTCAGATTTAATTATACAGGCCTAGGCGTAGGTCTAGAATTCAGGGTAGGACTTGTATGGTCATTTGAGGTGGTATGCACAGAAGGGGGGGAAATGTCCGGGGGGTAAATGTCCAAGTCGAAATCAGGGGGGGAAACGTCCAGGGGGGGAAATGTCCATGGGGGAAATGTCCGGGGGGGGGGGGGGGAATGTCCAGGGGGGGAAATGTCCTACACTCATAAAAAATATCGGTAGCCTACAGTACTATCTATGCAGAAAGAATGGTCAGTGTAATTTATCGAAATTTAACTTTAAAAACACTAAATTATATAAAGTTTTTGTTCAGTAATCTGATGCATTGAGATGGATAAAAGCAGGTTCAACGTACATACCTTATAAAATCTATGTTGAGACGTCCTGTCACAATTCTGCCCATCAGCAAAACCCTTTATATATGCTACTTTTTAAAAGTAAGTGTTCGAAATCTGTGCTATGGGAATGGCCTATCCCTTGCATGGGCGTCCGCAGGAATTTTTCTAGGGGGGCGCAAACTTGCAAATAATTGTCACAGAGGTTAAATAGGTTGTCGAAAGCAACAGATCGCTCCACCTTCGACGCTGGCTCCCTGTCGATCAGCTGTCACGGAACCAGCATGCGAAAAATCATAGACATTCATTGTCGCTTTGTAACAATCAAAACCAAATAATCAACATTTATCTGCAATTATGCGAAAAATCCAGAGGGGCGCAAGTGCGCCCCCTTGCGCCCCGCTGCGGACGCCCATGATCCCTTGTGATAATAATATAATACATCAGTGCCTGTCAACTAAGTGTTATAGGTGTCTTCCTGTATGCTGTAATTCGTCAAGTGTGTAGTTTGTTGAGATCCATGTAATGAAACTCTGCACCCATTCCAAGGTCAGAGAAGTTCCAATTGCCACCAGCCAATAGACACGTCTAATGGCACCCTCATTTGCCCTATTCATAAACATCTAGATAGTTAACATCTAGCCCATGTCCTATTCTATCAGCCTAGACAAGTCCATTGTGGTGTCAAACATCAAACTGATTTCAAACATAATTATAATATTATGCCTGTCATTGATGCCTCATAGGTATGTATCAAGATCAATCCACACGAACCCTGGGCATGTATATATAGACATGTACCAAGGTTCTTTGTGTGATTGAACTTTGACATGTACAATTGGAAATGTGATTGTTATACTCTTTCCCATACAGCATACATCAAATACACCTGTAATTAACATTCCTCGCCCAGTGGTCAGCGTGCCCAGCCACCCGTAACAATAGCCTAACTAATCAAGGTCAGCCTGTTTAACTGTATTGTGTGCTTAAACCTTCTGATCAAGAATTCCTTTGTTTGAGTAATGAAGCAGCCCAGTGCATAAACATGCAATATTGCATAGCTAATTGCAGCTGGTGAGATTTAAAAGTATTTTGAAAAAGTATTTTGACATCATCATAATTTTAAGTACAAAATACTATCCAAAAAGTATTTTAAGTAAAAGTATAAATACTTGATCACAAAAGTATTTAAAATACAAGTACAAAATACTTAGATTGTATTTAAAATACTATTTTAAATACTAGTATTTTAAATACTTCCCATCACTGATGTACACACACACGTCAGTAGAGTTCTAGAGAAAGAAAACTTTAGCAGATGATGTATATATTTCAAATGATAGGAATTCCCGGCAATCCAGGCTCTAACCAAAAGTTATTAATTTTAGTCCCACGTTGAATAGTTTGAGAACATTATACTGTGTAGATAAGATACCTCTTTTAACGTATTACCGGTTATTATAAACAAAACTTGCCAACACCCAAGGGAACTGATATAATGTTTAATAAGATTTATAACTTCGTTGGATTTGTTTCTATAGTGTTTATTGTTTGTTAGTGTGTGGCTGTTTGTTTGTTTTCTAAATAATTCTGTAATAGATTAAGCAGGTTTTGAAAAAATTTGTTCTTGCTATTATTGTTCATGGCTCTAAATGATGGGTGAATACTTTGATTTTTTATTTTAATGTTGAATATCTAATCTGCCATTAATTTCATTGTTGGTCAATGAATGTTCAAAATTGCTTGTAAACATGCGATATATATTTGATGTTAATCCAACTAAGTAAGATATCGTTTAACTTCTGTTTATAAATAATAAATAACGTCGCAACGACCTAATCGGGCTTTTGCTGCATTCCATTCTGGTTTCCTTCAGGCTCTAATCAACGTCATGTTCGACATTGGGAATAATATGGAAAGTAAATAAGTAAGTTAGTATTGTGTTTATTACTCCTCTTGGAAGCGAACAATGGGACATAGACCATCGTTTTTATACATCGGATTAATAATAGGTAATAAAAACGTACGATTTAAAATCCGAAGTTAAATATAATATAAATACTAAACTATTATCATCAAACAAGTTAACTATTATTTTTTTAGCAGAGAATTCCAATTGGAGATGGCTCTTACACACTTCTTTTAACTTTACTAAACTAATATCATCAAACAAGTTAACTATTACTCTTTAAACAGAGAATTTCAATTGGAAATGGCTCTTACACACCTCTTTTAACTTTACTAAACTATTATCATCAGACAAGTTAACTATTTTTTTAAAACAGAGAATCCCAATTGGAGATGTCTCTTACACACCTCTTTTAACTTTACTAAACTATTATCATCAAACATGACATTGTTATCTATAATTTTTTTTAAACTGGGAATTCCAATTGTAAATGTCTTTTACACACCTCTTTTAACTTTACTAAACAATTATCATCAAACAAGTTAACTATTATTTTTTTAACAGAGTATTACAGTTGAAGATGTATCTTACACACCTCTGCGGCCGATCGATCTCCAAACCCCGAGGCTAAGTCGATCTCCGCCTATGCATTCGTTGTAATGTTGAAATTCCAATCATTGGGGGGGGGGCACTTTTGAAGTCTTAAACAAGGACTATAAGCACTACAATGATGAGGAACTTTGTTAATATGACTACCTGAAATGCTACGATAACATTGTAGTGCTGAAAATCGAAATTTTTCGACGTTTTGGGGGGATATCTTCCTGCCCAAACCCTCCCCTGTTCGGGCTTCGTGCCTCGGGGTCATCATTCGGCCGCTCGTCCGTCCCCCCCAAAGTTCGGACCAGGTCTCCGCCTATGGCTGGAGAAATGCGTACGGGCCTACATGGTTCAGGATGACCAATTTTATGTAGACAACAAACTTCCCCTAGGCCTATATGGTTGTGTTTCGACCATTTCTACGTTATTATACAGCGCAAGTGTTTGTTTCAATTGCTCATTCTATCTACTTGTACTTCAGAATAAGCAGATAAATTGTGACATAATTAGGAGAAGAATTAATTAATTTTTTAAACACATAAAATGTCCATTGCTATTTTATAGACCTATGAATAATATATTGCATGAAATGAATTGCGGTGATTTACGATGCAGTGCCTGTAGTGAGTAAAATAATTATATTATTATAAAATCAATGACATCGTTAGTGAACCCGGCAGCCGTAAGATGTCGTTACGCAATAGAAACGATTGCTAATTGCTAATAATATTATTATTATTATGAGGCGTGCGTATATAATTATGTCGTTAACATTAAACAATAGGCCGATATCACTATATGGATGTGGCTAGCTAATAAAGTCCTTCATTATTCGCAATTGTAAGTGCATTATGTATATGTATTTATGTGTGTGTTTGTGATTTTTATGCATAATTATGATATAATGTATATTAGGGTGTCCCACGATTGCACAGGAAAAATATTTTTCTTGAAACTTGAAATGCAGTCCCTCCAAAAAGTTTCCTTATGGTCCTATGATAGTACCTGCCAAATTTCTGGACATTTTGAAAATATTTAGAGGCCGCTCAAAGCTCACATATAATATGTGTAAGTTGTCACAAATTATACGTGCGACATATAGGCCTATGAGTTTGAAATTTTCGGAGGTCCACACTTTGATCCCACTAGCGTGCTTATGTATTGCTTAATAACCTTATATTGCTCTGAAATACTAAAATCTACAAATATGCAACCTTATTGTATTTGCGAATGAGGTTTTTCAAGCATAAGGACGACAGTTAAGCTCTCGAGCAAACGAATGATGTAAATGTCGTGCACTAGGATTGCAGGTCGCTACCTCCACATGGCAATCATCAGTGGAGTAGAAATGAATAAGGTTAACAGATTGTCAGTCTGATTTTTCTCTAGTTGGTGGAAGTAGCCTACAAACATGTTGGTGTGCTAAAGTTGACCTCTGGACCAGGACAGGAATCAACGGTTGCAGTTTGAACCTTTTGAAGTCGTGAAAGTGTGATGCATTAGGCCTAATTATTGGCAAATGCTTTGAGACAACGGCTTTCAATAACTGCATATTAAATAGAGTTTGCAATGCCTTGCACCCTTCTACATCAGCCATCAGTCGTAACATCTTGTTAACATCACAGAAATCTTTTAAGTCCAGTTGCCTGGTGCATTCTTTGTGTCCTTGGTAAAAATTTGTCCATCAATGGTCTGTAATTAAGCTCTGCAAGCCATTTAAAGATGAATGCTCCAATCTGGTTCACCATCAACCAAACCCTCGACCAATGCTACTGCAGTCTGCATCTAACAAATCATAAGAATTCATTACTGAACAGCTTTAGCGTGGCCATACTCGAAATATGACTATCAAGAATTTTCAAAACTCTTGGTATTCATGGTTGGATTGAACAATTCGGTAGCATTTCGCAAGCCTGTTGCCATCACAGAGCAAGTTGGATGGGTAAGGCAATATAGATCTAATTGCTTTATGATGGAAACGAATCACATATACAGTTGACGACCGTGAATTACAGGGCATCCAACCCAAACAAGTCTCAGATTTGTGATTGACATCTACAGTCAGGCGGTGTTCTCATGTAGAGTCACTGCTCTCTTTGAATTAATCCATAGCTTTATAATTCTGGCAATGCTGCTCTAGAGTCTAGATGACAAGTCTGAAAATGATGCAACATCATTCTTGGTATACCAGCACCTAAGATATAAGAGATAGCAATTCTCTCTGTTCTTTCAGTGAGTTCTCATTAATGTGGAATAACGGGGTTATCTCTTCCTAAAAGTTTTTCCCAAACCATGCTGCGTTCAAATATAGTTTTCTCGATCTTTCGGTGAAAGAGTGGCGAGATAGCCAATCGTATAAGACCACGTGTGATTTTTCATAACGTTGGTCTGTGTAAATGACTGTGCTGAACAAACATGACGCAGCTTTGATACAGAATTTCAGCTCAACGATAACGAAGAACGTAGATCGGAGACAATTTCTCGTACAGGTTGTCGAAAAACACAGGCACATGTTTTCTAACCACAATTGTGACAATCTTGTTGACATGTGTAAATGTAGAACGTAGAACTGAAGAACAATTTGAGTGCAGTGATGTAGAATCAGCAGATCAGTATGAGAATAGTAAAAAAATAACGGTCCAGACGTTGATTTGTTGTGTAGCTGCATGGGGTGTGCAATTAAAACTTTACTGTGTGGTCCTAGGACAAATAGGGGTTGAACCTCACAGCCCCCTCAGAATTTCTTACTATGAAGCAGATGAAGGTATGGAGGAGCTAAAACCACGACTTGTTACATTATCAAGAGTTTGTAATGACTACTCCCAATGATTAGTTGTGTGTGCACTGATATTGTGTCCAAAGTTCAAAAATCTCAAATTTTTCTCGATTTTGCATTTTTTGAGCATAAGACTATGCCCAAAATATCCATTGTATCCAATAAAGTTAAATACCTGTTAATTCTACCATTCACGAGCTTTCCAAGGGTAGTAAATTTGTTATAATAGGATCAACGATTGGGATATAAAGGCATTTAGAAGTTGGACACATCAGGCGCAAATTATGCCAATATGGGTTAAATTTGGGCGGCTTGAGCCACCCCTAAATATTTTTTTAGTGTCATAAAACTTTACAGGTGTTATTATGGGACCATATGGAAACTTTTTAGGGGGACTGCATTTCAAGTTTCTAGAAAAATATTTGTTGGGACACCCTAATGTATATATTATACATAGTGTCTCTTCAGTATATAAACTCATCGGATGTATTCCCGACCGCCCAACGAGAGACCATGCACGATGATGCAATAGAATAATAGATCTAATTATTGTTGTCTTCCAACGCCGACGAAATAGAAGCATAGAAGAAGAAGTGGCGCATTGCTGCATGTACAATTTGTACATAGAAATTAACCTGATGCTGATTGGGGTCAACCTGCGTAAGCTTCGAAATTAAGTTGCATTATGGATGTCCAGCAGAGTGTTTAAAAGAAATTTCCACTAGTGGAGATATTTTCAAAATGGCATTTTGCGCGTAACATTGAGTCAAACCACTGTGTCACAGATACTTAATTGGAAAAGCAGAGCTATATTTTGACTATTTAAATTTTCAAGAAACCAAATTTGTCAAGTAGCTGATCGCTGTGCAATTAAAACCTACAGTCAGTGATGGCGCCAGGATTTCAGTTTGGGGGGGGCTGAAGCCCGTAGGAATTTTTTAGTCATCCAGCCGATATCTCATGAAAATTGTCCATTCTCATCCGCCAAAATCTCTGACGACCTTTTTAGTCGTCCGATCGAAAATTGTGGAAATATTTCAGTTTTGCATGTAAAAAACCTGGATGACCTTTTATAGGGGGGCTTAGACTCCCTAGCCCCCCAGCGCCGCCACTGCCTACGGTTAGACACCAAATATGCATCTCTAAGTTGAATAAATGCTTGAGGTATACTGGGTATATATATATATATATATATATATATATATATATATGCCTACTGTTAGCTCCAGGCATACTGCAGCCATCTTGGACGCCATCTTGAAATTGACCATTTTTCTAAATATCAGTGTGCAGAATTGACTTTTGCTGTGTTTATAAGGTTAGCAACTGGTAACAAATCAACTGAAACACTTTTTATGTATTTCTTGAGGGTTAAACGATAAATTGACCGTTTTACAAATGTTTCAGAGATGTTTTCTTTTCTTTCAGTTCGGAAATCACAGCACGAGACAAGGCAAAGTTTGGAGAATTATGCCAGGTAAGAATAATTACAGTCTAATTTAATGTAGCGCACGAAAACTTCTATAGCGCCTCTACGATTATGGACAAGATTAAGTTCTCCCAAAATCAAAATTAACATTTATAATGTGCCTCACGTAGACCCTAACTGCAAAATTATTATAAGAAAGTTATACAGTGCTACATAGAAAACGGACTAAAGTCAAAGCACCGTTGATAGCAGAAATATTTTGACAACAAAAAGTCAAACATTGTTAATATCATGATGATTCATCTCTGCTCAGCTCTGTGTCGTGTTTCTTGTTCTTTCTGGAATCCTGTCATCAGATCTCGCACATGCAGTCTGGTAGTTTATGGCCTGATCTCTTATGGACTCGTATTTTATGGACTTGTCTGTTTTCGTTTGGGCTGTTATGGTCTGGTCTTGTTTTTTTGGTCTGCAATTCATCGTCTGTTCTATATATACTAGCAGCCTGGTCTGTTTTCTTTCTATTACGGTTTGGGTTGCATAGCAAGATCGATCTAGAATCTTTTGGAACAATCTCGTCGAGATCCGGTAAAGGTCAACACTATTCCTATTCTGGTGAATAATCGAAAATAATCAATGCATGTCGGTGTCACGCTATTCCCGAGTAGTCCGTGCAGGCTTTAAATAGCCTACGGGTAATCTGTTGTAGGCTACATGTATTCAGATGGTTTACATGACCACAGGGATGTTATATAACGGGCTATAATTTTTTCCTGATCCGCTGGTGACGATTTTCTGGTGCGCAAAACATTGCCTTAGGCCTAAGGCCACAGTTATGGTCGTGATTGATAAGCGTAAATATCAGACAAAAATGAAAATAAGGAAGATAACAACAGACAGCATATAAATATAAATAAAGAAAGTGATATAAAAGATAAATAACGCAATAAATTGATACGAAAAACCAAAACAACCGACGCTTTTGGAAATAGCGAAAAGACTTTTAGGCAACTAGACCTATGCTTCAAATAATCTGTTGTAGGCCATTAGGCACAAAAGCTAGATAAGTTAAGGTTGTTGACACTGTTGTTGACACGTATAATGCGGTACCGCGGTACATAAAATGCAGACAGAGAAGGAATAATTCAATGATTTCAATCTACTTCTCAAACTAAAACTAAACGAAATAAAGGAACAGAGTGACAGCGTATTAGTCAAATTGAACTAAACTAAACTAGGGAGGCAGATAGACAGTCTATACTTAACTAGCTATTAAGACAATCATTATGGACGGTGATGACGTCAATCTCTATAAAACTTCAATTGTGACGTCACGGCAAACGAGATTAAACGAGATTATGGTGCGGACTGAATTTTTTAGCAAGAAACGTTTGCAAGTTGAAAATTTAATTATTAAGTTTGGAGACGTTCAAGCAACACGGCAAATTAAACTCGTTGGATTGATGGATTTAATCATTCGGCCAGTTAGTTTGAGTTTCTTCTAACGTTGTTCTGCTGAGTATTGCTTCTCGGACTACGTATACGTTGGTGATCGAGTTGCGACTGTTGCGTGCTGCTTAGGCTAAGTCTCCTATAGGTAAGTTTCTGAAAATCATTTACCGATAGTCTATACTCTATAGTATGGTAGGAGTGTCAAGGGATGAGCCTGCTGGCTATTTCTGGCCCGCCGATGATAATTTTCCGGCCCGCAAAGCCTTGTTATGTTCGTGACTGATAATGATGGTCAAATCAAGATTTTTATGAGCGTTATTTGGCTGTTAGCATGCTTAAATACAACACAATTTAAGACTTCGTTTTGCAAAAACATTTTTCGGGATGGGCTGACCCAGTCTTTCCCAGATCCGTAGGCCTATTCCCCAATTGCTCAAATATCCTCCTTCGTCACCATATAGCATGCCAAATGCTTGGGAAATATTACCACTGACCCGCCATTTAAGCGGGTTTAGCGCCGTATGGTTTATTACTTATTTCCAGATCTAGGCTAGTTATCGTGCGACAGGGCATTTTTAACGTGCCGTTTAACACAAAATAAGCAATTGTGGAAGCACTTCAGTGCATTTAAAAATAATTAAAAGGAGATTGTCATCCGATTTTGAGTAATTTAAAAATAATTAAAAGGAGATTGTCATCCGATTTTGAGTAATTTACCATTCTAAACGTGCCGTTTAACACAAAATATGCAGCACTGAATGGATTTGTGCAATTGTGCACTTCAGTGCATTTAAAAATAATTAAAAGGAGATTGTCATCCGATTTTGAGTAATTTACCATTCTGAATGGAAGGGGGGAAAGGGAGCTGTGCAATTCTAAGATTCCTTTAAAATGGCTTATCGACGACATACGGTAGGCCCATTAATCGCTTAAAGTGTTACTCCATTAATCGTTTAAAATTTACTCGATTAATCGTTTAAAAGTTTGTTCGATTAATCGTTTAGAAATTTAATCAATTAATTGTGTAAAATTTCAATCGATTAATTTTCGATTAGCTTTAATTAAGTTTAGCCATCATGTCATTAAGCCATTTCCGAATTAAAACAACTGTTAGAACAATGATATATAATTAGAAACTTTTATTCGAAAAATAGGCGATCACTTAGCATTTATGGCAATTGCTTAATAGCTTATGGAAAATTCTAAGATGTTAAAAAATTAAATATTTTTATTGCAATAAATAGTTCGATATCATTGTCGTTTTTCTGTACAAAGAAATTAGCAACAAACTCAGTGATCACACTCTTGACATTTAAATTTGGCCAAATTGATCGAATTTAATTGATAAATCGCGATTAAATTTAGTTAATTTATTGATTAAATTCTTATTTCTATCAGTAGGCCTACCAGCCCTTATAGTTATAATCTAGACTGAAGAGCCTAGCGTTTAGGCCAATTATCCTTCGAGGAACTCATTTGTGGTCTTTCCTAGGGTTTGCAACAGAATTATAATTAACAACGGCCATATCGAAACTCAAAACAGTACGTCCCAGAAACCGCATGGCCAAATACGCTGACGATACTTACCTGTTGGTACCAGCCATCAACAGTGACACGATTAGGGAAGAACTAGATCATGTAACGGAGTGGGCCAAACGCTGCAACTTGACTCTCAATCAAAGAAAGACTCAGGAGATGGTTGTTCACCGTCCTGGACGAGGAATGCTACAGTTCGGTCCAGCAGAGATTCCGGGTCTTATTCGGGTCCAAAGTATGACGATTTTAGGGGTTGTCGTGACTGAAAACCTAGGGTTTGAAGCCCATATCAGGCGAATATGCATCCAGGCAAGACAGTCGCTTTATGCCTTGCGAATCATGACTGCCCACGGCCTCAAGGGACCAAGCCTGCATGACGTTTGTAGGATGACCACAGTGGCACGCATGTTATATGCGGCCCCGGCATGGTGGGGCTTTGCAGGGCAACAGGAACGCGGCAGACTGCAGGCCATATTGGACCGTTTGATCCGAATGAACTACCTTCCTGAGGACAATCCTACATTCGAGGCTCTGTGTAGAACGGCGGACGGGAGGCTCTTCGCTGCCCTCCTACTTAATCCAGGACATGTATTGAACCCACTCCTCCCACCATTGAGGCCTCAGCCTTATTCCATGAGGCCAAGACTACATGACCGAATCATTCCTAGGGCGGACAACCTAACGAGGAAATCATTTATAACAAGGATGCTTTATCATATTTAAATATAATACCATATAAACCAAAGTGCAGCATAAATTCTTGGTCATTAAAAGAACTTCTTTTTTGAATTTAAAATTTATATTGGATTTGGACTTAGGATTTTATGCTATTCTAAAACACTTTGACATTTATAGGATATAGAAATTATGTACGTTTGTTTATTATACTTTGTATGTACACCAAAATGCGGATAGCAATTGGTATATTAAAGAATATTCTTATCTTAATTCCACACGACACTAGAAGACATGGCCGTGTTTAGCGACACTCCCCAATTATAGAGTATAGACCCCATACGGAAACCCTGGCGCAGCATAAAGAGTCGAAATACAATGCATTCGTGCGTTCATTGTAAAAGCTATGGCAACCTATAATTATTGCCAATAACTATATGACCTCCCTGGCGACTGCAGGACGACGGTGTATTACAGAGCTTTGTCGGCGGCGCGGCGCACCGGCGCACAGCTCTGCGGTGGAAATGCCGCTGCAGCGTTCAATTGCTATTCGAACCGTGAAATTGAGTCTCTAAACTCAGCGCCATGTTATATACAGAGACCGTTTTGGCAAGGGACTTATTTGTGCATCCATTGTGTCTGCATTGCCTATACGGAGCCTATTGCTGCATTTATACAGTCGTAGGTTACACGTAAGCCTAATACAATAATTATGTTGGTCCACTGTGTGTAAATATGAATAGGCATGAATATAGTAGGCAATGCTAGTGAACAAGCTTCTACCCTTCGCCTATATAACTTTCAAGTGAAACGTTAGAAATGGTTTATATCTGCGGGATCAGCCTATTTTTTAGGTTAATAAAACGAGGTCTTAGACTCGACTATTACAAGTCTTACTCTCGCGTGTTGTCACCGTAGACTTTTGCTGATCCGAGAAAAATTCGACTCAAGGTTCAACTGTCATTTTTAATTCTATTGTGTTTCAGAGTGTAGCAGTTGTGTCATATACATGTTGGAGTGGAAAAGATACTAGTATTAATATTAGCATAGTAGCTGTAGAACCCACTTAATACCTCGGGATTGAATCAAATCTGAATAGAATACTACCAGTTTTTCATCATATTTTACCTTAAGAGCCTTTCGCTTTCATGGTCTTTCGCCTGTAGCCATCCATGACATCACCATGGCGACACGCCGTCTAAACGTCCCTCACCCCGGTCTGGTGGGGGATTACGAGCAAGAGGGACATGGATAAAGGATTGATCCATCGCATGATCCGTTGTGGCTTCCTGCCTGAGATTACTCAGCTGCAGGCTGAGAAGTCTGAGAGGAGTCTGATGACAAACTCTTTCAAGTCATCGACACGAACATTGACCATGTGCTTCGGCCAGGGGGAGAATTGCTTGGGTTGAGATTTTTATACCCCCAGTCTTTTAATGGACTCATAGCAAAGTCTTCTTTTTACACCCCAATTGCACGTGGGTTCAATTGGGTTGTAGTCTCCCCTTTCCAGTTATTTTTCTAGATCTCTTATGCTACGTTCGGGGTTTCTTCGCTTCATTCACAGTAGGCTATTGATTTTTAACCTTTAAACGACACAACTTTACCTTTTGAAGATGACCAGGATTGCGCGACTCGCATCCTTTACAAGAACGCTTGTTGACACGGCTCTCAGGCATAGGCTAATGTGCACAAATTACTAATTGATTGGTTGATTCATTGATTGAACCATTCATTGAATGATTTATAATTGACTGATTGAATGAGTGATTAATTGACTGATTGATTGGATTGGATTTATTGATTGATCGATCGATTGATGGATCAAATAGAAGTAGTTGTTTACTAGCATCTCATCAAAGAATGATGGAAGGAAGGAAGGATGGATGGATGGATGGATTGATGGAAGGATGGACATAATTAATTAATGAAGCAGTAAGTTGCTCCCAAAAGGTCAGTCGTGTCTATTTTGCTCACTCAATCATTAATTTTAAGCCAGCTGTGATTGGTCGTTATATAATTATTCGTCTGAGATCAAATTCATTCTTGTTTTCGTTCTTGACAGAATAACCTGCGTATTATGCATCGTCTATTCTTAATATTTAGCTTCCTTAGAACATGTCATTGTATTCGATAGCTTACCAATGATATTATTATTGATTAAACCTATTAATTATAAAATCGCTGGTTATCCCAGCTATTGAAAATCTATAATGTAGGCCACCGTGTTCCAATGTAATTGTACTTTATAAATTTGCTGATAACCAATTGCTATACGTCGTTTGTGGTTATTGCTACTTTCTATCACTTAGACCCACTGATGCCTAGTCCTGGGACTTTGTCGCCTGCTAATGCTGTATTCTGGTCGCTAGTGGTTTAAATTGATCATTGTCAACCATCGACGAATATTGCTCAATTATATGCATCGATGTTGTCAACTGATATAGTCAATCATTTTCCGGTGTGCTTTATATTATCGCAGATCGTGCGATGATGACGTTCAATGTACGCAATATCTGAGGTCAGGTCACGCCATCTGATGGTTGATAAGTGTCGATTGACACATAAAATGGCGAGAATTACATTTCTGACGGCAGTTGTGCCTGTAATTCTCTATTTCAATCCATTTGATTGCACGTTGACGGTTTATGACAGGATGGATGAAGACAATTTCAATTGATTATATTATTCAGGATTTGAGGATTGTTGTTATTAAGACGCAGCGATTATAACGTCAGGTTTCGAAGCTGTCCATTCAACATGCGCACAGAACTCCATTCAACATGCGAATAAAACATCATGGTTTCGTGCTATTGGCGCAATACCGCGATACCAACCGCTTCATTTTTATTATTGTTACCATTTTCATTATTATTATTATTATTATTATTATTATTATTATTATTATTATTATTATTATTATTATTATTATTATTATTATTATTATTATTATTATTATTATTATTATTATTATTATTATTAATCTTCATCATCATCATCGTCGTCGTCATCATCATCATCATCAACATCAAATTCATCACCATCACCATCATCATCATCATCATCATCATCATCATCATCATCATCATCATCATCATCATCATCATCATCATCATCATCATCATCATCATTTTATTATTATCATTGTTATTTTTATTAATTTTATTTTATTATTATTATCCTTTTATTATCTTCAACAAACAGCATCAATAACATAAGGTACAATAAACAGGCGAAGCAGTAGCTATTGACTTAATAAAAGACGATTAAGGTGCCAGTAATAAAAACTTCTCTTGATCTGGCTCAGCTAAAGTGCCTCGAAAGACCACCGAGTTGAAACGCTGGACAGTCGTTGCAGCAGAAAACAGGTCTCTCTCAGATCACTAGAAGACAATGTTAGAATGCGACCTAAATCAGATAAAAAGTTTAGGCCAACAGTGCAAATGGGACCTAAAGTCTCAAGGGTTAGAGGAACAAAGAAGTGAGTGCTTAAAAGATCAGTCAATTTTTTTTTAAAAATTATTATTATTATTATTATTATTATTATTATTATTATTAAATTAATAAATAAATAAATTTGCAACGCGAATTGTGAATCTGAGGCGCGGATAGTCAGCCGCCAGAAGAAGATGCAGTTAGAGATCCATGCTCTTAAGAACCAATGAGAGCTAGTGAGTTTTGAGTCGGTTTTTCTTTAGACTTTATAAATGTGAATCTGAGCAGCGAAGCAAGAAGTGATGTCGATTCCATTCTCTGCATGGCAAATGCATGAAATGCACGCGAGCCCATGACTATAGAGGTTCAGCTAGAAAACTCGCACTAAACTACAAATAAAATAAAGTATATTAGTCTGCATTCTGTTTATCTTTTGTCCTTTTAATAGGAATTCATATCGAGCTGACCTTAAACTGCTTAAACCGATTAAGTCTGTTGCCATGGATACGTGGGCGATGAGCAATGCTTGGATCTGTTAGAGCAGTGCTGCAGTGATATTGATGGCTGTTGGAAGCTTACTGCGTGCACCCCCCCCCCGGTCCACCCCCGGTCCACCCCCGGTCCACCCCATCGGGTGTGCATCGAATAATTGATGGTTGGCTGACCTGAACACCTGCAGCTTAATTGCAGGCTTAACCCCGGATGATACCATCGACTGCAGCAGACATCAAAGAGAGGCAGATTTATTTCACTTCCGTTCATCCGTCTTGCCGTCTTTGATGCCTCGCTTTCGCATAATTATTAACTCAACGCTTCTAACAAGACATAGATTTGCTTCAGGCGACGATCCGAATATCTTCGGCTCTTATAATATTAAACGGTGCTTTTTGATCGAAGTTAATAGAATAGAGTTGTATAACTGCCGCATACGTCTGTGCACATTACGCATGGTAGAGTTTTGTTGATGGTGATATGGTGAGCAGTGGCTGCACACGGTCATTGATCTTATATTGGTACAAGCCATGGGCGGAGAATATATAAGCGGAGACTTGCGGGGGACGAACGAGTGGCCGAAGGAAGGACGCGAGATTTTGGGTCGGACGAATGACTGAGTCGCTGACGAACTTTTCCATATTTTGCCGGCAAAAATTTTTTCTTAGTCGTTTGGCGCAATTTTTCTTCGAAACATACCAGTTTTTCTCGGCCAAATATAGCTGATGACCTTTTTTAGCCGTTACAACATTTCTTCTAAGATCGCTTCTTCTTCTAACGTTGGGGCGACAAATGCATGGACCGTCCTCCACCACACCCATTGAGGAGAACCGTCCCCAATAAGTCTCCGCCCATGGTACAAGCAAGCCAGACTATAATTATAATGGCCTATAGCGGCTGCGCATTCGATAAGATGACAAATAGTAAAAATTAAAAATAGATTATAAAAAAAATTTGAATATTGAATTGAGTTTAAAACGACAAGTTAAGCGGTTATCCGCGGTTAAGCGGTTATCATTTCTAGATTTCATATGCGATGAATTGGTGTTGATTATATATATATATATATATATATATATATATATATATATATATATATATATATATATGACAACTGGTTGCTCTTCGTTATCCTATAAGCAGCGATTTCTGCGTACACTATACACTGTATAATAAATTATATCGAAGGCTTTTCTGAAGTCAATGATGTTATGAGAATGTTGGAGTTTTTATAACGTTGAAGTCTTTTAGTCTGTTATAAACTGTGAAACATTCTCCACTTTCTAATTCTCGACCTGATCCGTTATTCTCTCATATATATATATATATATACAGGGTGCGCCAAAAAAGTAATCCCCTACGGTTTTTAGTCCATATCTTGGCCAAACAAACGAATTTTGAAATGAAACTTTACAATCTTAAAGGTAATTCATATTCACGTACAATGGTCAAATTACAAAAATATTATTTAAAGCAGAACAAAAGTTATATCACTTTTAGTGAGGCTACCCACCGTTTTTTGACGATTCAAAAACGCGACGCAACAAAAAATAACAAATAACCAATTTATTTATTCTGGCCAATATCTTGGCCGGAAGTAAGAATATCGAAATGAAATCTTGCAGACTTAAAGACAATTCATATCTGCACATGGTGGCCAGATTCCATCAAAATATTTCAAACAGAACAAAAGCCATACCACTTTTATGGAGGCCACCCGCCGTTTTTTGACGATTCAAAGACGTAACGCAGCAAAAAGTAGCAAAAACACAATTTTATTAAGTCTCATCTCAAATAATTGTTATCAAATAGGCTTTGATAATGCCAGGTGATCATTATTATTACTATTTAAAAAAGGAACAGGGTACCAGCGAAGCTGCACGTCACTGAGAAGTCACTTAGCAAGATGACAATAAAATTGGTAAATAAGGAATCTGTCAGATTAATCAACAGGCCCATCAAGAACTTTGCAAAGAGACTTAAAAGAAGTGTTGGCACTGGTGGTGGGCACATTATACACAAGTTGTAAAGCACTACCAAGTTCATTTGACAACACTTATTTGAGATGAGACTTAATAAAATCGTGTTTTTGTTACTTTTTGTTGCGTTTCGTTTTTGAATCGTCAAAATCGGTGGGTGGTCTCACTACAAGTGGTATAACCTTTGTTGTGCTTGAAATATTTCGATGAAATCTGGCCATCATGTGTAAATATGAATTGTCTTTAAGCGTGTAAAGATTCATTTTGAAATTCTTACTTCTGGCCATGATAGTAGCAAAAAACCTGATTTTTTGGCGTTTCGTTTTTGAATCGTGGAAAAACGGTGGGTGGCCTCACTAAAAGTGATATAACTTTAGTTCTGTTTGAAATATTTTGATGAAATGTGTAAATATGAATTTCCTTTAAAACTGTAAAGTTTCAATTAAAAATTCGTATGCTTGGCCAAGATATGGGCAGAAAACCGTTGGGATTACTGTTTTTGGCGCACCCTGTATATATTATATATATGTATATCGCTTCTTAGAGACTGTTTGGACGATGCCGTATATCTCTCTGTTCTTGGCCGGTTGAGCAGCTTCGTTAACTACCATAATTAAAAATTTTATGCTTGACCGTATAGGCCTACATGTACAGTAGATATATATGCATCATTGCATTGCATGTGTATATTGTCTCCTATTTCGTCATTTCCGCAACCGTATCATATGTTTCATGCTCTTAATTCAATTTTTCGTGACCGTGCTTCGTTTATATGACATCTGTATGAATTTCCATCTCCTCGACTTGACCTTTAAAGGAAAACTCCGAGTTGGCTATTGGCTAAGGACAATTCAAGATTATTCTCTATAGGGCTATAGGAGCATCCTCCAACGCTTCATCTGTTCTTCTCGAGTCTTTGTTGTCTATCCATCCATCTATCTAATTGGAAGGGCGTGCATATTAAATATACATATATAATATGATATATATATATATATAATGTATTATATATGCAGACCATATTCTCGTGTGTCCGGTCCGTTCTGAATCTGCTCTATATATACTTCCCTATATATAATTTTTTTCAGTATGTTTTGAGTCATTTCCTGATTGCAGATTCTATGCAGTTGTTCTCATCTGTTCAAAATGTCTCCTTTCATCGATTGTCAAGCAATGTCTCTAGGAACAAAAATAAAAACTGTTGACAGACGGACAGACAGACAGGCAGACAAATAGACAGACAGACAGACTGACACAAAGAGTGACCCAGAGACGGCCAGGCATGTAGGCGCATGCACATGGACCAACATGCGACAGGTATATAGAAGACACTGCCTGATATATACACTGGATTGAAAGGTTGGACACAGACGGATCTAATCTATTATATAGCGCTGCTTTCCTTTATTGCTTTCCGCATCGAAGTTAATCCGCAATTTTTAATCGCGTGGGCTGCATGAGAAACCCAGTTAATTTACTGCTGGATAAACAGACAGACGCGCACAGATCAACATTATATAAGCTTACACAGAATGATAGAAACATGCAGTTGTTCTGGTCTGTTAAAAATAAGTGGCGGCGCCAGGATTTCAGTTTCGGGGGGGGGCTGAGCCCCGCGGCGAAAATTTTCCATTTCCGCCGCCAAAATTTCTGACGACTTTTTCTTTTTTTAGTCATTAACCGAAAATCTTGGATATTTAAATGTAAAAAAATTCCGATGGCCCTTTTGTTAGGGGGGGCTGAACCTCTTGTAGGGGGGGCTTAGCCCCCCAGCCCCCCTAGCGCCGCCACTGTTAAAAATGTCTCCTATATATCATCGACTGATGACAAAAACTGAAACTGTTGAATAGAGACAGACAGACAGACAGACAGACAGTCAGAGACGACACATCTATACGACGAATAGAAGCAAGATTTCTGAAGGGATCAAGTCACATGATATAACACTCAGCCAATGAGATCTGATTTCTACTCAACGACTTCCGATTCGAAAAATGTTTCAATCCCTCCTTCTAAGATCCGCGTTCGCTTTTGACAAATCAGTTTTCGAAAAAAAAACAGCATGAGACAAGTAAGTAAGGCAGACAATAAGTTCTCGCCAGACAACGTCATCCTTCTGGCAATAAAGCCATCCTTCCATTTACATCTGTATCCACCTGGATTCTGACCAAGGCTGCAGTAACAACAACAACAACAACAACAACAACAACAACAATGATGATGATAATAATAAGAGCAGACCATTAGGACAACAACCTCCAGAGACAACCATTGCTATGAAGCTTTAACGACTTAAATTTTATCATCCATGTCATAATAACGGAGAGCGGGTGATCATTCTTCTCCCTCACCATCTCGTCTTCACACCAACAACATGCGATCAGTATCGTCATTATAGCTGCTTTGGTTAAGAAGAAGCGCAGGTGCAGCAGAAGAAATCTCGAGACTAATATGCGCCTGGAAGTGATATGTAAAACCCGACATCTCTGGCTGACACTACACAGCCCGTCTTCTGTAATAAACGCCGGCGAAACATCAGATCAACCGGCGAGGAAAATATTGACTCCGACGATGACAATGGCCTACTCCTCGTCCAACGTCACTGTATGCACCCTTGCCGGACACAAGATCTAAGTCAAACCACACATCAACACCACCACCACACGACGATCACTGCCTGATATATACTGGAGACGAAGCACCACCCCTGCCCTGCCCTGCTGCGGCGGTGGCCACCATTTCTGACAGCACACGCACCGACCGACTGCACCATCAGATCTTCTGACGATCAGGTCTCACGAAAGACAGCAATTGCATCCACACCACACTTCAGTGTCTGCTACATCAGTGTCTGCTACTTCAGTGTCTGCTGCTTCCTCCGACGAATTCGACGCCGTTGACCAAGAGTGTGGCTTGCGGTGATGAGGCAAACACCCGAACTTGGCATGAAGTCGACCCCGGAGGTCAGTAGACCAGAGGTCGATTTCTGTGGAATTGAAGCAAATTGGAGAGCGTGTTGGCTGCGGATCGACATCGTTTCCAGTGGTTTTTCTTCCGGATCGACATCGTTTCCATGGTTTTCTCTTCCATCGAAGAAGTGCTAACGCCACCATGGACGACCAAACGTGGGGCAAGGAAGGGGGCACGTTGGCCCTATATCCTAGAAAATTGACAATTACTTGTTTGGTACTGCGCTTTAATCTTTCGCTACATGGTTCTTCTGTCTAAATGGTACTATTGATACGCACGGTGAAACTCAGAAATTTACATTTGGAAACATTCTGTGAAAATATCAATGTCCTTAAATTCCTGTTCTTGCATTTTTCAAGCGCTAGCTGCAAAATTAAACTGTCAATAACCATTGTATTTACCCTCTTCTGTAAAAAATATATGCGGTGCCCAAGAACGTCCAACTACCACAGGTTCAATCATATCTTATACATCTCTTATCCGTTCGCTATTACTCCAACCCATCCCCCAACTATGTAGCCTCTCTTTAAATCATCCCTCCAACCCTCCTTTCATCCATCCATCCATCCCTCCTTCCATCCATCCCTCCATCCCTCCATACATCCATCCATCCATTCATCCCTCCATACATCCATCCATCCATCCACCCACCCATCCATCCATCCATCCATAAATCCTTCCATCCACCCATCCATCCATCAATCCTTCCATCCATCCATCCATCCATCCATCCATCCATCCATCCATCAATCCATCTATCCCTCCCTCCATCCATCTATCCCTCCCTCCCTCCAACCATCCCTCCAACCATCCTTTCATCCATCCATCCATCCATCTATCCATCCACCCATCCATCCATCCATCCATCCATAACAACTGATGGCAGTTTCAGTTTCAATTAGCGAAGGTGTCACTTGGTGTTACACACAGAAAACAATGGATTGGAATCAATTCCCAGAGGTCTCCTCCACCACCAACATCAGCTGACACTAATAACGCAGAAGTGTTTGTTCACTTCAGGTCGTTGCATTGTTGTCCGCTCGTTCGTTTGTCTCTTTTGTCAGCCTATTATTGTCTATTAGCTCAGCCTGTCAGGCATGCAATTATGCAGCGCTATAGTAGAGAATGGCACGACAGAAATAAATCACTATGGTGGCACGTTGTGAGTGGGCGTTAATTGCCTGTTGTCGGCGCAATTGAGAAAGGCGATTGTCTGTATAGAGGAACTCACGGCCAATCACTCTTTCGTTTTCATTAGTGTTGACCTTGGGTTGTCCACAAAGGGTCAGGCTTGTGTCGAGTTGGGTCGGAAGTTTTGGGGGAAAAACTTTGCGAGTCCTGTCCGGTCAAAAAGGCTGCATGAAGAATATTTTGTGCAATATCCTAAATAGCCTATTAAGGTATATATCGATTATCATCGAAGTATAGGAGGCGGGGTCCAGGAAGGACAAATGCCCCCTCAAATTATGGGCAAATGTGGGTTTTTTCTGGCAAAACAGGCATGGGCGGACGAACCTTTTTTGTCGGGCAAACAGGCATGGGAGGATTTTTTCGGGCACAGGGGTAAAACAGCTATGTTTTCTAAAGATTTGTACGAAATGACTAAAAAAGGTCATCATTTTTTCGGTGGGAATCGAAATGACTAAAAAGGTCATCAAAAATTTGGTCGATGAAAAAATATCGGCGACTCGCGGTCCGCCCAAAAATCTAAAGTATACTTTTCGGGCAAAAAGTAAAAATCTTTGCCCCCCCCACTGCCGAAATGTCCCCTACGCCTCTGTCGATTATCTCGCAATATACAACATCTAAATCTTAAATAAACACATTTTTTTGGGTTTGGCTCAGTATGACTGCATGAACCTTGCAGACAATTAGACAAATAACTGAGAGGTCAGACGTTGATTTATGTTGAGTTGGGTGTGTCATATGAAGACTTTACTGTGGGATCCTAAGAAAGACCAGGGACTGAACCCACAACCTCCTCCATCAATCCTCACCCTGGTTGTGTAATAGCCTGTAACTTGTAAATGAATGCAGAAAACTGTTGAATAGAGACAGACAAACGTACAGACAGACGTATAGAGAGAGAGGCAGACAGACAGACATACAGACAGACAGACTGACATAAATAGTGACCCAGAGACAGCCAACCCCAGCTGAACCCCAGCATCCTTCATCAATTCTCACCCTGGTTTTGTAATAGCCTCTAACTTGTAAATGAATGGGTCGGATGGGTCGAGTCGTGCTGTGGTGGCGCTGGATCGGATCGGGATGGCGCCAGGATGTGATGGATCGGGTCCATAAAAATTTACCCACATAGCCTACCGACAACCGCGGTCGTCTGGAACTCTGATTTAAAATGCTTTTACGGTCAAGGAGAGCAAATGATGTATAGTGATGGCGCAAGATTTCATCTCTTCTCCTTCATGAGTCATGACGACACGTAGACTAATGGGCTAAATAGCCTACTAAGTCTTCGTCGCCATTCGTGATCCCTTACAGTAGACATGCTAACCCTCTAAGCAGACGTCGTAAACTAACTGCACGACCACGTTTATATACAGACGAAGTTTCTTGAATACGTGAATGGTTTCAAGGTGCGGTTTGTAAGACTGTGAGGTTAACGTAGGCATTGCCACTGAGATTTTTTCAATATTAATCAATATCAGACTTTTTCCGGAGGTTTTTCAAATAAACGACAAATAATTCCTCCTGGAATTTTAGGCAGCTGAAACCATGGATGGTTCTTCGTTTGAACATCTTCAGGGCTCAGATGTTTTAGCCCACCCCAACTTCAGACGTGAAGCATTTTATGGCGTGCTTAAAACAGTTATAGTTTGGGTGCAAAAAGTGCTGGATCCATGCTAAGAAAATGGAATTTGTTTAAAAGCAGGAAAAATCATTGCGCTAGCGCGTAAGACGTGGATTTTCATGACAGGTTGCGAAAAATGGCTTAATAAAAATTTGGACAAGAAAAACTTAGATGTTTAGAAGCGAAGAGGTAGGCCTATAATCAGTAGTGGCACCAGAGGGATTGGGGGGGGGGGGTTAAGATCCTAAAAAGGCCATCCGGTTTCTTACATGTATACAAATTAAATATTTCCATGATTAGCCCCCCTAAAAACTGGAATATAGGCTATGCATGACTAAAAACGGAGGGTCGTCAGAAATTTTGGCGAATGAAATGGAAAATTTCCTCCGCGATGATTCAGCCCCCCAAGCTGAAATCATTGCGCCGCCACTGCCTATAATACTTTTATGACAGGCAGGCGGTCGTATAAAGTAAATGACTAAGTTCGTCACAAATTTTCGACGGAAAATAATAGCCTTAATTGGTGAATCGACCTCTGCAGCGGGTCTCTTTCAGAATTTCTGAACCGTTTAATCCACATTCGGAAAACCGTGTCGAGGATCTTGCGTGGGTTTACTGGGTTGTGGTATCATCGAGAAATATTGTCCGAGACTGACATTACATTGAATACATATAGGGAGTGTTTGGGTCCTTTGAACACTCCTCTCCAATGAAAAAATGTGAAAATGAAATAGTAGACCCTATACATTTACTAACAATTGCTCCGAACGGAACAGCAGGAACTAATTCTAAATCTAAGACTAACACATGATGTAAAAACAATATTTTGAAGCTCTTATCTTCATGTGGAATTTGCATTGGATTAGATCATGACGATGATCTATATAATCATGATGTTGATCTATATAATTATGATGTTGATCTAGGCTATATAATCATGATGATGAAGACGATGATGACGTGGAAGCTGCTTTAATCAGTAGATTCGGTGGCATGTCTGCTTGCTCAAGATCGAGTAAACACCCCCCCGCGACAAAATCCTGGTTTGCATAAAATAGCGCTGCACGTTTAGCCATTGTGTCCATAGCAGCAGTGTAAATACTAAATACTAATGTCTTCTCCGATTGCACTTCTTGTCGTCAATAGCCTAGCATTGCAAATGGCGACTGCACGACGTGCAATGCATCGTCTGCACTTAAGCTGACTGTCATCTTCGCTTTCCATTTTCTTTGCACTCATCATTCGAAACAACAGAAGCGGAATCGTTGCCCTCTGTTGAACAGAAGCGGAAGTTGTCCCACAAAGAAGTATATATTCCCAAGAGAATGCACCAGGTCTATTGACGTAGGAGCATCGCTCGATTATGTATCGATCGCAGCGCAATCTGTCGGTGGCTGACGCCTAATGCACGAGACTTGATAAATTTCTTTGGCGCTACTCTTCAACGATAGCGAAGGGAAAATTGGCTTTATTGGCTCCTGAGAGCTTTCATATCTTTCTAACTTCGTTAGCCTTGCGAATAGGACCTTTGGCCAATGTGCTTTTTTCAAATAAAACTTGAAAACATGTCTTGAATCTATGATGTTGCATATTATTATACGGTCGATATACAGAGTTGTGGTGGGCATAACAGTAGTTGTAGAAGCAGTAGATAATGATAACAAAATTATAATGCTTTTCTGAAAACCGATTTCTTCAAGAGTGTCATGCATATAATCTGCAAAATAATAATAATAATAATAACAATAATAACAATTTGAAGAGATCAATTGTCTATGAAGTCTCGAAATTTCTTGAAATTACAATCGATCGCGTTACTGGATTTACTGCAAGTTACCTTCCGCACCTCGATACTTTACCCTACCAGATCATGGTAAAGATTAGCTGTTCCAGAATTAATTCTTCTTACATTTAAGTTCCAAGGAATCTATAATGAACCTGTAATCTGTGTGATGGCAGACTACAATACATTGTAGCATTTTTATAGTGTTCCCTTGTTGTCAAAGTAATTATTATTGCATTAAAACAAAGCAGCCAAAGTAATTGAAATATTTTTGTCTTTTACAGAATGGATTTGGAAGACTTTGGTTTGCGAGATGCATCAACAGCCAGGTAAGAGAGACAGAGCTTTCAACGGTCGAATCAATAAGCAACCACAATCCCAGGATTTATACAGCGCCAAGGAGCTTAGTCACGGCGGGGATCTGCTTATTCGCAGCTGTCCAACCGGATAAAATAATATATAGAGACCGGCTGCAGGGTTATCTCGGTTTGCGGAGATCCAAAAACCAGACGGGTATAAATTAATGTATATACTGCATATAATATATATTATACATTATGTATGTGCCGCATATAACCATGCATATATAATTATATACATGATATATAAATCATATATATACATACGATATCTATATAGTTTTAATCTGGTCTAGATCAATCGAATTAGGTTGACGTATGATCATTCTTCCTATACAACGACATCTTGGCCTCACAACGAACACAATAAATTTCATATAAGATCTCTGACGGAGAGCATGCATTGCATGGTATAAGCGCGTAGACTTCTGCTTCTGTTTGTGCGATTGACTGAGTGATTGATCGAGTGATTGATCGTATTTTTGATTCGGTTATTGGCTGACTTGATTGATTAGCTGAACGTTTCAATGTGCTATGAATTGTTAATGGTCAATGGAAAAAATGATATCAGCTTCCTTGAAAGGTCTGATATCAGGGCTTTTGACGTGCAGTTCTACACAAAATGTGCAGTTGTAAATGAATTTGTGCAGTTGTGGATGCACTTCTGTGTAGTTAAAGCTAGTTTAAAACAGGGCTGTAATCAAGGATATACGCAGGTATACGGCGTATAAAAACCAGGGTAGACGGGTATACGAGAGTAAATCACGGTACACGCGGCTGTTTAGGTGTATTTTTGATTAAAAAAAAGTAATCAGAAATTTCGCACACAAAAAGTCGATTTTTCTCCCGACATATAGGATGGAAAGGAAAGAAGGGGGTTGTGCAGTTCTAGAAATTCCCTAAAAAGCCCTGTCTGATATAGAACGTTCCTTGATTATGAAATCAGTGAATTTCAACATTCTAACTTCACGTTAGTCTCATCCATCCGGTTTTTTTTGGATTGAACGTTAAATCGATTTATGTACAGCATTGCGTTTATTATTGTTAAACGTTTAACAATATTAAACGCAAGATGGCGGTCCTGCTGTCGGTTCTATCGTCCGCTGAACAAACTCAATAAAGGGAATAAATTTCCATTCAAGTTTTTTTTTCTTTTATAAATGTGAATCGAACTTAATGCAGTAACTTCACACAATTTGTCACAGACATTTTTCCAACAGAGAGACAGAGACACACACACACACACACACACACACACACACACACACACACCTACACACACTCAAAGAGAATCCATTTAGTATGATCGATTCGAAACATGCGTATAATCTTAAGTTGAGAAAGAGATAAAAATATATATTTAAAAAACAGTCTGAATCCTCCATCCGTTCCGCCCACATAGACCATAATGGACCGATGGTTACCATCTCATATAGCGCTATAAGGGTGAATATTTGAAAACCGGTAATTTTAGGTGCTCCATACAAGACAAAAAAGTTGTGATTTTTATTGTCAAAAGTTACATAAGTCGAAGTGCAAATATAGTCCTAAGATATTGAAAACATGATTCATAACGGATATGCCCTAGAACCCCCATGAGCATCTTTTTGAAAATGGTAGGTGTAGCACACCATGTCAACACCGCAACCGCATAATGTCAACACCGCAACCAATTAAAAATGTTAGTAAACAAGCTGAATAACAAACATTTATTTGCAATTTAATAGTTCAATAAAAACTGCATGACATGGGAAAAAGTAATATAATGTGAAATGAAAATGAATATCATCAGATTATCAGAAAAATTATAGGAACAACATAAGTTTAGGACCAAAATGTCAACACCGCAACCGACTGGAATCAATTCTAAACTGTCATAGAAATAATGATCATGTAATAATAATGCACATCAAAGCTATTGCATAAATACATAGGCCCTAAGTAAGCCAGCCGTTATTAACAATAGCTTAAAATATTTATTCTGAACAAAAATGTTTAGGTAACAGAAGAAAGCAACAGTCGGCTTGTCGGCTAATGTCGTCAAACTGCAAGACATAAAATAATTCAAATAAAGAACATCGGACCCCAGCACTAAAGACTAGGCCTACTTTGTTTCATGCTGCTGAAATGCAGTGTAGGCCTATAAGCCAGTTATTTCACATCATAAGAACTGAAACAACAGGTAAATAAAAACTGAACACAGCATAACTGCTTTAAATAATATATTACAAACCAAATTTTAACAAAATAGCAGGGTATGGTTACTGAATTGGATAAAATTTGACTTAGAGTTAACTGGCAGCCAGACTCTACTACTAGAACAATGTGAAAACACAATGGTTACTCATGTTAAGAGTCACTGAAACCCTAGCAACTGAGTAAGTGTCAAAGCCGCGACCACGAAGTCACCACCGCGACTGCCTGCTTTGGTTGCGGTGGTGACGGTTGCGGTGGTGACAAATTGTTTAAAGTTTAAAATATTAGGCCAACCCCGCTTGACGCGCGTACACAATGATAGGTCCCGTCTCATCTGTAGGCTACTTGTTTGCGATTTGATACATGACAAATAATTTTTTTTAATATGTGTGGTATGCCTGCATTGTTGGTTGCGATGGTGACCTTCAATAAACATACGCGTGACGGTTATCCGACATTTATTCCTAATAAACTGTTTTAAATTATCGTAAATTACATTTACAATACGGGATCGGCTAGTGAAGACGCAGGAGATGCAATGTAGCAGTGCGCAGGCGTAATCAACACACGCGAGTTAGTACTAATAGGTGTGCACCAGCTGCGGTTGCGGTGTTGACATAGAAAATTGAAAGTATGTTACAGACTTTTGAAAAAATATTTAACATTGAAAACCTATCCCTGAACATTAATTCTGTACCCACTATGATGACAAATTATAATCTCTATTAAATGGTCACAAAAGTTTGTAAAATTATTCAAATGCATGATCTACTACTTGTAATTAAAAATGATGAACCTACCTTGGATACAGGTTGCGGTCGTGACATTTTTGGCTTTTCTTTCAATAAATCAATATAATATATAAATATTAAAATTTGGTTTTTGAAGAAATAGATCTGCTCAATTAATACCTATTTAATGGTGTTTCGCTTTTCAAAATATGTTAACCCAATTTTTATTTAGCATGATGAAACTTAAAATTACCGGTTTTCAAATATTCACCCATATAATATCTTTGATATACATGTATATGCTTTTAATAGACTTTGTGAGAGCTGCCTCCGTCTGTGACATTTAGCTGTGACAAAAATGTGTGGCCATCATTAGAAACGGTTCGTTTTAAACGACGGATTGGTTTTTTTTGTATAAAGAGCGAAAGCTGTTGCTAAAATTTATAATCGCAGACGATGAAGGCGCGTTTCTGGTTGATAATGAATACGTCAGAAACGTTGACATTTTTCGAATTAATGTCTCGAACGAAGTCAATAGACCGAACTGAAGCAAAGGAAGCAGATAGCCTACTGAATAATGAAAGAGATGGGGAAAGAAATGACAAGGGGGAATGGAGGGAAATGACAAGGGAGAAGGTGGGAAATTACAAGAATCGGGGCGAGATAACCCCCACCTCACCCCACGTGGTTATGTGCCACCGGAACTGCTTCCTATGACGATCGTCGTTCGGTTAACCGGTATTCGTCCGCGCACAATTGTTGCCTTGACGACACCCGTGTATTCATCCGCGGTGTTAACGACGCCAACGCTAAACTTATGTGCATACTCACTCACACACGCATAAAGTATACGCAAAGAAAGAAATGAGGAGATGTACAGGGTGCGCCCAAAAAAAGACCCCCCTAAGTTTTTTGCCATTATTTTGGCCAAAAGTAAGAATTTCGAAATGAAATTTTACAGTCTTATAGACAATTCATATTTACACATTATGGCCAGATGTCATCAAAATATTTCAAACAGGACAAAAGTTACATAACTTTTAGTAAGGTCACCCACCGGTTTTTGACGATTCAAAAAACGCGACGCAACAAACGTAACAAAAAACCAATCCAATTATTCTGGCCAATATCTTTGTCAAAAGTAAGAATATCGAAATGAAATTTTACAGGCTTAAAGACAATTCATATCTGCACTTGATGGTCAGATTCCATCAAAATATTTCAAACAGAACTTAAGTTATACCACTTTTTAGTGAGGCCACCTCCCGTTTTTTGACGATGCAAAGACGTAACGCAGCAAAAAGTAGCAAAAAACACACGATTTTATTAAGTCTCATCTTAAATAATTGTTATCAAATAGCCTTGATATTGGTGGATGATCATTATTATTACCATTTATAAAGAAACAGGGCACCAGCGTAGCTGCGCGTCACTGAGAAGTCACTTAGCAAGATGACAATCAAATTGGTAAATAAGGAATCTATCAGATTAATCAACAGGTCCATCAAGAACTTTGCAAAGGGACTCAAAAGAAGTTTTGGCACAAGTGGTGGGCTCATTGAACACAAGTTGTGAAGCACTACCAAGTTCATTTGACAACAGTTATTTGAGATGAGACTTAATAAAATCGTGTTTTTGCTACTTTTTGTTGCGTTTCGTTTTTGAATCGTCAAAAAACGGTGGGTGGCCTCACTAAAAGTGGTATAACTTTTGTCATGTTCGAAATATTTTGATGCAATCTGAACACCATGTGCAGATATGAATTGTCTATAGGCCTGAAAAATTTCATTTCGATATTCTTACTTTTGGCCAAGATATTGGCAAAAAACCTAATTTTTTTGCGCTTCGTTTTTGAATCGTCAAAAAACGGGGGGTGACCTCACTAAAAGTGATATAACTTTTGTTCCGTTTGAAATATTTTGATGAAATCTGGCCATAATGTGTAAATATGAATTGTCTATAAGACTGTAAAATTTTATTTGGAAATTCCTACTTTTGGTCAAAATATTGGCAAAAACCTAGGGGGGGTCTTTTTTTTGGCGCACCCTGTAGACGGAAAGACGTAAACAAGCATATAATTATGGACATATAAACACACATAAACAGATCGACAGACATACAGACAGACGCACAGACAGACAGGCATAAAGACAGACAGACAGACACACAGACAGACATACACAATAAGGCTGGCACAAAGCCAGATAGACAGAAAAGCAAACAGACACACACAGGGAGAGAGACAAATCAGGCAGAGGTACATGCATACGCGCCTCATGTATTGACACAAACAGATGGACAGATACACACACAGACACAAGGACGGGCAGGCCATTTTGCCGACGACCAATAATACGACCTTCTTCATTGAATATGTGAAGCACAAACATTGGATGTGCGTGCAAGGGAGGGAGATGTCCGAGAGAATAGAGTGGCAGAGGAAAACAGAGTGACAGAGAAACAGAGTGACAGAAAAACAGAGGGGCAGAGAGACAGAGGGACAGAGAAACAGAGAAACAAAGGGGCAGAGAGACAGAGGGACAGAGATACAGAGAAACAGAGGGGCAGAGAGACAGAGGGACAGAGAGACAGAGGGACAGCGGGACAGATGGACAGAAATACAGAGGGGCAGAGAGACAGAGGGACAGAGAAACAGAGGGGCAGAGAGACAGAGAGACAGAGGAAGAGAGAGACAGAGGTGCAGAGGGAAAGAGGGGCAGAGTGACACGCGAAAGGATGTTGTTTAGGGAAATTACGACGATATAACCGTGAAGCAGAAAGATACGCGCGTTTTCCTTCGTTTCATAAGTCTTGCCCCTATAATCAGAAAAGCTATCATCGAACATTCGTCTGTCCGTCTGTCCATCATTCTATTATCTCTATCCATACTGTCGCTGCCATTCGTGTAATGACGATAATGATGGCGATGTTTGCCGAAGCAGGAAAATTGGAAAGATAATATAGAGAGGAAAAAATGGAATTAATAGCAACGTCGCATACACAATACTAGTATACTAGTATTGTCACTGATCAAAAACAAATGATGATAGAGCAGACGTATGGCGTAATTGTGCCATTGAGGCCAAAGACAAAAGATACGAGACAAATGACTGGCGACGAGACCAACACAATGTAGGTCATGATTCAATAGCCTGCTGTAGTATTGAGCGCATTCCTGTACAGTATACTGCATCGCACTTTCAGTGTAATTTTTCTTTAGCATTTTCATTCGATTTTTCATGTTACACGAGTCCTATATAATTTGTATTTTTTGAATGAACATACGTAAGCTATTAGTGCAATGTGAAACATCATCGTGATATTTGGAAATTAGTTTTATTTAAATTTAGCATTTTTAGTAGGCCTAACTCTTTCTATACGATAGAGAAAAAAAGAACATGGATTGGCAGTTATAGGCAATGAAAATAATGTAGCGTACCATAGCCTATATACATGTGCACTTGGAAATACTCACACGTACACATGTAGGCCCTGTGCACAGTAATTTGTACAAATGTGCAATGTACACACCGTAACACACGCACGCATGCAACATTGCAACCATACACAATTCAGTTTTATTATTCTGTGCATTAAGTCTCATAGCCTTTCACATTTCAAATCATTTTTCTAGCTAGTTTTGTAAATGTTAATTTTTTAACATTAGGCATAATGCTATCTTTGCCCAGAGGTGAACATGATCACTCATAGACTTCAACATTATCTACAAAATGTAGACCTATGAACATAGTAAGAATTATGTAGTGATTATTAAGAAATCATTAAATTGTAGATTCTTCTTGTTGTTGTTGTTGCTGTTGTTGTTGCTGCTGCTGTTATTGCTGCTGCTGTTTTTGTTGTTGTCGTTGTTGTCTGTTGTTGTTGTTGTTATTGCTGTATATACCGTTTAATGTGAGAAACAACAGGTTGACAAGACCGCAACTCAGTTGCAAAGAAGGTTAAACGGTCGATCATCACGCCGATCCTGAAACAGCCGGGACTTGACCCTCTCCTGCCGTCTAGCTATAGGCCAATAGCTAATGTTACTTTCATTTCTAAAATTGTTGAAAAACTTGTTGCAATTCAGCTTTTTAGGTACTTGGACTCAAATTTGCTCCTCCCTCCATACCAATCTGGCTTTCGCAAGGGACACTCCACTGAGACCCTTCTTCTTCATCTTCTTTCTGATGTTTACAATGCGATTGACAAATCGCAGGTAACTCTTCTGGCTCTCTACGACGTGAGTGCTGCTTTCGACACTGTCGATCATGATATTCTGATTCATCGGCTTTCTACTTCCTTTGGCATCTCTGCTCTGCCCCTTGACTGGCTCACATCTTATCTAGCAGACCGCTCCTCTTCCACTGTCTTTCACTCCACCCGTTCCCCTTGGATCCCCGTTCCAGTGGGCCTTCCGCAGGGTTCTGTTCTAGGGCCCTTGCTCTATATCCTTTTCACTGCAGACATTGGCTCTTTGCTCGCTTCTTGCTCATTGCGAAGCCACTCTTACGCTGATGATGTACAATCATATGCCCATTGCTTTGCTGTGGACGCAGCCAAAACTGTCCGCCTTATGGTCTGTGCTTCTGACACCCTTACCTCTTGGCTTTCGTCAAATCGACTGCGACTCAACTCTTTGAAGACCCAGTTCATATGGCTGGGAACTCGCCAGCAGCTGACCAAGATTGACTTGGCTGCTCTTGCACAGGAGTTTCCCCTTGTAACCTTCTCTACCTCTGTTCGAGACCTTGGGGTCATCTTGGACCAAGAACTCTCCTTCTCTAAGCACATCTCTTCCCTGTCACGTGCCTGCTATTATCAAATTCGACAGCTGCGTGTCGTTGCTCGCTCTCTCTCTCATTCACTGCATCTTCTACTCTTGTCCATGCCTTTGTTTGCAGCCGCTTAGATTACTGCTCCTCTCTTTATGTTGGCCTCCCACAGGTCCGTCTGAACTCCTTGGTTAGGGTCCTTCGATCTGCAGCACGCTTGGTTGGTGGCATCTCCCGGTTTGCTCACGTTTCTGCCTTCATGAGGGACGACCTCCACTGGCTCCCACTGCAGCAACGCATTGCTTATAAAGTTTCGTCTATAGCTTGGCGCTGCATTCTGTCTCAAGCTCCATCCTACCTATGTGAGCTTTTTACTCCAGTCTCGGTTTCTCTGGGCCGTCGTTCGCTGCGGTCAGCTGCCCGCGGTGACTTTCTTGTCCCTTTTTGTCGTACCGCTACTATGCAGCGAAGAGCATTTTCCGTGGTGGGTCCAGCTAGCTGGAATGGCCTCCCTGCGGCTCTCCGTTCGCTTCCCCGTGACTCTGCTGGCTCTTTCTACCGTCTTCTCAAGACCTTTCTCTTTGACCAGGCCTGGGTTGGGAGCGCCTCTGAGTAGAGATCTTGAAGGGGCGCTATATAAATTCATGTGATTGATTGATTGATTGATTGAAGGGATAATGTTTATAGAGTTGCACGAGCGTTTGTTGAGAATGCAATAATTATAGAGAGCTCTTGCGATGAAGCGTTTTGTTTATGTCGTCTGACGGTGTTAATGCAAAGTAATGCGTTCGTCGTCGTAGGCTGTTTAGACGTCTAATGAACGGTGGGAACAAACTCCTCATGAGAACATGGAATGGAATGGATTGTTGTTGTTGTCATTGTCATCAAAGGTATGATTAGAAGTGCACTGTTTGCTATAAAAAGGATGACGAGCAAATTAAAAATCGCGTCTGCCATTTTACAGTAAATAAGCGATTATGGTACCCCGTCATTAGGGCGCAGGACAAAAGCGCGCCGACAATAGCGCGCAAGGGTCAAATGCGCGCAAACAAAAGCGCGCGGCGTTGCCCAAAAGACTGTAATTGCCGGACAATTACTCATGAGTTTGTTCGTGAGTTTCTTCAGTTTTTTGTATGTGCATGTTATAGCCAATGTCTGGTTGACTGCGCGCTTATGTCGGTGCGCATTTTTCTTGCGCGCTAATGACGGTTCGCGCTTTTGTCGGCGCGCTTTTATCGGCGCGCTATTGACCTGCGCGCTAATGACGCAACACCAGCGATTATTTTATGTAGCGCAGTTTCTTGGACGACGTGTAAATGCAGCTATAGGAGACTGCGCTTCGCAGATTACACGTTGCGACCAAGATGGCTGCTTCGCTGACGTCATAGCGAGGCTGGCTGGGTGTGTTTGTTGGGAGGAGACTCAGCGCTACCAGTAATCGACGCATCGATCTGCTATCAACGTTGCAGCTGCCACGGCCACCACCGCCACTGCAGTGGTACTGTAGTCTGCGTGCATTTAATTAGCGCCAGCACATTATTATGCGTTCGAAGGAAAGATGAGAATGGGGAGAGGGAGGAAAGGAAGAACTGGAGGGGGGATGGAAGGGATGAGACTATGAATGGGTGGATGAATGTATGTATGGGTGGATGGATGGGTGGATGGTGGATGGATGGATGAATGGATGGCTGGCTGGGTGGATGGGTGGGTGGGTGGGTGGACAGACGGACTGACGGACGGACGGACGGATGGATGTATGGATGGGTGGATGGATGGGTGGATGGCTGGATGGATGGGTGGATGGATAGATAGGTGAATGGATGGATGGATGGGTGGATTGGTGGGTGGATGGGTGGATGGATGGATTGATGGATGGATGGATAGATGGATGGATGGTTGGTGGATGGATTGATGGATGGATGGATAGATGGGTGAATGGATATGTAGATGGATGAATGGATGGCTGGGTGGATCAATGAATGTGCAAATCGATGATTGCGGGTGCATGCATGAATGAGTGACATCGCAATGGATGATGCATGGAGAGCTTGCAAGAACAGTGCATTAAAATAATGCATGCATACATGAAATGTTAATTCATCACTGAATTAATTCACCGCATGCATGTTTGATGGTGCGATACACCAGTATATGTGCATATAAACATCTATAATATATATGTGTATAATATACATACACATATATGTATACGCATGTACATATATGGGTTGATGGATACGTCGGTGGCTATAAAGAGCGGTTTACGACTTATAAGAGAGTGGGTGAAGGGTGAATGAAACAGCGTCTCGATGCAAATGACGGTATTTATCGTTGGTGCCATGGACATGACGTCTTCATCATCAGTCATTGACTGAAGAAGATGCCGAAGCTGCTGCTGCTGCTGCTGCTGCTGCTGCTGATGCTGTCGACGATGACAGTTGGGGGTGGGGGTGGCAATGAGGGCCCTCACTGGGTGACAGTCAGGAGCCGGGCGCCCGTCTGTTTCAGGTGCAACGAGTTCTCTTTGGACGCAGAAATTCAATTAGAGCTTATTACATTCTCAACCGACGAACGAAGAAAGAGCGTCTCTGGTATACTCGCGAATATTTAGTCCCTGTCTGTCTATGTGTCCTTCTCTCTGTCTCTCTGTCTCTGTCTGCATGTGTGCTCTTTGTGTGTCTGTCTGTCTGTCCGTTTATCTCTTAGTTAGAATGTATACGCGTTGTATCTTTAGTTGTCCTTGCGTCTGTCTTGTTGTTTGTGGATGTGTGTGTGTGTGTGTGCTTCTGTCTGTCCGTCTGTCTGTCTATGTACGTACAGTACGTTCGTTTGGCACGTGCTGCTGCCGCGGGGTCCACTATAGATCTCTCTCCTCGGCGGAAGCGCTGACTTAGTGGTGCCATCTGTCTGGCTGTGAGGCGGTCAATCGGTTCTGTTGGCATTCGGACACACGTCACGACGAATCGACGGCTGCTGACCACTGCACGGCTTAATATGCCCGATCATCAAAGAGGATGGAAGGAAGAAATGAAATAGGGAAGGAAGGACGGACGGAAGGAAGGAATATAAACGAATGGCGGAGGAATTAAAGGTAGAAAGCAGGTAGAATATAAAGCGACGAGTTAACGAGGACGATGAAGAACAGTGATTATAGTAGGTCTGTTACTTTTGTGAGGCAGGAAGAAAGAAGGATGAGTAAAGGAGAATGAAGGAAGAATAGAGGGAAGTTAAGAAAAAAGATGCAGAAGAAAGTAGAAGAACATGGAAGTGAGTTTGATGCAAAAAGAAAAGAAGGAAAGCGAGACAGCAAGAAATAAAGGAATGAAAACAAAGACGTGAAGGTAAAAAAGACGAGAAGAAAATAACAGATGATGAAAAGAGGGGAAAGAAGAGAAGGACAAATTGAAAACGGGGAAAAGACGATGAAACATGAATGAATAATTTATAGAACGGTGAAGAAATGAAGAATCAATTAAAGCGACGAGAGAGGGAGAGAGACAGACAGACAGAGATAGGGAGAGAGACACAGAGAGATACAGACAGACAGACAGAAACAGAGAGTAGAGAGATAGAGACAAAAAGACAAAGACACAGAGAGAGAGACAGAGATAGAGACAGAGACAGACAGGCATAGATAGATAGGGACAGAGAGTGACAGAGAGACACAGACAGAGAGACAAAGACACAGAGAGACAGCCGGTTGACCAGGGAGTGCATAGAACTACACGTTGAGGACTGACTGTCTTTGTGCCAAAGGAAGATAAGAGTAGCCTACGTTGGTCATTGGATCGATGGATGGATCGATGGATGGATCGATGGACCCCCGAGGCAGAAGATCAATCAAGCGAAGAGGGTCAGATGCAATAAAAATCACCCTACTCTATTCACTTCCAACCATACATGTATTATACACCCAAGCACGCATGACCGTATAAAGTCTTCAATGATTTATCACTAACCATTCTACTTCAAATATCCATATGCACAGATAGACCTACATCAAAATATACCGCGCACTATATTAACACAGTCTCCGTAACACACGCAAATATATATATATATATATATATATATAATTTATATATATATACAATTTTATTTTATATTTATTATATTATATGTGCATAGCCTACATATGTTACATGATATATATATTATATATATATATATCTGCAGGTCTACATTATGTGTTTAAGTACATATTTTGTTACCTTAGTGTCTACTCAAAGCTGAATTTGACCGTGCAAATGCTGAAGTAGTTGTTTTGACTGTGTCAGTATACCTGCACAAGCACGCATACATTCATTCATACATTCATTCATACATACATGCATACTGCATAGTTGCATACACGCATACATACATACATACATACATACATACATACATACATACATACATACATACATACATACATACATACATACATACATACATACATACATACATAAATACACGCATACACGCATACACGCATACACGCATACAGACATACAGACATACATGCATACATGTATACAGGCATACAGGCATACATGCATACATGCACACATGCACACATGCATACATGCATAGGTAAACAGACGCAGACACATGTGTTATGTCTGCTTATGTAGCCTATATTTTGTGTATATATCCAATGCATGCATGCATGTTTCAAATTCGTTGACCATCAAAACTGCCTCTCTAACAATGACGAGAATTTATATGGCGCCATGAAACATCCGTACGTGTATGTAATTAAGGAGGACCTTCTTCAAAGCGAGTATAGGCCTAACATGAGTCTCAATCGTATACCTGACCTGTTGCGAGACCGTCCGTCTCGTAGGACTCTGAAGAGGTGCTATATAAATTCTACGAATGAATGAATTAATACCCTTACGCCATTCAATGTAGGGCATCGGCAAATCCTGTCATCATTTCTGCTTAACCTTCATCAGTGTCGAATGCGCAGTGTCTATTGCACCTCTGTATTTTATGCCGTGACCATATTGCACAGTTCAGTTGCGCCAACTTACTCACATACAACCTCAGTGTAACAGTTTTTGATCTACTATCTAATATCTGATTTAATTGCTAGTTGTCGTCCTAACCATGATTACCTTTCATATAAATTAAGCAGAATATTGTTCACGTTTTCCATAGCGACCGTATATAAATATAAGACTTATTTCAATCCTGCTCATAATCATAATTATTCGGTGAATTACTTGTGTGAGATTCTACACCGCCGCTGACAATTTGATTGATGAGACACCCGTTTGAGTTGGTGCTATAAATTATTATAGCCATAGATTTAAGTATCCGGAATAAAGTCTCCATCGTGAAGCGAACCGCGTTCCGCACGCTCTCTGTTAGGCACATGAGACACAGCCTACGTTTTAATAATTTTTGGCTACATGCGTACATACATACATACATACATACATACATACATACATACATACATACATACATACATACATACATACATACATACATACATACATACATACATACATACATACATACATACATACATACATACATCGCCTGTGAATAAGCTGGTTCCCGCGACGCTTTTGTGGGCGCTGTAGAAGTCTCGAGATTACATACATACATACATACATACATACATACATACATACATACATACATACATACATACATACATACATACATACATACATACATACATACATACATACATACATACATACATACATACATACATACATACATACATACATACATACATACATACTTACATACATACATACACTGTCATACATAGTACTACATACATACATACATACATACATACATACATACATACATACATACATACATACATACATACATACATACATACATACTTACATACATACATACACTGTCATACATAGTACTACATACATACATACATGCATAAATACATACAAATACAAACCATACGTGCATACATACATACATACATACATACATACATACATACATACATACATACATACATACATACATACATACATACATACACACATACATACATACATACATACATACATACATACATACATACATACATACATACATGAAATAAATAAATACAAATACAAACCATACATGCATACATACCAAACATGCATGAACTTATACATAGCATACATAATGAAATTGTCCAGAATCTGATTGTGTGACATGAAAGGCTCAGAAAGGGTTACATTTGAAATCTCATCACTCCTATCCGCTCACGTCTCTGTTGAAAATGAAAACATAATATATTAGATGCAGAATCGTCAAATTCGTCGGCAATACAAATGCTTCGTAAAGAATATTTGTTTCGTCAATGTCGATTCTTCTTACATTTCCCGCGTCAGACATGCAAGAGCAATTTTACTGATCCAGTTGTGACACTGAAGGATATTGAAGGGCATTTGGGTTGGCTTATGAGCTGCCAAAAGGGATAAAACATTATTTGCCAATAACTCCGTTCTTATTATTATGATATTGCGGTTTAAAGGTCACATCGAGAATGACAACGCCATGATTACCAATAAGAAGTGAATAGTGTCGACAATAGCCTACATCAGCTATGATGACTGCTGGCTGGACAGAAACAAGAACAATAGGAATAATGAACAATTAATGGCAGTAATAAGAGATAACACAAGAATAAAAAGAGCAATTGCCACAGTGTAAACAAAGGTCCAATGACAATAGCAAATCAAAACAATATTAAGCATGATAAAAGGCGAAAACAATTCATACAATTCATTAGAGCAAAATGGACAAATATGAAGGAAAATATGACACAGAAACGGCTAACAGAAAAAGGATAGAAACAATAATTATTAAAAGAATTTAAAAAATCGCTGTATGCGTCAATCACTTTGAAGCTGTCTGTGAATAAGATGGTTCCCGTTTGTGATTAAGCTGGTTCCCGCCTTGATTAAGCTTGTTCCATGATATGAATAAGATGTTTCCCGCCTGTGAATACGATGGTTCCCACCTATGAATAATCAGGTTCCCGCGACATTTTATGGGGTGAATTATTTCGAGACTACGATTGATTACAGTCAGAATAGCCACAATAACAAAAGAACAACAATCACGTCAGCACTACCATTAACAACGACGGAAATAGATAACTACTGTCATATCAATTTAAACTGATTCACCGCTTGTCGAGTCCAATGGAATGCAGCATTATGCTCAGATAGCTACATGTATTGGTAGCGGTGACTGATGCAGCAGAGAGGTAAGCACTAAGCAGGCACTGCTGCTGCTGCTGCTGCTGCTGCTGCGGCGCCTGCTCCTCATCGGGAGACGAATGGACGAAGGAGGGACAGGGTGAGGCCGCAGCTGCTGCTGGTGCTGCTAGTGCTGCTGGTGCTTTGGCAGGGGCTTAGGGAGATGGAGACGGAGGCAGAGAAGGAGGAGATGGTTGCTGCGATCGATGAGTTGAATGCTGAGGTCAACGGATCGATGGAGAGGGAACGATGAAAGGCGGATTTTCTTCACAAAAGAAAATGACCAGCGCTCGTGAATAAGTCGGTGACCTACGCTTGGCTTTCGAGTGGCGCTTTAGAAATTTGGAGATTGTGATTACGATGACCAGTTCACACTGACGTCGTCGTGTGGCTGGGTGCACTCAGCTGGGTGGGGTCATAGGCTGGAGAAAACGGATGGAGAATTGGAGATGCTAATTCTGGGATGAATTAATTGGCAGATGAAATCTTGGGTTGAATTGCTTTTTGTTTGTTTGTTTGTTTGTATGCGCACTTGTTATAGCGCCCCTTCAATCTCTCTCTACTCAGAGGCGCTCCCGAATGCAGAGTTTCATCAACAGACTGCATGTTCATCACGGGCTATTCATCAAGGGACTGAGTTTCACGCCGAAGCGCTGAGCAATTGCGAGTGAAGGACTTGCCCAAGGTCCTTACGCGGCGAGGTGGATTCGAACCTCGAACCTTCCGGCTTCAAGGCAACGACGCCACCACTACACCACCGCGACCCACCGCTTTTGTGCTGCTTGGTAAATCTGTGAATTGGTTGGTTTTAATTGGTTCTAACTTAAATATTTGTTCATTCATTGACGCTCAACATCAAACAGGCCAGCGCAGAGAGCGCCTCTGAGTAGGTTTCTTGAGGATGCGCTATATAAATTATCAGAATGAATAAATGAATAAATGAATGAATGAAATGCATGTATATATACTAGAGCTGTCGTTCGATTAAAAATTTTAATCGCGTTAATCGCACGATTAAAATTTTTAATCGCAAATTAACGCAATATTAACGCAATATTAATCGACGTTTTTCACATTCCCTGACATAGCTCTGTTTACTTTATATATATATATATATATATATATATATATATATATTAGGGCTGATTGTTGTTCGATTAAAAATTTTAATCGAAATTAATCGCGCGATTAACTTTTTTAATCGCAATTAACTGCAAATTAATCGCAATACCATTTCCTTCAAATATATTAATCTTACTATTTTCTAAGGACCCCTGAAGCATAAAATTTTAATGACTGAATGCATTCTTTCTATTGCAAACATATTCAATAACCTTTGGCTTAGGTCTGTTGAATTTCTGCATTTAGTTTATTGAACAGTTTTGTATGACAGACAGAATTGAAACACTGTTCAAATCAGTCAACAGCTCAAAATCCGTTAATTTTTTAATTTGAGCCACCTTTAATTAAAATGATATAGGCTTGAATGTGAAAATTTGACAACCGTTTTTTGATTATCAAAATTAATTATTTATTCAGCCAATTGTATAAGCAGAACAGTTTATTTACATTGGTCGGTTCAAGGGATGCTCTTATTAATTAACAATAGGCCTAGTAGGTCTACTGTTGAACCCCATTATTTAGTCACAATTTTTCACAAGAGGCTGCGGTTCTTGCCAAACCTCGTCTCAATTGTCCTTCTGTAAATATTTATCATTTGGAACCTGGATCCATCGGTCTTGCCATCTCATGGAGTTCAACCAACGTAGTTTGACGGGGCGAGGAAAGAGGAAACAACTGTAGTGGACGTTGCGGGCGATGTTGACGACTCATCGTTGGCGCTAAGCACATGTTTTGGCTCGCATGCATGCGATAATTGAGCGACGAATTGCTACGATAATACTCAAATTCTTTGTTGGAATATTTGCCAAAGAATGTATCACTTGCTTTAAGTATGAGCCTTCCGTATAAAACGACTTTTCTGCCTCTGATTCCATTTTAATCAGATCTAATTAACGCGTGCGATTAATGCGTTAAAAATTTTAATCGCAAATTTTTTTAACGCGTTAATCGCACGCGTTAACGCGATTAAATCAACAGCCCTAATATATACATGTCATGACATCAATAGACCTTTGATGAACAGTCCCTTGATGAATAGCCCGTGATGAACAGTCTGTTGATGAATGGTCCTTTGATGTTGAAGAGTCCTATAGAACCTTATACGATCATGAGAAACTCAGGACATACATGAAGCAGAAGAAGTAGAAGATTAATTTACATTCACATTTCATGTGAACTCGAAGTCTGCCACTCAACGAGTATACATGTATAGATGCCACTGACAGCAGCAGCGTCCTCGATCCTTTGTGTTTGACGACGCGGCAACATAACAGAGATGACCTCCTATAAGTCCAATGGTCGGGACTGGCATCACCTGAACTTCCCATTAATCATTTGATCGTCATTTATTGCCAGTGGTCAGCATGATGGACCGACAGGCGACAGATCGAGGTTCAAATCGCACCATGCAGGGCAGACATTTGTGTAGAGATATTTCTGCTATATATCTACAGTGCCCACTATAGCCAACGCAGCCATGATGAGTACATCGATCACACACTGTCGGTGGGAAGATAAGACGGTAAAGAAGAGGACTGGCCACCCATCCTCATATGCCGAGGCTGAGAAAATGAAATCGCCAGCACTTTATAAACATGGCTACATAGGGACTTGTTTTGCCTCTGCTATATCGACCGACGACGCTATGGCAGGTGACGCGATATTAGCTGCTTTGTAAGACGCCCTTGTAACGGCATGGCTGTACTACTGCGCCATATAAATTGTCGTTATTATTATTATTTTATTTTTTTAAATTTATTTTTATTTTTTATTATTATTATTATTATTATTATTGTTGTTGTTGTTGTTGTTATTATTTTTATTATTACACTTTTATTATTACACACTACACAGACAGTCAATCATTCCATGCTATATGTCTTCACTGCTGCGTCCTATGAGCAAAAAACCTAAAAGACTTTAATCCTATATTATTAGTCTTCACTTTTTTCATTCACTTTTATTCTTAATTCTCTTTCGTCGCATTCGTCACAATCATCTCCTTCTCGTTTTCTTTCAACATTCCCAGGAGACGGACTCCAAGACCGACTTCCTTGTCTCTGTCGCAGATCATGTGACTTATATTATTCCATTGGAATACAATCCGTCCATTTATCTATTCATCCATTCAGACATTCACTTTTCCACCCATTCAGTCTCCATGCATCCAGTCGTCCATCGAGCCATACGCTGGCCATTTCATCCAAAAGAAACCCGCCCATCCGTATACGCATCCATCCCAATCAATCCATTTAATCACCTACTATATATCCCTCCCACTCGCTCATCCAGCAAGCCATAAATTATCCAGAACTATTCAGTATATCTCCATTCATGCGTCCATGCATCAACCCACAACAGTTACTCAATAAATCAATCAATCTTTCTATCAAACCATGCATATACATCTATCGCGAATCATCTATTGTTTAGAATTCATTCTATTCATTTTCTCAGAATACCATTCATCCATCTATCCATTTATAATCTCTCTCTTAAAATCCTTCGTCAACCAAACTTCTCTTACTTTCGTTTTTACATCCATCCACCTACCATCCATCCATCTGTCCACCCACCCATTCACATACCATCCATTCCTCCATCCATCCTTCCTAACATCCTTTCTTCCATTTGTCCTGCCACCCATTCCATCCCTCCACCCATCCGTCCACCCATCCATCCATCCATCCACCGATCTATATAGAATTTCCTTCTTTTGTCCTCCTTCGTCTAAGAACAAAACGAACGTCGAACTCTGTCTCTGAATCCCATTCATCTTCCTCTTCTTCTTCCTCCTCCTCTTGTGTCGCGATCCCTTCGGTCTGCTGTTCAGTCAACCACGACGACGACGACGATGATGACGACGACGGCAAGCATGAATGGAGAACAGAACCAACGACAACAAAGCAACCGCAGATTAATTGAATTAATCTTTAGCTGTCTGTCTATGTGTCTGTGTTTGTATGTGTGCCTGTATGTATCTGTGTCTGTGTGCGTGTGTCTGCATGTCTGTGTGAGTTTCTGTGTGTCCCTTTGTGTCTGTCTTAAGTCTGTGTGTCGCAGCGCCGTGCCTTTTCTGTCGTTGACCCTGAAACCTGGAATGGGTTGCATGTGAAACTACGTCTTATGCCTATAGAGCCTTTGAGACTACATGTACGTCGTCTACTCTGCTCTTAAGACTGTTCTCTTTAGCCGTGGTTGGGTCGGGAGCGCTTCTGAGTAGATACTCTTGAAGGGGCGCTATATAAATGTCTGATATGAATGAATGAGTGTGTATCAGTGTGTCCGTTTCTGTCTGTCCGTCTGTGTGGCTGTCTCTGTCTGTCCATCTGTGTGTCTATCTGTGTGTGTGTCTGTCCGTCTGTGTGTCTGTGCGTTTGTCTTCTATCCGTCTGTCTGTCTGTGGATCCAAACGACAAATTTAGGTGCTTCAGATGTGTTGGATGCAACACATAAGTATAGCTGCTGGTATCGTGCACAGTTCGTGACATCTTAACGTATTGAAGACGACTGCAGGAGGAGATCCCCATTCACGACGCCGGTCTTAAGTGCAGCTTTGGCGATTATAAGAACGGTTTGGCAGAGCGACTAATAAGTGCACAGTTGCATATTATTATTACGAGAGCTGATAAGAAGAGGCAGTGCATGAGCTGATAGCAATGCCAATGCCATCGATCTACAGAAAGCAGTCTGATTTCCATTTCGTCAACATCAGTGGCTGAAAGCTGTAATGGTTTTGCGCTATCGTGTGACAGAGACAGATTATTATGAGGATTATCGCCTGGATTGGTGATGTGTATAAATGGAAAATTATGGGTGCAACTTAATACGTTTAGCAACGGGATGCTGAGTGCTTATTTGAAACCTTTGTACTTTCGGGATGGGCCGAAACTTATCCGAAAATCGGTTTTCTCCGGATTAAACCCTATAGACCGAATAATCTGGACCGGCAGGCACATCCTTGCCATGGACTACCGATAAAAATACGAGAAGAACTAATGATTTTGACCAAAAACAATTTCTTATTTAATTAGTTTAAATAATTACGGCGACTTATTTCAGCAAAAGCAGGCCGGTGACCTTTAAAGAGAGAAACAGAGACAAGATTGAAAACGAAACACGTCGTGTTTAGCTGATGAAATGAAAACTTAGACGTTGAAACGAAATGATAAATTAATCGGATTCTTTTTATAGACGACCATCGGATTAATGCACACGAGACATCCATCCATCCATCCATCCATCTATCCATACATCCATCTATCCATCCATACATCCGTCCATTGTCCCTGTCTTAATAATGTTGCCCGCTCTTGTTACGTCCGTATGGTCTCAAAGGACAGAGGTCACCGCTCTACAAAAGAGTCTACAGTCTACATGTATTTATTTGTATATCGATGTTGACAAACATACATACATGCATACATGCATGCATACATGCATACATGTACATACATACATACATACATACATACATACATACATACATACATACACTCACACATACATACATACATACATACACTCATACATACACTCACACATACATTAGTGTGGTCCTTAGCTCCATGTAAAAATATTTTTTGGAGAATTTAAACGAGGCACCCTCCTAACTTATACCTTTAGGTTAAAAAATATTAACACTGAAAATTTTGGGAGATTTTTTTGAGTTTTAGGGGTCGCTACCGGACATAACATATATCAATGTAAAGACACAGGCGAAACATGGAATATCATATATTGTATACTATTACTAGTGTACATGTATGGTTGAATGCACAAATTGAAATAAATTCTGGTGGGCAATGGACCGTGCTGGAGGTGGACTAGTGGCCTGTGAACTGGCTTACTATTTTGGTCAAAGCACATAAGCGGACATACTTTTTCCCAGTTAATGTTTCCATTATTGCATCAGTCTTTTGCGACGATAGGTATATATTTCTTCGCAACCAATATAGCGGACTCTGCACCTGATCCTCATTATTTGTTTGAAGCTTGTTATACTTGTTCATGAGTGTCACTCCACGCTTTGTAATGTCATTCACAACTTTCACTGAGCTCGCAGTGGCCTAATCTAACTTGAAGTTCTCGTCGCTTGACCACGTATTGTATATCAACGTGTTTTTGGTGGTTAAAGTGGTTTGGGTGAGCAGTGGGAACGCTGAAAGTGAGCAGTGGGAACACTGAAGAAGAATTGCATTGAAATGCATGTGTTTTGGCGTTTCGTCGTGATGAGCAGTGGGAACGCAAGCCAAGAATTTTGAGAGCAGTGGGAACGCCGTTCCCACGCGTTCCCACGCGTTCCCACCCACTTTAAACCCCGAGAAAACTTGATGGAATGCCTGTATTTCCGGAAAATCTCGTGTTTTCCGTGACAAAATCTTCCAGTTGCATTGAGCTTATTACAGCAGGTTCAAAGGTTGTTCTTTGTAGTGGACGTTCGTTCCAAGTTTTGTCCAGAGTATTAACCATTTGGCGCTTGGCAGTGGCGTAGCTATAGCTTTTCATGGACCCGTGCGCAGAGGTTTCGCATTGGGCCCCTGTTTGGCTTTGTAAGACCGGTATCTTCAATTGAGATCGTGCTATCAAGATCACCAAAAACTAATCAATGGCATTTGCTATTATACCTAACACATGTAGCACAACTCACAGAATGAACATGCATGCTGCACGAATGGAACAGATAAAGTAATTATAACTGCAGTGTTTCTCAGTCGAATTTACAATCTATCAGGTTGCAGATTTATCCATTAATTATTAGAAGGCTCACTTAAAACAAATCATGACATCGTAGAGTTTTTTCTAGCATTTTGTTCAGCAAAAAATGTCAATCATCTATCAATTCTGGTTCATGAGTTGCAATTTGCACACCAAAAACGACACAATCGTCAATGTTCCATAGTAACTAAAAATAAGTTTAGCAATATTCTCTGCAAAGTGCAAAAATAGTGTCAAATACGTGATTCCCTAGCAACCTGATCAGCACGTGCCTAAGTCTTAATTTGTTGTCTCCCGGATTTTGAGTGAGAGCTTAGAGGAGTTGAGAGCAGAATGGAAATTGTAGAAAAATTAAGAGTCCGGCTGTTGAAAGTGAAATGAAGCGAAATTGCCGCCAAAAGATGCAATGGCTGTGAATGCATTATAGAAAAATGTCATTAAAATAAGTAAGTAAGTGGCAATCATGATGTCGGAGATGTTAATAAATATGTGATTAGTTGTCCATCAGATTCTATCATAGCGATTAACATGGTTGGAGAGCATATTAATGGAAATTACGCATAGTGGACCACAAAGCCCAAATTAATTCTAAACTTGAACTTTGACCTCTGGTAGCGACCCCTAAATGTCTTCAGATTCTCTCCAAAATTTTTCACAATTTTTTTCTCATCAATAGAAACCAATTTAGAGGGTGCCCCGTTATAAAATCAGACTTTTAAAAATAAGGACCACCCGAACATACATACATACACACATACATACATACATACATACATACATACATACATACATACATACATACATACATACATACATACATACATACATACATACACACATACATACATGCACTCACACATACATACATACACACATACTTACATACATACATGCATTGCATACATACATACATATATGCATACATTTAAAAATCCAGTCAGAAGAGAGAAACAGAGAGAGGATGAAGAGGACGCAAGGTAGGACAATTATAGAATAGGGGGAGCATAAGAGATATGAGGAAATGGGAGATAGAAACAGACAGACAGACAGGCAGACAGACAGACAGATGAATAGACGTGCAGAGATATAATTTTGGTTATGCGTGAAAGATGTAAATCCCGGTCGTTTATTTCGTCCTAACTAACCACCTTGTCACCTTGTGCCGTCGATTCTTTGAATCTTAGCGACCGCCATGGTCAACCTTCTCCACTTGCTACGATCTTCCGTCGCGTTTCTCAGTTCTTCCAAGTTCATCTTCGTTCTCTCGTGTATTTCTTCCATCCACCTCCTTCTTGGGCGTCCTCTCCTTCTTCCTCCCTCTCCGCAGGCCAGCATCATCTCCTTTTCCAGGCCGTTTGCTCGCATCACATGTCCGAAGAATGTCAACCTCTGCCTTGCCGCTCTCTGCCCTAATGACATATTCCCTCGTGCCTGACCTATCTCTAGTAATATGGATTCATTTGTTCTTTTCTCGGTCCATTGGGTTCTCAATACCTTCCTCCATATCCACATTTCGCAAGCATCGATTTTCCTTTCTAAGGCCTTTGTTTTTGTCCACGTTTCACATCCATACAGCACCACTGGGAATATCATTGCCTTTACAATTCTTGTCTTTGTCATCAGGCTCACATGTTTATCTTTCCATATTTTCTCTAGTCCCTTTGCTGCAGACTTTCCCAATGTAATCCTCCGTCGTATCTCTCTGTCACATCCGCCATCATTTTCTATCATGGCTCCCAAGAAGCAGAAACTTGTCACCACCTCCATCTCTTCTCCATCTACCTCGAAGTTTGTCCAATTTTCCGTGGTCATGATTTTGGTCTTCTTTAAGTTGAAATACAGTCCAGCCTTCTCGCTTTCTGTTTTTAATTTTCTGATGATATCTTTTAGATCTTCCCCTTTCCCTGCCAGCATCTGAATAATGAAAAAACATAAAAATATTATTGTCGACGGGCTTTCAATATTAATGCAAGGAGATGGTCGCGGGAAGAACCCGTCAGCAAAGCACCCGCAGGCCGAGAGGTACTTTCTCAGTCGTTTGGATACGTTGATCCGAACCAGCAGTGGCGCAATTTTATTGCACCCGTAGCACAGGTTAAAGGTCGTTGCCCTGGGAGTATTTTCTTGGGGCATTAGGATACTCTGTAATACGCTGGTCTCTCATGGGTATACGTGGGTTGTATGGGATATATGTATATGCATAATTATTGCATATATATAAATATACATATATGTGGCCCTCTGGGCGTAATTATGTTGATAGGGTTGATATCTCAATCTCGCTTGACGCTCGGATTGGTAAGACATGTGCTCCCGCACTTAAGGGCTAAAGGGCATTTGTTCACCCTGAAAATTTACCTAATAATTTATGTTGTTTTAACTCCCACTTTTTGATTTTTAGCAAGATTCTTTTCACTAATGCACCAATGACACCAACGATACACAGAGTGAAATTTTTCATTTAGAATAGAAACCTCTTAATATTTTACACTTTTTCAGCATAGTTTTAAGTCGGGCCACTCGACAGCAATGTCGTTGATAAATATTCAAGACAAGATTACAGAAGCCATTGATAAAAATGAATTCTCTATAGGACTATTTTTAGATCTAACCAAAGCTTTTGATACTGTAAATCATAATATATTAATTAAGAAACTTGAAAGCTACGGCATAAAAGGCATCCCTCTTTCCTGGTTTAAGGACTACCTTAATGGTAGACAACAACAAGTTAAATGTAATGGCGTACCATAAAGTTGGAAATTGATTAAATTCTGTGTACCCCAAGGCTCAATACTGGGTCCTCTATTATTCCTGATGTACATTAACGACCTCCCGAATGTATCCTCTATCCTACACTTTGTACTTTTTGCTGACGACTCGAATATCTTCGTCTCTCACAAGTACTATGATGAGTTATTCCGGATCCTTAATGAAAATCTTGTGCTTGTATCAGAGTGGTTTAGAGCTAACAAACTATCCCTTAACTTGACAAAGACTAACTACATTCTCTTCTACTCTCATAGGAAAACAATTCCTAATTTAACAAGTAAGGTCAACATAGACAATGTTAACATTCCTCAAGTAAAAGAGGTAAAGTTCCTTGATGGTTATGTGGACCAATATTTGACCTGGAGAAGACACATAGAACACATTGCTCCAAAATTAGCTAAGAATATAGGAATAATAACAAGAATATCCTACCTGCTGCCTAGAAGTATTCTGCTTACCTTATACTATTCTATGGTTTATCCGTATTTATCCTACTGCAACATGATATGGGCATCAAACTATAACTCTCGGCTCCAGAGAATTATCGTTTTGCAGAAAAGAATAGTTAGAATAATAGCTGGCTCCCCTTATAACTTACACTCAGAACACCTATTTACTCAACTTGGTATCCTAAAAGTCTTACAAGTTAAACAACTACAGATGTGTGAATTTATGCACCGTTTTATTTATAACACACTGCCTGTTTCCCATGCCAACTTCTTTAATCTAGCTTCGGACATTCACTCCTACAACACGAGAAACCTTGACTCATACAGAAGTGCACCTGTTCGTACTAACTCTAGAAAATTTTCGATTAAATGCACAGGTCCAAGGGAGTGGAATAGAATTCCCCAAAATATTCGTAGCAACCCTAATATTAATTCCTTTAAGCATCAATTACGTTCGTGGTTAACTGGACTGAAGTATTAGCTCCACTTTTTATCTTCACTCTTACTACTCCCCCATGCATATACAGTAACAGCACTTCTATTCTACTCTTTTCTTTTCTGGTTAAGGTTTATTTCGTTTTATTCCTTTTCTTAGTTAAGGTTTGATAGCTTAGCAACACAATGTTGTGACTGTGAATGTTTATGTTTTTAGTTAAGACTGCATCATTTGTATATCCAGATTGTAAATACTTACATGATACTTGCCTATCTACCATCTTGAATCTGAAAGCGTGCATATAGGTAGCTCTACCAGTGGGACTTCTAATCCCTTCTGGGTTTCCGGTTGTAACCAACTGTTATGTATATATACTTCGTAAAAATGTTTCTGTTATATTGGTGTAAATAAAATTGATGGTTACGGTTATGGTTATAAGATGCAAAATGTCCAAGTTCTTCATTTCTTGCTTTGCATTTATCAAACTCTTGCTAACTAATTTAACCATGACTATTGTGTTTGCCCGCTGCAGCAAAAATATCTGCGAGCGTTTTTGCTCGTAGCTTGAACGAGCTTCAATTATTGATTATTATTATTATTATTATTTTTATTATTATTATTATATCTATGATTAATTATTATTGTTATCATTAGTGACTTCTAAGGCGTCTAAGGCTTCTATTGTTCACCGCAGGAACCGACGGTGCACCAAGCCCAAACTGTAAATCAGTTCAGTATCTTGAAGATCGTCGAAAGGAAATGTAGAGAAGAAACGTCTGTTTGTCAGGCAATTCTATAGAAAGAAGTGCAATATATTTTTTATGCTTATCTGTCACGAGACATGTCCGTGAATAAAATAGAATTAGTGGTGGAATCAGAACACGCCATTTACAACGCGGACGCCATCAAGCAAATATAATATGACAGCTGCAAGTTATTTCTTTGCACTTGGCCATAAAGTGGGAGAAGGAAAGGAACTTAAGAAAGAGCGAAGGGCAGAGACAGAGAGAGAGACAGATAAACAAAAACAGAGGCAGAACCACGGCGGGATTTATGTATATATAGGACGGACAGAGGCACCATAGAAGCCATGGCAATGAACTGATTACTAATGTAGGTTAGATTTAGTATTGGTCCACATAAACAACGAACTAGATTTGTCAGATTTGAGGAGAACAAGCTGGCGAGCCCACGTGCGTGGACGATCAGGTTGTAATATATAGAGCGAGAGTTAAAGCAGCAATACAAGACAAGCGGGCTATGTATATCGTCCAACATGCGTCTCAGCAGAGAGAGGAAGTTTATAGGTAGTCAGACAGACGCGCAGAGATATACGCATAGACAGAGATAGCAACAGTGAGAGAGCAGACAGAGAGGATATGAGTGAAAGTGAGAGAACAGTAAAGAGGTAGTTGGGCACACATACTATATGTATTGCAGGATCTGGGAGGTGGTAACATTAGGCGTCAATGGGATAAGGATGAATTATGGGGGCGGACACCCTCGATAACAAGGGATAATTTAGATTCAAGGAGGATCTGTCATTAGGTAATCAGAGGAGCTAATCGAGGGATTAAGGGATGATCGATGAGGATTCTTAGGAGGAGGTCTAGATCTAAGTTTAGTACATTCCATCAGTTGGGCGGAAAAGTAGTGATCAGGCGCGGTAGCAGTAGTGATGGCGGAGAGACAGCCAGGCAGAGGTGCGGGCCGCCTGGAAGATGGGAGCCCGGACCTTAAATGGTCACCGAAGAGATGGGCCTGAGCCCTGGGCACCAGAGAGGTAGCAGTGAGCGGATCAGGTTATTTATAGTTGCGGATACGATATAAAAGATATTTAAGTGTATCAAGGTAACGAAGTGAAATAATATTTAGTACAGAAATATAAATATATTTAGATGGGGAGTTGCGGCGCAAAGAAGGAAGCTAGGGGCTAGCGGAGGCAGCCCAGGGAGGAACGGCTAAGAGGAATTGAGTTATAAGACAGGGACGCGAGAGTTTGCGGCACTTGGACAACGGACTCTACTCTAGTAGAACTAAATTGTAACTTAGCGTTTGGACGAAGGAAGCAGAATTTAATATACTTGTTAATCGGTTACGGTATGTACTGAAATTATATATATTATTATTAATCCTGTTCTCTATTCCTTTAATGAGCTTTTCCCCACGACCCTCTCATATATATATGGTGGATAACTAGGCCTATACCTAAGCGCTATGCTACTGGTATACGCTGACATTGTAGCTGAATCAGTGTTCCATTGTTGCAAAATAGACCCTTCTATCAGGTATTGGGTGACCCCTTGACCTAATGGACAACCTGTGTTGTATACGGTGCAGCGCTCATGATTAAGCTGGTGCCCTACGCTTAGTTTTCGAATGGCACATCTGGAGTCTACGATTACGACTATATTGTACCAGTAATCATAACAATAGAACGGTTTGAGAAAATTTGCAAGAACAAGTATACACTCGGTCATTTCTCAGCGATATGACGTTCAGCTTGAGAAAGGCTTTTAATTTGAGGCGCTATATAAAATTATAAAATCTGTGTGAGCAGAATGATTATAAAACTAGGTTGACGGTCAGTCACTACCGGAAGTCGACTTCTTCTATTGATTCTTTTCCAGCGTATTTTCTTCGTTGTTAGTTTTGTGATGTGCTGTGTAGCCTATATTAGGCCATATATAATTATATATATATATATATATATATATATATATTGGCGTAGCTACCATGTGTGCAATGTATATATATATATATATATTATATATATAAAAAATATATATATACTTCCAGCGTGCAATGCTTTTAAGTGCGTTGGGGTCGTGGCATCGATCTGCATATTTTATCCCTACATACAGAACCGTAATATATTGTGGACGAATGGATGGATCGATAGATTTCCATTCCGTCTGGATTGACGGTGCTTGTGCCAAGATTAGCATCAATGGTTGTCGCATTCTCGTACGTGGACTGCTCTGATAATGTGGTTGGACGCGGGTTACACTCGGCTTGAACCGACTAAGCTCATGGTTCAACGCCGCATATTTCAGCGACGGTTTTAATAAGCCATGCTTGCAGTCGGAACATTTCCAATGCAAACCCGCTACATCATGAAAATTGGTTGAGAGCTGATGACTATTAACATGTAAGCTATAGGAAGTTTCGCGATTGAAGTGTCATCATGATTGCCCGAAAATTGCATGGATTTGGCTGAACTATGTTAAAGCAGAGTGCTCTAGTCATATAGATCAGTTTGTTAAATGTTTCTGTGAATAGCATAAAATACAATTTATATCAAAATGTTCATTTAATGGATATTTGCAACGCGCAACTTCAATGATAAATCCATGAAAACGATCGATCCCAACTCGACAAGGAAAGAGCTCGGTCAAAATCACAATCACAAACTGATAAAGCGCCACTCAGAAGGTATACGCGTCGGGCACCGGTTTATTCACGAGCGCTGCGTTGAGATAGAGGTATAGTCCAGAGGATGATGAAAGGAGATCAGAGTCCGGTTTCTAGAGGAATTGAGGACGCATGCATGGTAGCTGTTAAAGCGGGTGTCGTTGAGGTGAGGATTGGATGATTCGGGGTATGAATTGGATTAAGCAACCATGACAGACAGCGCTTAGAGAGACTGGGAGAATCTCAAGCATGTGATTTTTTATTATATCGTAGGCTATATCTCTATTCTGCGGATGATGATGATGGTGATAGTGTTTCTAATTAATATTCGGTGAACGAATGGTGGACCAGGGCTTGTTTTAACGTGCAGTTGTACACAAAATGTGCAGTTCTAAATGGATTTGTGCAGCTGTAGAAGCACTTCTGTCACACGTTTTGTGCAATTAAAACTAGCAAAAAAGGTCATTTTCATCCGATTGGAGGTAATTTACCATGGAGAATGGGAAGGGAAAGAAGGAGTTGTGCAGTTCTAAAAATTCCTTAAAAACAGCCCTGCATGCGGTGAACGAAATGACGTCTTCTCTAAATCAATTGAATTCTATTTATCGAGAATCCGTCGCATTGATCGATGATCACGACGTCGTGGTCCATTGCATTTAGAAACCCAGACCCACCATCATTAGCACTATTATTAGCGAATGGAATTCAATATTAGCTGATCGAATTCATTATCAGTTGATTTTCAATTCATTAGTGTCTGATAGAATCTTCCGAAATAGGTAATCGAATTCCATTTCGCAATCTTCGGCTACGATCGATGAAACGCTGCTTGTCTTTAAATCTGGTCTCTTTGGATTTGCACAGTCACTGATTTCTCTGACATCTGACCTCTGGCATATTGACCCCACATACATGTAGGTCTATTATATCCAATGCATGTTATTGATTTCACTACATATCGATTATTGATTGACGTTTTATGTATAATCCTTTTGACCAATGACGTCTGTCAATGGGGGTTGGTGGGTGTCGATTCATACATATGGGCAGGGGCGGATCCAGGAGGGCCAATCCGGCCATGACCTCCCATTTAGAAAATTCTTTATTTCTCACCAGCCATTTTGGCGTCGAAAGTGAACGTGGCCCACCCCCCACCCCCCACCAGTTCGGCAGACCCTTACAAAAGTAGTGTATGATGACTAAAGAAGTCATCAACTTTTGATGGGGAAAATGGTATGGGTTTTTTGGGAAATGGGCTCTTTTGCCAGAAATTTTGTTTATTTTCCGTGCGAATCGGACAAACGACTAAAAAGGTCATAAGATTTTCCGGCGACTAAAGATGAAATTTATCCTTGCCCAAGAGGGAAAATTTTGCCACCCTCCCCTTTCGAAACGCTCTGGATCCGCCACTGCACATGGGATAAACTCGCCTGCTTTTCTATAAGTCGCTAAAATCTTACTTTTTAGCTGTGGTTGCGCTAGAAGCACCTCTAAGAAGGTCTCTTCAACTACAGATTATACTACACACTGTACACAGTCTAAACTACATAAAATATTTCGAGCGGACCCGACCGCGAAGTGTAGGACTACATGTATATTGTCTAGGGATAATTGTCTAAATGAAGACCATACAGGTTTCTGAATATCACCTGGCATCATTACTGTCGAGGTCCCTCGGAGCAAAATAATGAAGAACGAAATCGGCAATGTCGGTTTAGCCTAACTGAGATATACGTAGTTATATATATATATAGGCTATAACATAGTTAATGTATGTGCGTGAATGTACAAATAATATATTTATGTAATATTAATTTGTAAAATATATGTATGTACAGGGTGGGCCAGAAATACTCTCTAAGGTTTCGTGCCAATATCTTTTCCAGAAGCACGAATTTTTAAATCAAATTTCTACAGAATTGAAGGCAATTAATATTTGCATACAATGACAAAAAATGTTTAGGCCCTATTCAGACACTTAATCGCTGTTTACTCTAAAAACATTGAGAGCTCAGGAATTAAGAGTTACATTGAGAGTTAAAAAATATGTCGTTGATGAAAGGAGATCGGCTCAGTGTCAATTGTTCTGGTTTCAATGAAAAAGTCAATGGCCTCAAATTTCCGGATATGAACCCGATGGATTGTCATTGTGGAGAGAAATAAAACAATCTGCAGCCAGAACCGAGAGCGATAAGAGAATTGATGGTCGCTTTGGAGTTGATATAAGAAGATTTACCTATGGAACACATCAACAAGGCCAGCAAGAACTTTGCAAAGAGACTCATAAGAAGTTTGGGCACTGGTGGTGGACACATTGAACAAAAGTTGTGAAGCACTATCAAGTTCATTTGATAACCATTGTTTGAGATGTTACTTAATAAAATTGTTTTTTGGTACGTTTTGCTACGTTATGTTTTTGAATCGTTAAAAACAGTAGGTGTGCCCACTAAAAGTGATATAACTTTTGCTCTGTTTCAAATGTGAAATTTTACTTAAAATTATGTAGGCCTAGATGTGAATTGCTTTTAAGCCTGTGAAACTTGATTTAAAAATTCTGACTTTTGGTCAAGATAATGGCAGAAATCTTAGGGATTTTTTAGCCTAGCATATATATCAGTGGCGTAGCCAGGAATTTTTTATGGGGGGGAGTTGTGGGATTTTATGGCCTGGCCGGATGCCCTTTCTGACACCAACCCAACAGTATTATAGTAAATAAAAAGGAAAAAAGTAACAAATGGTATAAAGTAAGAAAAACAATTGTTACTACAAGTAATTATTTTGTTTTTTCTTATTTAAGTGGATACATAACCTAAAAAAACTTGTTTCCTAGGCCAATTGGGGATTTCAACCCCCGAAATCCCCCTTGTCTACGCCACTGATATATATGCAATTATATATATATATATATATATATATATATATATATATATGCATATGTGAATGTGTTATGTGCGCAAAAAATGTATATTTACGTAGATATGCATGCATGCGCACCTTATAGGGCCTATGCAATGCATGTAGGTCTGAGTATAATGAGTATACATGAAAAGGTTCTCGTTATCTGCTTTTAAACAGCGCCCTTTAAGAGCTGCTTCCGACACGAAATCCGCTCCATCCGCTTATAATGGGAAGACTATAGCTGTAGAGACGCAGACAGACTTAGGAGTCTTATATATGGCAGGTTGCTAGGCAACCGGATCCAGATTTATGGATCTGATAATGTATACAGCGAATCTTCTGTACCGGTATATATATATATACATACTATAAACGACTATATATATAGTCGCATATATATGCGACTCTGTATATATATATATATATATATATATATATATATATATATATATATATATATATATATATATATATATATATATATATATATATGGAAGATCGAGACCACGGAGCAATAAGGTCGGCTGCATGTATTTATGTACTTACGCACATACGTTTGTTTGTAATGGATGTAATTGTGTGCGTTTACGCCACGGAGTGTTTAGGGGTGGTTTGGACCACCCCACTCTGAAAAATATGAACCACACAATTTGTTCAAATCCGTTGAGTTTTCACTTGAATTTGGGTGGGGGCATAGTGACTGAGACTCCTAGTTATTGCAATTTTTCAAAGCCACATCACTTTCTAAGGACTGGCTATACATCCTTGCGTGTATAAATATTGCATAGGCTATTGCACTTGTCAATTTTTCAGCGCTGTATTTGCTGAACAGACTACGGATGCTGATGAGGGCGCTCAGTGTGTGACAGTCGCGATGATGAAATATAGTTACGCTTTTCACCAATGAAGCCTCGATTAGCATGCTAGACATTTGTCTTTGTTGTTTATCTAGCGCGTGAATAACAAGCGAGTTAGCGAGGAGACGTTCTATGCTCTCGTCCAGTACTTTATCATCGTTCTGTTCGAATGTAACGAGGCTGACGACTACGGACCGGCGAAGACTATTATGAACATGTGCTTCACATTCCACTGCGAAGGTAATGTACAGCCTGCTATTTATACGTCTACTGCAGGGTGGACCGAAAAGAAATCCCTAAGGATGTTGTTTAATAATTTGTCCAGAAATAAGGATTTTTAGGTAACATTATACATATACATAGGTTAAAAGTGATTCATATACTTACGTAAAGCAGCCAATTTCACCAAAAGATTTAAAGCAGAAAAAGTTATATCGCTTTTAGAGTCCACCCGTTGTTACTAGATGATCCAGAAATATAACGCAACAAAATGTAACAAAAACGATTTTAATAAAGTCTCATCCGCAATATTAGCAAAAGCCTTTGGATTCATTTTTGGTCCACCCTGTATATTTAATTATTTATCTGCTCTTCAATAATTAATTTTCATTCATCCAATCACTTGGGGTGCTCGATAGAGCGGTGCTGCAGCCTACTGGACTGTCAACATCAGAGTGTTTGAGGGTTGAAGGTTCGAATCCTGGCTAGAGCAGAAATTTAAATTGAGATTGCTGTCGATGGGAGGATGAGACGGCGAGGGGAGAGGACTGGTCACCCGCCTTCCTCATATGCCGAGGCTAAGAAAATGAAGTCGCAAACACTTCATAACAATGGCTGGTTAATTCAGGGCTGGCTTAAGGGATTGCTCATCATCATCATCATCATCAACAACATCATCGTCATCATCTTCTTCTTCTTCCTCCTCCTCCTCCTCCTCCTTCTCATCATCATCTTCTTCTTCTTCTTCTTCTTCTTCTTCCTCTTCCTCCTCATCATCATCTTCTTCTTCTTCTTCTTCTTCTTCAACCTCGTTCTCCGTCTTCTTTTGTATTACTCTCCTCTTCCTTCGTCCCATTCTTCTTCACCCTAGCCTTGTCTCCGATTTATCTTCTTCCACTTCCTCTTCCTCCTACTCTTCCTCTTTCTCCTCTTCCACAGTTCCACTTACTCTTCCTCTTCTTCCTCTTCTTCGTATATCCTCCTCCTCCTCTTTCTTCTTGCCCTCCTCTATCATATTTGTATAAGTGGTGAGCAGTGGGCAGTGAACAGGGTCGAGTCCATAGACTGCCTTAATACCGACTCATCGTTCTGCCCACACGTGTATACCACACTAAGTGGCATAAATGAAGAAGACACTTACATGCGTCTCCTTGCATTGTTCACTAATGCTGCATCAAACATCAGCTGCCACCGTATAGCCTAATATTCTTCGAAATGTGTAAATGATTGCTATATTTTAATATAGACCTAATTTAATCTGCAAAGCATCTATAAGAGCCACACCAATTATGCTGCAGCAGGGGATCGAGGATCTTTTACCTTCATTCCTATAATCATCACTTTCTTCATCCCCTATAAGGACCTATATCGTTATCTACATGACACCGTTACCGTCTTTACCTTCATTCTCATAATAATTTCTTACCTTCATCATCATTATCGTTATCTTATCCTCATCATCCTATCTCCCATGATGTTATCTTCGTCATCACTCCGCCATCACCATGGAAATGTAGGAGATGCATCATCATAGATATACCTACATGAGAAGGTTGATCAATGCGGTTTCTTTGATTCTGGTGACTTAAACATGAGAAACACTGCAGGAAAAAAATGTCTAGACACATGGGACGTAGGTATACGTACAATGTATGCCTGACAGCCTACATGCGTCTGTGCATGAATAAAATTCATCATATTATATGCACGTATAATTCATATTCTACGCAATGCATCTGCATATAGGCCTACTGTAAGTTCTGGGAATTGTTTCTTCTGGGAGGGATGACTATTTTGCTTTGCACATTGATCAACTTAAGCAGCACCCTGTCCAATGGTGTCCATGCCACTCTCCTCACTGTCCCTCCCCTTCCTGATAAAGATTTCGCTTGAAGAACCCAGCATATGAACCCTGGTTGTCGAGATAAAAAAAAGCCGACTCGTCATTATAATTCTCTGCCGATTTGCCACGTCAAGTTCGTCAACCGCCTTTCTCATAAAGACGGCGGCGGCTTATACTTTGACGTTTGTCGCAAAACTGAGATGGAAAAAAATATGGCGAACAGATCGTGGAGCTTCCGTCGACAATTAGCAGATTACTTTTGACTTTTCTTTCGACTCGTTGCCTGGCAACGTGCATGTGCAGCCTAGCAACGGTCAAGGCACTGCAGCTTGGCATAGACTCATTGTCAGGGTCTCAGAAATAGAAGATGTAGAGTCTGTAGATAACAGCGAGTCTGTCAGCGACCATCAGAAAAACAGAGAAGTGGGGAATGACATATTTTTAAGACATGAAAGTTCTACACAAGGCAGCCGTTAGGTGCCGCTATGCTATATAATCACTTAACACGTCAGTTGTGCTTGACAAAATAATGGACAATTTAATTCTGGACACACAGAAGACTGAGAAGAGAATTTTGAATTTCCAATACGTGCAGAGGAAGAGTGAATACTGTCTGGAGATGGAGGTTTTCCAACGACGCAATTCCTGGATTAAGAGCTCAAGAAAGATCTAAAACTGGCTTGTATTGTGTGACGTATTGTAGTCGATTGAATTAAATCAATTCAATTGAATTAATAAAATTCAAAATTCTCATCCTGGTCTCTCAAGCACAGCGAGGAGTCCTGCCCCGAATGTCTATCCGATACAATACTCCAGCCTCTTTCAGCATCCTCTCATTGTCCACTTTGCTCTTCAACCAGATTATTTTTGATCTTCTATAGTTCCTCGTATTAGAACAACTATGGCTCAGTCCCGGTCCTTTACCTGATCAATTGTTACTCTCTTTGTAATACGATCCCCCCATCTCCTTGATCTCAAATTCTATCCACGGATCGGAAAATTTAAAGAAAGACAAGAATGTCAAAGAAAGACAAGAATGCTTTACAAATTAATCTAATTATCAATTTACAACCGCCTTGTTTTTAATTATTATATATGGGCTACACTCATATTTGGATGAATACAATGGTCTTACGAACGGGGGGCAAAGCTATAGTATCGGGAACCGAATGACGACACTAACCCCTAAGCCTAACCGACCCTCACGATGCCTAATCTGACCCCAACCGGCCCTCACGGCGCCTCGTAGACCCTCACGACGCCTAGCCTGACCCTACCCGACACGTCGGTCCCCGATAATATAGTTATGCCAACACTCTGCGAGATCACGTTTAACCCACGCTATATAGTCTGTGACGGGATTCAACGTGACCTCTGTTTTTGACCCGGTTACGTTTATTAAAAAATTATTTACCCGTTGAAATCCAGATTCCGATCGCAGCACTGTGTTGTGGAGTTAATTAATTCCAAGTTGCAACAGCAACAACGTTCCTCACTTTGATAAATTGGCCATTTCAGAACTGGAGTCTGCCAATAATCCCAAACAATCTGTTCAAACTTTTACCGTTTATGTTTAATTTCTGCACCACTACGAAAGTATGTGATATCAAAATCAAAAAATTATATGACGTCTTACTGTTCGGTTGTCTAGGTTACAAAATATATGACGTCGTATGAGCGTTTAATTATCTGAAAAGCATCTATGACGTCATAATTATGCAGTTGCCTCGTTTTGATATGAAGCGTGAGCTTTAACAGTGAGCATGAATAATAATTTATGGACCAATGATTAGCGTAAAACCTCCGACAGGTGGCCAGGAAGTGCTTAAATAAAAGAGAGGGCAAGGCTGGGTTACAATTAAAACGGTTTTAAAAGGTATTTTGTCTACAGCAGTAACATACAGCGAATGCAGAGTAGACAAGGGTCGTAGATCGGTGGGTATTCAAGAGCCTGCTTAGATAGATTGGCTAGCACAGCGACTTTCCTTGTCTGCGAGGACAATAAGAGCATTCGACTCTCTCTTGTCGTCTTGCAATACTCAGCACTTAACGTCTTCTCGAAATGCCCGATATTTCTACCCGTGGGTGTCGAGCGGAGAACGAGAGGGACATGCAGATTATTCAGGCGGCTAGAGCTTGCAAGCTCCACAGGGTGAATTCTTCGGAATTTGTGAAGTACTGGTGGTGAAACACCGTGCTGAGGCTGTCCCACCTCCGTGAGGACCCTAGGCGCACCCATGGTTAGGATGCATGAGGGCAGCAAATACTCTCTCGTTACAGCCCAACCCGAGATGAATACGTAACACCTACAGGCTTTCTGCCTTGTCTTTTCTCATTTCAATATTTCCATTTCTCGATGAACAAACACTAAGTTACAAAATAAAGAAATGAAAATGATGGTTGAATATTTTTGTCCGGGGGGAGGGAGTAGGGACGTGGGAGATCAGCTGCTATATCAGCAGCAAACCCTAATCCTCGTACCTACCCACTTCCTCTTATATAGTAACTAGCTGGGGCACCCGGCGTTGCCCGGGAAATTTAGGATTCGACCCGCTCCCGGCCACAACCCCACCACACCACACCCTACTCTTCCACCAACCCCACATCACAACACCCACCACACTCCGACCGCCACCGTACCGTACCGCCACCCGTGAAATTTCCCATCCCCAGCCTGGTACCACCTCATTCGGTATGTACATGCCATGAGACGCTCACGATTAAGGTCTTCATCATCATCATCATCAACGTCATCAATGCCATCGTCATCATCATCATCATCATCATCATCATCAGCATCATCATCATCATCATCATCATCATCATCATCATCATCATCATCATTGTCATCATTGCTGGTCTCCCGTGGGTTCGGATCCAGAGGTTGAAGCGGGTCCACCGGGCTGCTGCACGGTGACAATTATAATTATTAATAAAACGTATCCTCGCTGGCAATTACCTTTAAACTAGCAGCATATAATTATAGGTATCATCATAGATTCACAGGCAAAACACATCTCTATGTCTTAAAATATACTGCACAACTGTTATCAACAGAACCATGCAGCTCCAACATTGGCTTCCGGCCAAATTCATGAATTTTAGATTATGTACTGATTACCCGGAAGTTGTAATCATCAGGTCGTTCTACCCGCAACTGCAAGCCGTCAAAACTCAGCGCACATTGATAAAAAAATTGGCTCGAGGAGCTCGTTTTAAATATTTTAGGCCGCTCGTCTCGAAGAATACACGAATTTCGCTCAATCAGTTTCAAACAATCTTTGCCAAATTATTATAATAATCTAGGGCTGAGCTCTGGGAACTCTGAAAACTGGGCATATACGGTATGCTTTAGGTGCGGATCATATCCCAGTCATCTCTTGGGAGTGTACAATCGTATAAAGACCTATGAATACACATATATACAATTATACATACATATTATATGTGTGTGTGCAGGGCTTAAAGTGTGCCAGGACGGTCATGGACGGCGTCCTGGTACTTATTTTCGAGGCAGGACGCCGTCCTATGACTTATTTGGCCAGCACTGCCAGGACGGTCGTCCATGACTGCCAGGACGGCGTCCATGCAGTTCACAAATAGCTGGCAAACAAGAGTCTAAAATGGCTCCATTTGAGGTCGACACAGCTAAAAATGCGCCGGTCGCTGTGGCTCCGCCCCAGACCCCGCTGGGGGAGCTTACGACGCTCCCCCAGACCCCCTAGTCGACATGTGCTTCGTGCCTTCGGCACTCGCAGCCTCGCGCCTACGGCGCCGCCACTGACGACCAATTATACAATTCAGCGTCCTGGCACTTCTTTTTTTACACTTTAAGCACTGTGTGTGTGTATATATGCAATTATCTACATGTATTTCTGCTTCAGAATACACAACTGGAGTGGCATCTTTATATTAAATGCTACATATATACCCTACTGTCTAACTCGAAATTTGCACGTGCTTGATGCGATACTACATTATATTGATTCGGAGCACGTTATAGTCGACGTGTACTCATTCAAGGCCTAATTGCCTGAAACCAATTACTGTATTCGTGGGTGAAAGTGAAACAACAATTGATTGCAAGTTTTACAACCATCTGTAGTCTTTCGCGCAATGATTTACACGATTAATCTGAAGCAGTAGGAAATTAGGAATGGAAAGATGTTCATTAACTATTGTCATGCCATCGTGCCAAAAGTAGAAAATAAGTTGGACGTGAAAGTCGGTGCTCTGAATTCGCAGACCGATGTGGCCTTAGAGTCAGCAGACAGACATACAAAGAGACACCAACAGACAGACAGACAGACAAAGACAAACACAGACAGGCAGGCAGACCGCCGTTATCTACCGTTAATGCAGCATATAGCTATTATCTGCTGTTTTTAATAATTATGAGCAAGTCTCATATTCAAACAAATACGGGTTACTTATCCACATTTGCAGAGACGTGCTTGAACATTTTCTGATTTCCTCTGGTTAACTAAAGTAAATTGATGCCGGTGTCACAAAAGTAGAGCATCCCCACCCCCGTATTAATTGTATCCCCCCCAAAATTAAAAAAAGTCGAAAAAACAGCTTCCGCGTGTATTTTTTGGTAAATTTATTTTAATCTGCTTTGTTTTGAACAATGACACTAACAGGTATGTTTATTCCTACTAGATAATTTGTTTGCCCTGTTTTTAGAGCACTTAAAACATTTAAAACACTTAAGAACACTCAGAGTCACCAAATAAATTCGAGTTGCCTTTATCTGAGCATTGCTTAGGACACCTAAAACAATTAGAGTCACTTTAAATTTTGATTACAGCATAAATATTTTTATTATACGCATTTTTCAAAAAGGGGATAGAATGGTTGATCCCCCTGGATAGTATAGACCGGTTAATTCCATCCGGCGGGATAGATTAATTCATACCCCCGGATAGTTTTCAGGGGGATACTCCGTTTCGTGTCACCGGCCACACCAGCTAACGAGCCAAACGGAGCATATATACACAGCAAGAGAAGCGATACGAACACCGTCACACTTCGGTTTAGAATATATTAATCATTAAAACATCTTCAGCCTTGAGTGATTGATCAATATTGTATTGATGAAAACGGATGACAAGAGATTTAAGACCATTTTAAATATCGAAAATGAATCAACCATCAGAAGCAAACCACAATCTTCATGCTCCCTTACGCATGTAGAGACGAGACGCAGCATATAATTATATATATATATATATATATATACATATAGGCATTTTAGTCTAACTGGGTATAATTGAAACGATCGGTTCACTTAATGGCATGAGCGGAGATTATCAGGGGCTAGGGGGCTAAGTCCCCCCCCAAGAAGACCCAAATTCATTTATTTTACCGTGTAAATGGTATCTTTTCCCGGGCTTAGCCTCCCGCCAAGAGGGCTTTATAGGCCTACCTCTACCTCCCTCCCCGGAGGGAGGGAGGGAGGGAGGTAGGGGAAAGGAGGTAGGGAGAGGGGATGGACGGTCTTTTCAGCCACAGCAACGCGTGGCCGGGTACAGCTAGTATATATATATTATCCATACGCACACAGAACAAACCTGCAGAAAACGAACTGCCGTCATGGGACGTTTTCTAATTTGGTGCGAATCCATCTATGGAATTTTTTTTCTTTACTGATATATAATAGACCTATTATTATTTCTTGCGCGTCGAAATCACGATGTGTCAATATTCCTGCTCGCTGACGTCTTAACTTATTCTGCGTTTTGACAAACGTGACTGTTGCTTGTCTGTGGAAATTGACTTTTTCATTCCTTGCTCCATAGAACGGGTTCTTGCCATTGAACGTCAATCTATAATAGGCCCATACGTAATTCACGTGTATTAAAGTGAGAATTTGTTTGCACTTAGCTTGTCATTTCGTCTGCATTAATTGCTGCATAGGCCTTCAGTACTAGTGTTCACATCTTCTACAATACATGTATATATATATGTATATATATATATATATATATATATGTATACATGGGCGTGCTGCGCGTGCACTTCTTGTCCATTTGGCGTCATAGACCACTTGTATACGTTGGCGTACATTTCATGCAATAGGCAAATACCTCTTGTGCATTGGCGGTGCAGTTTCAGTTATTAATTAATTAATTAATTAGGCCTATTATGTTTATTATGTTTATTAGCGTACACGGCTTATTTGTTAGCGTACACGGCTTATTTGTTGGCATACACTTGAACTATACTACAATACTTCTGTTTTGACGTACATATCTTGCTTATTGGCGTACAGCCGTACACTGATTGTACAATGTGCGTTGGTGTTTGAAATTACATTCGTGTGCAACAGTGGCTGAGCAGGGGGGATCGTCGAA
>OX457040.1:60492401-60667401 GCA_949752735.1 Lumbricus terrestris | reverse complement strand
CAGACGGAGACTGTCGTCTGAAGCACGATTGATAGCGCCATCGTAACTTGGTTGCATTGCAGGACGTTTACGAGCAACATGAGAGCATTTGGTCTGACAAAGGAACAATGCTTAGAGTTCATTAGAAAACAAGCGACCATAGCAAATCTACCACCCGGTCAGTCAATAAGCACACTCTGTCTGTCTGTGCTTACGTCTGTCTCTGATTGTCTGTCTGTGTTTGTCTGTCTTTCTGTATGTCTGCTTGTTTGTCTGTATGTGTATGTGTCTGTCCCTGTCGGTATGTCTCTGTCTGTCTGTCTGTCTCTCTCTCTGTCTGTGTGTCCATAAATTGATCACTGTATATTCACTCGGTCTGATGGTCGTTCGTTTCGTTTGGTATAATATTATATAATTTGTTCAGCCGTATTATGTATGTACGGCGTTGTACGCATGTATGTAGCCTAGGCTAAGTTTTCATGCATACATGTACATATGTAGGCTACAATGTGTGCATCTGTGTGCATTTAAGGTGTGTGTACATGTACATATGCATGTTTGTATGTTTGCATGTATACATGTCTGTGCATATGTTTACAGCTTGTAAGTACATTGTATGTGTGTATGCATATATATTTGTATGTATATATTGTATGTACGTATGCACGTATGTACTGATGAACGAGTGGGTGGTGGATGAATGGATGGATGGATGGATGGATGGATGGACGGACGGACGGATGGATGGACGGATGGATATTGATACATGTAACGCATATAGAAACTGAATATAATGTGTGTGGATGTAGTAAATGTCTGTCTGTGTTTTCTCAAAGGTCAAGTGAAGCAGTTGAGACAAAGTATGGAGCGATGGACGGAGGAATCATTCCAGTAGAACACTCGTCACAATTCCATTCTATCCTTCCTCGGAAGAGGAGGAAGAAGAAGAAGAGGCTTCGAAGCGATTCCAGTAACCAATCATTCCCATTGCTCTCACTCCATCTCCCGAACCGGTTGCTTCTTCTTCCTCTTCTCCTGCGTTACCTCTACCACAATATTCACCTTTCTAGTTTACTGTTGCTTCCACTTCCATCTTGTATCGTTCAGTCATTTACAATGGCTCCTCTTGACCTACCATGACCTCCCATTACCATGACCTTCCATGACTTCCCATGACCTCTCATGACCTACCGTGACCTCCCATGACCTTCTGTGGCTTCCCAGTCAAGCGCTGCTTAATTCTATCGACACTGTTTCCCCTTCCTTCTTTTTGTTCCTTCCATCCATCTATTTTTCATTCTTACCGTTTACTACAACTACTATGTTCAATTATTGTGTATGGGCTATTTTCTCTTAGTCTGTCTCTCGCTCGAAATAAATCTGCACTCTCATAGCTCTCTGGCTATCTGTCTCTTTCTTTTTGTTTCTACCATTCTTGTCTTGCCCATGTTTCCACTCTGTCTGTCCGTGTAGACATATCTGTCCAGGCTGTCCTTCTCTCACTCCCTCCCCTCTCTTCTACGTGTATCCTCTCCTGTCTTCCCTTGCCCTCTTTGGTCCTTTCCTGTCCTCCTATCTCCTCTGCTTCTCATATCTCCATCCTCTTTCTTCTTCTTCGATTGTCTGTTTGTCTGCCTCTGTATATCTGCCTCTGTATATCTGCCTCTGTTTGTCTGCCTCTGTATGTCTGCCTCTGTATGTCTGCCTCTGTATGTCTGCCTCTGTATGTCTGCCTTTATCTGTTCGAATAAATACTGTAAGTAATAGACTGGTGGCCTATGAGACCATGCGGACACAATGAAAGCCGACTACATAATAGATAGACACGATGGATGGATGGTTGGACGGTGACGTTTGGATCTGAGTTATTCCAACGGTCGTCTGTTTAAAGAATCCATGCATCTTATTGATCGTTTGCTCCGATGTCTGATCTTTCCTCTCGTCAGCCATACGCCTATCTGTCTTCCTCCATTTTTCATTTTGCCTCTCTCTGCCCCTATAGCTGTCTCTCCTGTCTTTCTAACTCTCACTCACTCTCTCTCCCTCTTTCGTCGCTTTCTATCCCCTTCTCCTCCCGCTGGAACTGATGACGCCACTAACTCCCAACTCCTCACAAGCAGCTTTGAAATTCCCGTAGAAGCAAATAGTCGCCTCATGCTTCAGCAGCTGCTGCAGGCGCTATATAAATGTAATTATATAACACGCCTAGAACTAATTGGACGATAGCGGAAAACTGCTCACCGTGTGTGTTAAATAATTGTTATTATTGCAGTAGAATATATTGTTCAGCAATATGAATATGTAGCGTTAATGGTTCGACTGAAAATGTGTTTAAAGTTAAGTTTGTGGTTCGAGTCTACGCTAAAAAACCATGTCACAAGACATCGATAGTCAAAAAACGCGGTCATAAAATAGCAATCATCATTGAGATTAAACTAGGTCTGTAGTCGAGAGAGAGAGAGAGAGAGAGAGAGAGAGAGAGAGAGAGAGAGAGAGAGAGAGAGAGAGAGAGAGAGAGAGAGAGAGAGAGAGAGACAGACAGACAGACAGACAGACAGACACAGACAGACAGACAGACACCGACAGGCAGACACAGACAGACACAGAGGCAGAGACAGACAGGGGAGAGACAGAGAGAGACAGTGAGACCGAGCATCTCTACCTCTTCCAAAACTCATCACTTTTGGAAAAATTGTATGGGTCCTGCATTTAAACCGGGGTGCTCAAGTACCAACCTGGTTGCGCCCCTGCAGTAGGCTATTTTGTGATCGCGAATTTGACGGTCGCTGTTTGTGATCGTTTTTTGTTCTGTAAAGTGTAAACCGTGTATCGTGGCTTCTTGAATGTATGCGACTGGAAATTATAGTAGGTCTATCAAAGCGCCATACAAATTCATCAAATGTTGAGTTTTAATTTTACGGCCACATAATAACATTACAGTTGCATATCTTTCCTCTCATCACCGGACAACAGTTCCTACATCAGACCAGTCCTTATGGTGGCATTTGCAGTTTCACGTCACTGTATGGTAACAATTAAAGACCATTAGCGACGCCTTCCTCCTTTATCCAGGCTTCGGACTGGCATTGGCTGAGTGCAACGAGACGAGTGGCGGAGTTACCAGTCCTTATCACAGTTAGGCTAGGCATGAAAGCAACGAGTTGTTTTGTAGATAAATTTTCGTAAGACTTGAAGTTGAAGCGCGGGAATTTGGCCCAGATAATATTTGAGCTAAGAATAGGTATAGTGTTGTGCTGTGTTAATTCCATATTAATTTTTTATTCAATGTGGACACCGCATAGGCTAGTGACGTAATGAACTGACCCAATTTTTCCGAAGACTCAGTATTTATTTTATGAATATTCCTTGTAATTATGTTCTGTTGGCTTTCGGGCTTATGTAAACACCTTTTTTATCATAATTTTATATAATTTCTGTGTTTGTAGGATGCTGTATAATTAGTTGCGATATTTTAATTTAGACCCTGTAATTATAATATTAAGATATGAAATTTTATCATTCATATGACATTGTATAGAATTGGATGTGAATCAAGTAGAAAGGATCTTTTGTAGATTTGTTGTACCATAAAGTAGGTCGGTATTCTAATGATAGATTGTAAAATGACGTTGTTTCGTTTTCATTTATGTATTTAGCGCAACAGCGCGCGCGCGTGCACACACACACACACACACACACACACACACACACAGTCGCACGCATGCGCGCACACACAAACACGCACTACAGTACTGCCTTTGAACATTTATGCCGCGCTGCAGTCACGCCTCTTCCCTGCGGTCTATAGAATATAGACTAGTAGTCTAGTAGAGGCCTATAATGGCCTAATCCAGTGTGAGAATTGTGGAAAAATAGCTGGAGGGTTGGATTATGATCCTCCTGGAATTGGGGTGTGAAAAATATACTTTAATATTAGGCTCTAAGAAAGACTGGGGTTGAAACCCCAAATCCCCGGCAATTCTCACCCTGGGCTAATCCCTCTCTCCCTCTCTATTCAGTGTGCTCAAGACAACATTGCCGTTCTATTTCCACAGGCATAAATCTCACACACATAATATTATTGTTTATGGTAAGAATGATGAAATTAGGGTCAACGAGTATGCCAAGACTCCCACCCAAAACAGCCAAATAGTTTTAAGCTGCATTCGATAGTTGGCAGCACTGTTCTCAAGGGCTGCACTGTTCTAATATACTGTACAATGTGTACATGTAGAATCCTTGCACTGTTCTCAACGTTAGTCAGAAACATCGATGAAAATTTAATGATTGCGTTGGTGATGCAGTTTGAAAATATCGACAAATTCGACGGTTATTGTGAATTTGTGATAGCAGCAGACTCGCCTTTTAGGTATAGGCGGAGACCTGGGCCGAGAATTGGGGGGAGGGACGGAAAGACGCGAGATTTCCTAAAAATTTCTGAACGACCGGCGAAATCTCGGAACAAAAATTTATTTTTCGCCGCCAAAAAAGTTGATGACCTTTTTTTTATTTTTAAATTTTTTTTTTAGTCATCCGGCCAAATCTCGGCGAAATTTTTCTATTTCCGCCGCCAAAAAGTTGATGACTTTTTTTAGTCTTGACGCTCAACTTTGGGGGGGGGGAACAAATGCATGGGCCGTCCCCCCCAACACTTCAATTGGGGGGACCGTCCCCTCTGTCCCCTCCTAGGTCTCCGCCCATGCTTTTAGGCCTATGACACCGCAGTATAAATTCAGACTACAGTGCGCTGACTGGTTTTCTCTGCTTCAACAAGTAGGCCTAGACCTAGTCACCTAGGATACTTCTGAATTCATTTCTTCGACTGACTATTAGGCCTATATGACACTCCCTATTCCACGCGCCCCTAATCACATGACCGAATTGTCCCACGGGAAGACAACCTAATGTGATAAACTTTTGTATCAATTATTCTTTATGTAGGTCTTAAACCAAAGTGTAGTTACGCAATTGGAATAATAAAGAATAAGCTTATACTTGCCTACTTAGGCCTACTATTAATTTATTAATTATGGCATTCAAATCTGTACTGCTGCTATTAGGCTATTTCTTTTCAGTACTAATAATATCCATTATTATTTATTAATAATCATTATTATCATCACGTTGGTAAACCCCATCGGTTAAATATTTAGTCAGCTGTGTGTCCACTAAACCATCCTACCATCGAGGTCGACAAACAGTAAAACAAGTTGCGGGACTAAAGTGCAGCCCAGTCGTGTTTGCATGGGTTACCTCGTCGTAGGCAACACCGTGACCACCCTTAACAGGCACTTCACAGTATAAATAGTAGAAGCGTTCAACAAAGTGGGTCATGGGCTTCATTCTCAGACCAGGTTCAATTAGGCCTACATATTTTTGTGGTTAGTGGATAGCTTGCTCGACTGTCAGCAAGAAGATCAAAGGTTGAAATCCCCAGCAGGGTGGGAATTTCTTATCCACCCTGCACCCAACTCAACTACAAATGACCATACTGTGGTAAGACGAGATTGTGGCGAGGACTGGTGCAAAGGCCAAGAAAATGGACGCTAACATTTCATAATGGCTGCCTCCTCCTAGACTAGTTCAAGAGATTGCTCGTTTTCAACAACTGCGATTGTGACTGATAACTGAAACTATCCAAATCCTGTGCATTACAGCGTAAAATAATCAAACGTGTGCTCTTCCTGCACCTCAATAGTATTTTCAATTTTTCATATGATGTAAATCTGAGAAGTTTCAATGCTACACATAACCTGCATCAGGGCGACCAGAAGTACGATGAAGTGAAGAGCAGATTTGATTGTCAATGAGCCGAACCACAGGTGGAGAGGCTATTTGCGATGTTGCAGGTGGACCTGGGGATCAACATCATAGAAGACCTCCCAACTCACACACAACATCATATAAGTCTTACCAACTCACACACAAGTACACAACCCAAATGGGACAAATCACAACTACAAAAGATGTTATCGGAGCTATTCAGCCCAGTCTTCACTTCTTACAGTCTACAGTTAAGACCACACGAACCAGCAAGAAGGTTGTTTAGTCAGTTTGCCAGTGGGCAGAGATTGTCTGAGAAAAAGTCTTTTAAAAAAGTATTTCAAAGTCTTGAGAGAAACAACAGCAAAACCCTAAGATACATGGAAAGAATGAGAACACAGGTGTTTTTAATCAGATTTTTAATCTACCTTTAATAATTACTAACATCCGGAATAACAATGACAGATATAAAGAAATGAATAGCGGGTAATTATAAAGTTTAAGACGTGTACAAGAGATCACATAATAATTCTGTTTACATTGTCTACCATCATCTATCACAGTCACAACACACGTAACATTCTCATCCATTGCCAAACAAAAAGCTTGAAGCTACAAACACTGTCTGCAATGCTTTGGGAAAAAACACAAGAGAAGGCCAGTCAACCATAAAAACAAACTTGTAGAGTAAAGATGTAGATTAGTATTGCATGCTTATATAAGTTTGGAGACTGCAAACTTTGGCATCCCAAGTACTTTATAAGAATACTTCTAAACTGGAACAACTGTAAACAAGCAAAATATTGATCGTAAAAATTCATAACACCTTCTAAAAATTGCAATTCTGACTTTATGCACCAGAAGGTTCTTTCCTCCCTCTGGAAAAATCTGTTTAAAAGGCCAGTGTAGAACGTAGTCCATCTTTTAAATTTACAATCTTCAAAGTACACCTTGCACAATTCCACAGCTATGACGAGGCATAAAATTCTGAACAAAATTCCACACTATATTGTTCAAAACTAATGAAACCATTAAAAAGACAACAACCGCTTTCAATAATATGGCACCTTTAAAGCCCACTATCTCCAATCTGTCCAACCAAGTCCTTGGCCTAGAGCAGTCTTTCCCTTGTTCCAACGCTATCCAGAAGTATCCAGAACATCAGACATTGACGATAAAGCAGGACAGCGTTCAATTACAATTGCTTACAATAGGGCTATAGGCAAGGGAATACACAGGTATAGAGTGTGTTCACCTCACAAATATTATTCGTGTTTCAATAGTATACAGGAAATGATGTGCAGACACGCCTACGCAATGTAGCATGTACTACATTGTACTTGCCTCCAATTCTGCCACTACAGCCGTGGTGTGGCCATAAACTAAATCAATTAACAAGAAGACTTCAGAATAAATAACTTATTCAGAACATAATAAAAATTAGCAGCTACTGAAAGGAAACAACCCACCAACTTAAACACTCAACAGTAACACTGTTTGAAATTAAATTTACATTCATACTTACACGACTTGGAATCAACGAATGAAATTGCTCGAGTTTCTTGTTTAGGAAAATGACAAATTACTCAACAGTCAAAAGTATATTTAATTATTATTTCTCCTGGTCATTAAAAAACAGATCATAGAATAATTTGCCAAAAACACTCTAAATAGATTCAAATTTAAATTCTTTCTGCTTTGACCATCAATCTAGTAAAAAATCTCATTTTTTGATTCATCCTCATCACCAAATAACAAAACGAAAAAATTACACACTGACTCAGAAAGAAATTAACTTAAAGCATCTGCAGTATACACAACTTAACACAAGGATAATATCTCAAAATATAAATTGTTGATATATGTACACAGAGAAGCCTGGCATTTCAACCCACAACATGTAAGGACACTTGTCAATGGAATATTTGCCAGAAACCTTGTTAATCATGACCAACATGCTATAAAATTGAAAACATGAGAATTTGGCGAGTATCAAGGATATTAAAACTTGGGAAACAACTTCCCTCTCAAACAAAACACCGCCACTCACTTCAAAATTTCTATCAGCTATTCACTGAACACAATAACAGAAATTCTTAAAATTTGAAGTGTCTAGTCTTGGTAATTAGATCATGACAAAAAGTCAGCTTTGCGAAACATGATGACGCATCATAGTTATACATAATGGAATAAAAAAAGAGAATGGTCATGATTATCACAGCATTCTGTAGCACCCTTACTTAGAATTTACATAAGCCAATGCCTCAAGCAATGCAAAACGTTGATATCGAATCATAGCAAACGCAGTACAATCCTTCGCCAAAACACGCCACAGTCATATTGAACAATCGATTTGCCTCAACCCGTAAAATAACCAAGAAAACGAAACGTTCTGCCTGTCCAGCACTCGAACCGCTCTTCACTTGCACATGACCATGTTATCGTTGGCATTCGTGAACACTGGTCTTGTGTAAGGCAGGAACACAGGCTGCGCCACATCGATCAAACACTTGCAGATAGGACAGCAGTCTAATCGTTTGGCACACGCAGTGCAGCAGACTATGTGACCGCACGGAACAAAAGCAGTGTTGATATCCGCATCGATGCAGATGTGACAGGCAAGACGGTCGTGAATGTCGCTGAGCTGCTTCACTGCCTGAAAGAAATAGAAAATGCACCTTAAAATGAGGTAGAACAATATAACAAAAATCAACCCTAAACTGCCTCCCCGACTTACAAACTGATCCTCTGAATAATTAAGCATGATTGTGGTCTGGCACTGGAAAGCCATCGGTTCATGCCTTGTGCAGAAGATAATAGATACTAGGCTTTAGCAAAATAGACGTTATAACTTACAGATACGTTGGTCAATTAAGAAAGACTGGTTCATTTATCATGACAAATGCTTTTATCGGTCATACAAGTCACTGTGGTGTTGTAGTGCCGGCAAGTAAACTCAGGCTCACTGGTCTGCAGTGTAATCACATATTTATGGGGCACCAGCTGGTCATGCTTCGAAAGCTTTGCCAATAAAAAGCAGCTTTTCAAACACTTATCTGTACACTTAAATACAGCAATTTTAAAGTAAACCATCAAACATGTAATTTGGTGCAAGCAAGTAGGCTTTATTGCCTAAAGCCGAGAGCACACATACACATAATAGTACAGTATGTTGCATAATGTTTGCATAATGCATGGGTGCGTGCATGTGGTTTTATATTTACCTGGCAAGTAGATGTACAAGACAGACGAGATTCTGGCAGAAGAAAACCTGAACTGTTGATCACAGATGCCAAAGAATCATCCGACGCAGGAGCGCTTGGACAAGATCTCTTCTCTGCTGTGTAAAGTATTCGTCGAGCGTAATCGTAAGCCTCTTGTAACGTACGCTGTATGTCGAAGACATATCGCTTACCTGCCGCAAAAAATAAACATTTTGCTGTTGTACGAATTGAATCTTGCGATTAAATTGCACATTGAACATTTATAGAACACAATGTAAAAAAATTATGACAACCACGTAGTCAAGAGCTGAATAAAATGAACATGTTATTTGGCAAGATTCAGGTACCAAGAGACTAGGGGTAAGGGAAGAAAAGACAGCAGTACTTGGTCAAGAGAAGAATGATGCCAGTGAATTGACCAATGTTTACTGTTTAAATCTTGCCCAGTGCTTAGAATCTGCAACAGAGTGCACAATCAGGTCAAAACCACTTGTCAGTTGAAAGACACTAAGTTATTTGAGAATTGTAGTGTTTTAACCAGTATTTGTACATTGTCGAGAGAACCTAATTGCATGATTAAAAAGACAGCAGAAAAAAGGGGCATAATATATGTAAAACAAAAGAAGCTGATGCCTCGCAAATTGCTATTACTACTTTTACAACCATGGATACGACTGAAACATTCACCATAACTGCAAAGGAACAACAGCATAAATTAGCAATCTTTGGTGATTCTGAAATCATTTGGTGAATTCTGAAATCATTTGGTGAATTGTGAAGGCCTGACTACAAATGAATGCACTGACCAAGGCATGTGTTTTCGTTGAAGAATGAAATTATCGTTCCCTTCAGGTCTCGACAGTACTGCTCCGTGACTAGACTTCCAATCGTGTCGCAGTGGTAGAACGAATGCATTTCCGTCATGTCTCGGTAGAGGGCGTTGGCTGCGGACTTGTTGGAAAGCTTTAGGGAATGTGTCGCAGTGGATCCGTCATCTTGGATTGTGTTGAGGATGACGCAGAGACCGTTGTGCGTCGCAGACTGCACAGCCGCCCACGTCCAACTGCAATGCAAATTTTTTAGTATTCGATAAATATAAACGTAAAATTATTTATTAACAGTCATACAAACACAAACAGAATCATAATTCTAACATTAAATCTTATCTGAGAGAAGGAGGTTTATTGGATATTGAATTGCCTTGTATATATATATATATGACCACTAATAAAGCGTCTCTTTCTGCAAAAGCCTTTTAGAAATGCTCATCATGGGTAATTCCAGGTCAAATCATCACAGTGTTTCTGCATGACCATCTCCGATTTTGATGAAATTTGGCAAGGTGGTAGAACCTATTGAGAAACTCCCAAAACTAAAATTTTAGATTTTTGGGTCAACCGGTTTCCGAGATATGGGTCAGTGAACCTTGACCCAAACGACCCGATTTGTGCAGACCGGACGAGGTTTAAACTGCTGTATCTCAGCTTCTATTGCACCTAGAAACAAAAATGAGATACCAAATTAAAGCTGAGTGAATGCTCTGTTTGGGCAAGGTAGCTAGAAATAGTTATTTTGAGTAACAAAAATGATGTGAGCATCTGTAACCTATTAACCCTGACCCAGGTCACTTTGTACTCTCAGAATTTTATTAACTTTTCACCATTCAAAGATCTCACTATTCTAAAGAGTTGATGAAAATTTCAGAGTGGGCACTCCAGTAGTTTTTTTGTTATGATTTTTTGAATGGTCACCCAAGGGCGTGAATCGAGTGTTAATACATGCGCAACTGTCCCTTTTATTCAATGCTATCCGCACATATATATTAAATAATTAACAAATTGATATTATTTGCTAGCACTGGATGTTAGGCAAGACAATGCTTAAGTTTACCTACTTACTTATCAATTTCAATTAAGTCTTGCTGACTATCAAGCAGTGAAATTTGAAGACATTGAGAGTTAAGTCACCGCCAAGTATAATGGTGACTGGTGGCTTAGCTGTGTTATGCAGACATTTGCTGTAGTAGAAATAAACCTTTTGCATCTTCATGGGCCTCTCAATCTTTTCATTATCCTCATACAAGTGATCTGCTGATAATATCTTGTGTGGATGTACTGACATCAGAACTCATCCAACACCTTTTGTGTGGGGCCTGGGACTTATTTTGGACCAAGAGCATATAAACCTGCTATGCTGCATTGTAACTGTTACTACCAGTTGCGCCAGCTTAAAGTGGTATCTCGCTCTCTTACTTTTGGTGCGGCCTCTACCCTTGTTCACTCTTTCATAATTTCATGACTTGACCACTGTAGCACCCTCTATCATGGACTACCAGCTGACCGGATAGGTTGTCTGAAACGGGTACTGTGCTGTGCGACTTGTTGGCCATATCCAAAAATGTTTATGTCTCATGTTGTGAGATGTCTTACATTGGCTCCCTTCTCCACAGCGGATTGAATACAGGGTCTGTGCATTGGTTAGGTGGTGCTTCACCGTATCTTTGAGAACTCTTTTTTTTTTACCACCTTGGGTGTCAGTGTCGATCAATGAACCAAGGTGAGCTTCTGCTTCCCTGCTCACAAACTGACATCCGACAGCGTTGTTCATTCTATGCCACTGGTCCTACATCCTAGAATGCCATCCCTGTTACACTGCGCTTAGTGTCCATGGGTCATTCCACTCTGTTCCCTAATAAATAAATAAATACCAAGCACTGGGAGGCATATATGCTGAGTGCCCTCGAGATGCAAGAGCTCTGCAATAGCTCTGTGGAAACAGAATATATAGCTTGACCTGAAACTGACTAGATTGTGAATTTTGATTTGACAGAGGTCTGAAATGTCTTTTTCACTAAAAATGATATTTCCTAGCTGTCAAAGACTTCATTTGACATGTGTACCTTCGTTCACCGCGTGATTCGCTCCCTTGGGTGACCATTCAAAAAATCATTAAAAAAAAACTACTGGAGTGCCCACTCTGAAATTTTCATCAACTCTTTAGAATAGTGAGATCTTTGAATGGTTAAAAGTTAATAAAATTCTGAGGGTACAAAGTGACCTGGGTCAGGGTTAATAGGTTACAGATGCTCACATTATTTTTGTTACTCAAAATAACTATTTCTAGCTACCTTGCCCAAACAGAGCATTCACTCAGCTTTAATTTGGTATCTCATTTTTGTTTCTAGGTGCAATAGAAGCTGAGATACAGCAGTTTAAACCTCGTCCGGTCTGCACAAATCGGGTCGTTTGGGTCAAGGTTCAATGACCCATATCTCGGAAACCGGTTGACCCAAAAATCTAAAATTTCAGTTTTGAGAGTTTCTCAATAGGTTCTACCACCTTGCCAAATTTCATCAAAATCGGAGATGATGATGCAGATTTTAATTCAAAATTGTGTTGATTTGACCTGGAATGCCCCTCATGCGATCAACCCCAAGATAAAAGGCAGGATTTGAGGTGAGAGAGAAGGAAGGCCACCAGAGAGAAAGGTGGAGCGAACTGACGGTGGAAGTCTGATCCAGAGAGAACGGTCAAGACTCTGGGTATAAATGGTAAGACTCAGAGAGTGCAGTAAGGCACAGAGAGTGGAATGACATGGGACTAATTCCCAATATCCTCCAGAGACAGGGCTCTACTGGTAAATTTTGAGGCGAGTACATGCCGGCCAAAAAAATAGACTTTAAATTCGATTCCGTTAATAACTTGTGATCATCCGTTCAGACTATGAATTGTAATCATACCGTGGTACACAAGTTGGTTTGAAATTAAACAAAGATTACTAAATCTGAGAACTTCAACAGTACTAATGTCATAACGATCGAGACATCACACAATATGGCCGGCAACTTCAATGGAAAATCAAAATCCGGAGCAAGTCAGGTCGGAAGTCAAGAATGGACAATCCATCATGACACAGAAATGAGGAAAAGTCCCAAAAAATGGATCCTTAGCCAAGATCTGTAGGCTAGAAGAAAAGCCTACAGAAAAATTAACAATGATAGAACAAGGAAAAAAAACGTCATAGACGCAGCTCAGCCGAATATAACTGATACATACATTATGACACAACTCAATCCACGAACTCCAAGACAGCACAGTCTATGATGGTATGCAATAAAGTAAACCACTGGAATGTATTACTTTGAACATAAACAATTGATGTCAAGCAACAGCATTGCCAAATAAAACGTGCATGCCAAAGTTCTAAGCCCCAGTGCAAACTATGTTATCAAACTCGGTTATCCTACTTGCATAAGGGTCTGATCTGAAAGTCCTTGCCCCCTGTCTTAAACACATCAACATTTTATGTGTCCTTTAATCAATGAACCAACCTGTCACAGAAACTACAGCAAGGAGGACATAGCCTTGAGCAAAAGACGATAGCAAAAAACAGATGCACAGAGCATGTCCTGGCAATTACTTTTCATTATTCATTCAGCACGGAGATTTTTATAGCACCTTCAAGGCTGCTACTCAAAGGCACTCTTTAATACTCAGTATTTCTCAGGAATTCTGTAGGATTTCAGGAAACCCAAAAAACTGACAGGATGTAAACGAGTCAACACAACAGTGTGAAACAAATATGTACAGTTAAAATAAATAACTCTAATCAGTAATTAGTGATGATGCACAGAGCCTTGACTGCAGCAATGTCAAATTTAATTTATCTGGCAAATCTTACCTAATTAAGGACTTTTAAATGGACCATTCGAATTGGGCTCTATTCATGGACATTAAATTAAGACAAGAAGCTCAAGGAGATATTTTTATCTCTTAACCTTGCCAACAGCCTGCACAGCACACAACCTTCATTGCCACAGGCATGCTTTGTTCAAAAGTTCTGTGCATAGATAATAACCTACATAGTGTAACAAAGACACATTCACCGTATCTCGCAACTGATCTGGACAAGGACATCTTTTATCATGCCCCCACAAGCCTCCTATGTCATAAATTCTGAACCTGGTTGGTCTGGCATTCAAATGTAGGGCAAAATGTGTGCCTTCCTGTCACAATGCGGGTCATTATTCAAGCGATTGTGTCCTGCAGGCCATTATTCAACAGTGGGCGGGGGAGGGCTGAGAGAAATCGAGAAACCCAACCTACGTTAAAGTAATTGGATGAGTTAGCAAGCATGACTGCTCAATTACAAGTGTTTCTCCCAGGATACGAGTACAGCTAGACTGCTCTGACATTCACTGCTTGCTGTCCATGTACATCAAATGTCATCTACTACCAATAATGTACTGCATGACCTAATCTGACCCCTATCATCGTTCCCATAGTCACACAATCCCTCCAACAGAAGGCATGATGAGGAAAACTTTCATCATCAGAAAATATGTATCAGATTTGAGAGAATATATATGGTCCTGTAATCAGCTCAATATATGGTGCATGATTCTTACCATGTCTAACGTACATGTACTAAATTATAAACCTATCAATTGGTCAATTCAAGAACATTCTATCTAATTAATGTGACCTTATTACTAATTACTGTCTGCCATGGTGACTGATCTTCATTGCCTGACAAAATTATATCAATCTTTGCATCATCAAATATGGTAGAAGAGAAGCATTTTCAGGACAGCACTCCTGCCTGTAGGAAATATAAATAAATACATAGTCCAATTTCCTAACTATAAATTATACTATGTGCATAGACGGGGGTGGATTTGGGGTTTATTAGATCAAACCCTTGAAACATATAATTTTGCAGGTAATAATTTCAAATCGGCCCTGTTCTCTTAAAAGAGCATTCCACGTCAAATCAACACAGTCATTTGCATTACCATCTCAGACTTTGTTAAAATTTGGTAGGGTGATCAACCACTATGATAAACGTTCAAACCCAAAATTTTAGATTTTTGGGTCAACCGGTGTCCGAGATATGGGTCAACGAAATTGACCAAAATGGGTCGATTTTCGCTGACCGGTCGAAGTTCATACTGCTATATCTCAGCTTCTGCAACACCTAGAGATACAATAAAAACACCAAATTGAAGATATTAAATAGCTCTATCTGGGCAAATCACTCAGAAATGTTCATATTCAGCATACCCAAAATTATGAGCGATTGTAACATAGTGACACTGACCTTGGTCAGTTCGCCACTTCAGAAATTTCTCAAATTTTTCCCATGCAAAGTCTTCATTGTTCTTAACAATTGGTGAAAATTTCAAAATGGGCACTCTTATAGTTTTTTTTACAGTAATTTTTAAAGGCGGTCATGATCGTGATTCGCGGCAGTGAATATGCCATGAATATTGTAACTGAAATCACAGAGCTCTGTAAGCAACAATAATCTTGGTGTGATTGATGCTCTGACATGCTGAACATAAATTAGACTTACTTACCTGTCTATCTATAAACTTGTTTGTTTATAAATAAAATCTGCTTTAAGTTTTTAATTTCAATCTTTCCTGTTTTCTGCATGATTCCATGACATAAATTACAATTTAATAGAATTTTTTTAAATTTTGTTTATCTATTTCCTGAACCAACAGAGTAATACAGCATGGCAGTGAGCAAAATCATCTGGTCAAAACTAGAGCTGTGAGAAACTACTTCAAATTGATGGCCCTCCTTTTAGAAAATTGTAAAATAAGTTTGAAAGTACATCTGAAAACTAAATTCTCAAGCAGCAGGTTGAACAAATGTTAAGCTTACTTACATGATTATTTATTTATTTATTATTAGATCTTGTTTTAGTTCCCATTTCAGTGTTTCCAGTTGTGGGAATGAACGTTGGATTTATTACAGAGGCCATTATAATGACCAAATCATGACTCCACATCAATTGTTTACCTTCGCACAGAGTGAAATCAAGGCAATCACTATTCAACTACTGAGGATTTTGAACTGGGGCAACCCTATTCAAGAGCAGATCTGTTTCTGCACGAACAATTGCAGGCACGCAAAAGCTTCACTGCATCCGTCCAGTATCAGAGGAGTCAGTTGAAGTTAAAGATTTCTCTAGCAGTCCAGATTCTCCAAGAACTGAACATGTCTTGTAGTGTTTAGAGATATACAATAAGACCATGATAAAACTTGCAGCTATTAAAGGCTGCATTATTGCAAAGTATGATGGACATTGGTGGCTTGGCTGTGTCCTGCAAATGTTTCCAGACACAAATATTTGTTGGTACCAAAATGGACCAGCTCATTCATATCGATATCCACATCCGACAGATATCTTAGTTATGTCATGCCAGGACATATTAACAACTGTTCAACCTACATTTCACTGGGAGAACATATTTGCTGACATGCAAGGAAACTTCTGCAGCAAGCCTGGCTCTCCAAAACAGTTCTAAAAAGATTTGGTCAACGGAAAATGTAGTTCTAACCTGGCCGGCGATATACGATAGTCGTAAATTGCGACCATGTCTGAACCTCTAAAAAATCACTGTAAAAAAACTACAAGAGCGCCCACGCTGAAATTTTCACCAATTGTTAAGAACAATGAAGACTTTGCATGTGAAAAATTTGAGAAAATTCCGAAGTGGCGAACTGACCAAGGTCAGTGTCACTATGTTACAATCGCTCATAATTTGGGTATGCTGAATATGAACATTTCTGAGTGATTTGCCCAGATAGAGCTATTTAATATCTTCAATTTGGTGTTTTTATTGTATCTCTAGGTGTTGTAGAAGCTGAGATATAGCAATTTGAACTTCGACCGGTGAGCGAAAATCGACCCATTTTGGTCAATTTCGTTGACCCATATCTCGGACATCGGTCAACCCAAAAATCTAAAATTTTGGTTTTGACCATTTTTCATAGTCATTTATCTTCATACCAAATTTTGTAAAAATTGGAGACGATGACGTCCATTTTTTTCCTAAAGTGTGTTGATTTGACATGGAAAAGACCTCTGCATGCAAATACTGAAATTCAAATTGGCTATGTCTAATGTAACCCCCAAAATTGTGTCCTGGCTATACCCTTGATTAGGAGATCACAAGTATCATAATTTATTTAAGCAATTAAAAGCACCTCTATACTCTAGTACGTCAAACCATTCACAGAAGTGCTACCAGTGTGCAAGGCCCCACAAGAAGGAGCAGGCATTGAGAGGAGAGAGGGAAGAAGAGAGACTGCCAGACAGAATTGTAGAGCAAACGAAAAAGAAGAACGAATTGAGGCAAATGAATGAGATTGGTGTCACATTAATTAACTCACCTTTTGTTCAGTTTCCACTCTTCTCCGTACTCCGTGATTCCATCGCGACCCACTCCAGCGTGAATGACTTTTCCGCCATCATCCCTGGCTTCATGAAGATGTATTCCAAAGAAAGGTGAAGAAGAAGCAGCTTTTAGAAACCGGCCTTTAGCTGCATCTTCACCTACTGCCCCTAACTTAGCGCACTGGGACATCACCAAGTTCCTGCATGTGTCAGACTGGTACCCTGTTGGCAGAAACTGTTCACTGTCTGTAGCAGATGTTAACATGGACTTGGAAGGCTTTGCAGATTCAATCTGATGTATTAAAGCTAGAAGAGCAGCAAGATTGACAATCTCATTTTCAGGCAAGAATCTGAGTTGTCCACTTAGAAACTGTTGCTTAGCGTTGAGGAAAAACTGGTGCCTACAATGAAAGAAAAACAAGGAGAGATAAAAAAAAAACCCACAAAGAATACAGACAAGAAATGCTTGAAGTCACATGAGTGTATCACCGATGTCACATCTGACGTTTATCTACTTGTTACGCTAATGGCTCAAATCAAGAACTCGTTCGCTATTAAACTTGCTCCTAAACTTAACTTGTAATTTAAGTGGACTACAGAAAAATCTTGTTCTATAAAATGTTGATATATATACATAAAATTAATATTTCAAATCATGAGATGAACTGCTTTTTGGACTAATTCCACTTGAATTAAAAATCAATCAATCTTAATTAAGTAGTCTATATTTAGAGTGACAAAAGCAGTAAGCAACTTGTAGGCTTACTGTTTTTGTAGCAACATCCCAGCTGACCTAACACTTCATAGTGCATACAACAACTAAATTTCACTAGCATCTAATCTGCATAACTGAATATCATTACCATCTAATCTCCATCTGAATTTCATTAATATTAAAATCCGCAATTTAACTGATTGTGCTAGTTCTGTTCTGCGAAAAATGCATAGAAACATAAAATATACTGAGGGCAAAACGCACCTAGTGGTCTCCTGCTGGATGAAGTGTGGCTCCACAAAGAATTTTACACAGAGATGAAGTCGGAAAGGTGGTGAACCACAGAGTTCTGCTGTTAGGCGATTGCGTAGATTGAGCCACAGCTCCTCTCCCTTCGATCCGTAGTAGAAAAGACCGAAGAAATCGACCTCGAGTATGTGAAGGTTATCGCAGACCTTAAACACACACACAAACAAAAGACCTCTGCATGCAAATACTGACGAATTAACTCAATTTCACATGCATGTTAAACACCAAATCAGTTCTAAAAGTCTGTTAAAGTTCCAACTGTTTAGTTGCTTGTATTTAGTTTTGGTAGAATTGCAGGGCAAAAAAATTGCTGGCAGAATATTGGGAATTTTGCAACACAGTTTCAGCAACTGACATAATTTGAAATCTAATACACGATGGAGCCGAACTTAAGCCAGCGTAATCTGCTTAGCGGAAAACTAATTAGAAACCTAAGGATCCTGGATCCCAGAATAAACCAACGGATCAAATGACTAACATTTCTGATTAAAAAGGCCGGCAGTGGGGAGTTATCAGTGCAATGCCCGAGCAAGCTGTCGTGGTCCTCTGCTTTTATGACTGTCAAAAGGTCCATAGTCTTCTTTCTTTCTGCTCGTGTTCCTGTGTGTGTGTGTGTGTGTGTGTGTGTGTGTGTGTGTGTGTGTGTGTGTGTGTGTGTGTGTGTGTGTGTGTGTGTGTGTGTGTGCTCTGTGTGCGCATTTCTGTTTGTCCTGCAGAGCCTAGATGTTCAGTCACTGTCCAGGCATTCACCTGTCACAAGACTACTTAAGGTGACTAACACCTCCCAGGTAAGGCAATCTTAGCAGAAAAGACTTTTTCTAGTCCAGGAATCCAGGGTTTAGATGTATAATAACCACTTGATATCTTTCTATATACAGTAAATCAATTAAGTCAAAAGGAAAACATGTGATAAATAAATTCAAAGAAATGCATATAAATGAGTGTCAACACTAAGGTGCCTAAATCCTGTTTAAAGGATTCAGACAGTCTTCGTCCAGTGTCTTCAAAAGGTATTTAGTCACCCACCACACTGTTGGAACTAAACTGCTAATTTAGTCTTTGAACTTGATGAACAGCCAGACATTTTAAAACTGTCTCAATACACACTTGGCTGATTATTTAGACAGCCACAGGATTTGTGGTTTGTCATGTACTTGAAGGTGAAATAAGGGGCAATTTAAAATATATACAATTATATATATACACCTACAATATGTCCTACATACATAAATATTGATTCACAAATAGCTATGTACACACAAAAACACAGGTGTGTGTTTAAAGCACAAGAGGGTGATTCCGTGTCAATTCAACCAAATTTACAACCAAAATTGATTGGCATGACCAACTCAGATTTACTTGAAATTTTGCACATTAGTTGGGTCAGTTGAGACATATGTATACCAAAGAAAAAATTTGGGGGGTCAATTACGCTCCGAGATATGGTCAAATTCTGATCTGACCCGCTCGACCATGTTCCTTTAGATGCCTGTATCTCAGCTTGTACGAGAGCTAGAAAGGTGTTCTTGGTGTCATTATTCAGCTCTTTTGATGACCTAGTTGAGTAGATAAGTGTGAATTTTTACAGATAAAAAAAAACGAAGGGGTCAAGGTCAAGGTGCTATATTGTCAAATATGGTCCTTTTAAACAGTCATAAATAATCTATAATCAACGGTTTTTGCATGTCTCACATAGCCCAACAAGTGTGCAAAATTTCATGTCAATCTGAGTCGGTCATGTCAACCATGTTGGTTGATTTGACATGGAATCACTCAAGAGACCCCTACCAACTTCTAAAGAACACATCAAAACTAATAGAACAGATCTATAGAGAAAGTGATCTAGGTTACACTGAACTAAACTAAAATTTCTATGAATGTAGCACAAACTCAGTTCCTCCCAAAAAGAAATGGAAATTCAGCAAAATCTTCAGTTTAAATATTTATTCCATAACCTAAGACTTGCACAGATTCCAAGCCAAGACAAACAAAACTCTTATCATTCATCTACAGCACTAAATTTCATACAGAAAACCTTCAAGATTTCTACCTAGATGAGCTCCCAGCGCTGGACCCACACATGCATCCACACACACATGTACGCATGCACACACACGTGCAACACAGGTTTGAAAAGATAAGATGTTTGTCAAATTAATCATCACCAAAATTTGGCATTAATATACCCAAAACACAAAAGAGTAAATAATAGGAAAAAGCATTTATTAACAACTATTTTGACAGCACGATCCATTCAAAAAACAAGCCAAGAGGAGAGATAAGTTCAAAAGTAATTTCTTAAGACCAAATGTTAGCCGAAAAAGTCTCAAGTACAGAATCGCTGGTTCAGCAATTAATCATTTTTATCACGGTGATTTATCGTGATAGCATCCAAATATAATTATTAAGCCATCTAAATCATCCAGCAAAATAATTGCATCCATATAAGACTCGGGTACTGGGTCATGGATGGGTTGATTCGAATAGTTTTAAGTGTTTTCTGTCAGATGTTTCAGAGTGACAAGCAGTTACTTCAAGAAGCTTATCTTCAAGCACATTATTTTAAGATTGTAATGCATATAATCTTTGATTGATGGGCAAGTCATTGAAATATGCTTGCATTTATTATTTTTTTTAGCTAAAACATAAGATAATAACTAACAATAAAGATATAATAATATGATAACAAATAATTTACTAGAACTTGAAAATGCTAAGAATGCTTGCTCACAAACGGGAAAAGTCAACAGATCTTTAGTTCTATCATTGAAAACAAACCATAATCAAAATGTGCAGACTTCTACAAGGTGTCACAGTGTCACTCCAGAACCAAGTGCAAGGCACCAGCATATTTACGAGCACTGCGTCAAGTAATAGGTTTCCAGAATCCAGTCAAATGGCGGTCGGAGTCTGGTCTCCAGCGTGTTCAGATCAGCACTTGGGAGGAGGAAAATAAGCAGCTGCCAAAGTGTCTTTTAGATCGAGAAGATATGGAAGGCGGATGATCAGATGAATCGGGAGGAGAATTCTTTAAAAGGTGAGACTTCGTTTTGATTGGAAAGCCTGGGTGATCGATACAGGAGCCTAGAGGTAATAGAATGATGGAGGGCGGTTGGCAATTCGATGATCAAGGATTCAATTAAACAAATTAACCGAAGTATTTCATAAATTTTCTGTTACCGCCTTAAACACACGTAATCTTTGCATACACAGTGTCAGTGCCTTTTTTATTTAACAATTTGTTAAAGAATTAAAAGCATAATATCGAGGACAAAGCACCTGCACTGTGGAGATTGCACAACGTGGTTATTAATGAAGCATAGCATACCTTCGTGAGGACATCTCTGCCGTCCGAATTTCTATCCACGTCCACAGCCAACACAACAGAATCGGGTAAAGTCACAAGACAAGTCATGCTCCTGTTCCTTAATTCCATCATTTAGTCGATGAATCTGAAATCAGTTTAACCGAAAAACTCATCCGAATCGAGTCTTATATTTCCTTCTGTTATTTCACAACTCATATGATCACGCTCACAAAGAAGAACCAAAACCAAGCAAATGAAGTAAGCAATCTATGTCAACCAATCAAACGTCATCAATAATTGGGTCACCAATCTCGATGACCAATCACAGAGTGAAGTTATAAATATCCACGTATTGCATACGAAGGAGGCGGAGCAAACGTCATATTTTGTCAACAAAAGAAAGGTCAAGGACGGGACAGTGCATACGAACTGATCTTTACTCAGTCGACCAGTACACAGGCACTACTGCCTTTGTATTGAACTCGGCGATTGTAGCCAAGATCAGCTGTAGGATCTGTCACTTTACCGGGACACAGTTTTTTTTAATTATCTGCTTCTAAGCGTTATTTCTTCTCAACGCATGCATTATGAATTCCTATTTATATGCATTTTAATTGAATCCAATTTTATGGGGAACTGACATTAACCCAGCCCAGGCTATAAACACCCGAACAACCACCACCACCCCCGGACAAACCCTCCAGGGTAGGACATCTCCCCCGCTACCCCCTCAGGCAAGGACGATTTATACATATAGAATCCTTGCCACTCAGGTAGAACATAATGTTATTGCGTATAAGTGGTAATCCCAGAACGGCGGTCTTAAGTTCAAAATACATCTGCTGGTCGTACACAAGTTGGATTGATGAAAAGAATTCTCCATATACAAATTAATTTTTACTTAATGGAAGCTGGGTTGGTGAAAATGTTCTTGATTAAATTAAGTAGGTAAGCAAGTATATACTTTAATGAACCGCCTGCAAACGCACTGCGGGATATATATATATATATATATATATATATATATATATATATATATATAAACAGGTTCGTGATTTTGATTAGGACGTACCGGGATATATATATATATATATATATATATATATATATATCCAATAGACTTAATAAACTGAGTGAAAATGCAGTTATTTTCAGTGTTACATAAAAGAAGGCTAAAGGCTAATAGCAGAATAGACCTATAGTCATTTATATATCATACCGTTCATACGTGTAATAAAGCCTTTCCTAGTAATGTATCAGCATATGGAATCTCTCGATTGTGTGATTGAGGGTGGAGGGAGTAGGTAACAGGCAATTGGCCAGCTTGATTGATGAAAAATAAGTAATTGTTATTGAGATATAAGTTGGATTGGTAAAAACAATTGCTGCTATTTTAAAATAAGCTGGACATATTAAACGAATTTAAATTTGTGCCTATAAATATGGAAGCTGGATTTATGAAAAATAATTATCTAAATATAGAAGTTGGAAGATAAAAAATCCGATTGTTGCTGTTTAAATATAAACTGGTTAACTGGCTGATCGATGAAACGATTGTATTTACCCAAACGGAAGTTGGATTGATGACCGGTACATAATGCTATTATCAATGCATTGTTGTCGTAAATAACAAGTCACTCCTGAATAACAGTGACAGCTCACCCAATCACCCGCATGACATACATTAGCTTTGTTTGTTTGTTTGTTTGTATGTGCACTTGTTATAGCGCCCCTTCAAGATCTCTCTACTCAGAGGCGCTCCCGAATGCAGAGCGGACACTGCATCGGAGTTTCACGCCGAAGCGCTGAGCAATTGTGAGTGAAGGACTTGCCCAAGGTCCTTACGCGGCGAGGTGGATTCGAACCTCGAACCTTCCGGCTTCAAGGCGACGACGCCACCACTACACCACCGCGCCTATGCAGCCTAAGTATATGGTTGACACAGCATCGCAAACTGGACAATTAGCCTAAATTTTTTTATCAATTATAACTACAGAAATATGCTATTTACACAGTGAACAGAGGTCAATACCCGGGGGGGGGTTAATATAACAGGCTAGATATGAGGGAGGGTTTAACGTTGTACTGGGGTTTTCGGGGGTTGCCCTGCAGGGGGTGTTAATGTCCTACACCTAATTAGAATTATATATATCCGGATGTGTTGTATAACATCATCGCATTGGGCAATGCATATTTTAGGAATTTGGTTTTGGCCGCAGTGATTTAGAAGGCTGTGACCTACTAGGCTTAATTAAGTTTCTACGCCGCGCCCAACTACGTCTAGTGCACATGAACCCAGCCCACTTAATTTAATAATACAGCCAGGGATGCCACTCTGGATTTTGAAAAAAGGTCAGATCCGGTCGGAAAAAAGGCTAGAAAAGGCTAGATTGAGGATTTCCCTGTAAAATACATAGATTTTTTCAATTTTCCGGCTTGAAATTTCTGACGACCTTTTTTTAGTCGTCCGATGACTAAAATTTGCTCTTTTTCCTTCCTGAAAAAAAATTTCTGATGACCTTCTTTTTTAGTCTTTCGCTCCAAAATTTACAATTATTGGTCCAAATTCCCAAAATTTTGGATTTTTTTCACGTCTTTTGTGCATTTTCAGTTTAAAAAGAATAAATTTGTATGTAAAAAGTTGAAAAAACCACCGTGAGAAAAAATGCTAGATCCTTACAAAAAACCTAGACAAGACCGAAAATACCTAGATCTAGGTGGAAAAAGCTAGGAGTGGCATCCCTGAATACAGCAGCCTGGAGCGGCGATCAACTTCCGGTACATTTGCACCAGCCACCGCTTCCACGTGCACCGTTTGCAAGGGCGTACACTAGGACATACCGATACATAATGCTATTATTAATTATATTTATAAATAGCCCTGCTAACAGTTAAAAACCACTGGCTTCATAATAACATCAGGAAATCACAGGCAACTGGACCGACATTGTTTTTGTAATCGATCAATCCGAATTAAGCAGCGTCCCCTATAATATACCAACGCCATTTGGCGATCAATGAATAAAGGCTGATCGAGTTAAACTCTGAATAGTAGGGGGAATGGATTATGGACATCCCCCACTGTACATATCCCCGGAAAATTCCCAACGGACGTTTCCCCAACACGATTTTGATTAGGACGTAGGCTACCGGTATCCACCCAGGACAATAAATTCCCCTCTGTAGGCCTAGCAGCCTACATGTCGCACGAAACGCACGTTGTGTTCCAAAACGGATGCTTCGAAAGCATCGATAAAATGAATAACCGGATAACTATAGATCTACGTAGTACGTAGGCCTACATCGACTTAGTCTAGAGTCTCTAGAGTCTAGAGAGTTGGGGGACGAACGAGCGGCAGAAGGACGATGGCCGTCGAGGCGCAATATTTTGGGCGGATGGCTGAGTCGCAGACGACCTTTCCATTTTTCTTCGACCAAAATTTCTGATGACCTTTTTTTAGTCATTTGCTCGAAATCTCCTGAAAACATATATAGGCCTACCATTTTTCCCTGTCAAAAAGCTGATGACCCTTTTCTCAGTTTTCTGGTAATTTGTTCCATTTTAGCGGTCAAAATAGCCTATGACATCAGTTTTTTCTCTTAATTTATCCCAAATGTCCTCACACTGTAGAAATTTGCGATGCTACTTATGAATATTTCTTAAATATTGGGGCCCGGGGGGGGAATGAGCAAAACTCGTTTTTCTCAGCAATGATTCCACCTGCAGGGCTGCCATATGGGAGAAGAGCGCTGCAGGCTAGGGCCTACTGATAAATTTTGAGGTGAGTGCACGTTGGGGGAAAACGACTCTTTAAAAATAAATTGATCAATTTCTGTTATCATTAATATTATCATTAGTATTCACTATCATCGTCGTCATCAGCATCCGCTTCGATCAGCATCAGCTTCGGGCCCAGGCCTATATACTGAAGACGTCAAAAGGCTTTAGCCATTGTAGGCTTTATATATATCAATATTTTATTCACCAAATGATGGTAGCACAATTAATAGGACAATAAAAAGTACATAAACAAAGAAATGCAACATTCACAGGACAGTATATCTGCCTGCATAGTACTAAAGACAGAAAACAGACTAAGTTTCCTTAATAAAAAAATATATACATCCATAGATGCATAGGACTGCTAGGTTGACCATATATCAAACGTACATTCCCAGACAGTGGTGGTATACATAACAAGACTATAATTATAATTATACAGAAAATAACAAGCGCTCAAACACTTAAGGCATGTAAGAAAAACATGATGGTTTGTCATTGTATTTTCATGAGGCCTACTGAGACTGAATGGAAAAGCACTCTCGCCAAATATATTTGTAGGTTGAAATTACTTAACAAGCTAAACAAGGTATATTGTTCTAACTTGCAGAAGAATGTACCTGCCAACTTACTTACTTACTTTATCAGGCCTTGTTAACAAATACGTCGGTGATTTATGGATGACCATAGACTATGGTCCATAGTCTTGTAACTCTTGTTCATTTTGGTGACGATAATGGCGGCTGTTGGTTTGGGAGGTCAAGTGTTTGCTCGCAAGGGAAGCAATCTATTGCGGTTAATCAGAGGGAATCTTCCCAGCGGTAAACGAACCCTGAGTAACTATTACCCCATTCAAGACGATGTTTACGGGTTGACAGACGAACAGAAACAGGTTCGTGAAACTAACCAACGCACCCCCAAATAGGCCGAACGTCTTATGCGTAAACTCCAAAATTTCTAAAGGGCCACTCAAAACTGTTATTCCTTATTTTGTATATAGTTTATGTATTTAATTTTATAGAAAATCAAAAGAGGTGTGGTGTGCACCCCTGGTTGATTTGGCTTGAATTGACCCTGCCTCAAACTTGTGTTGGGCGCTACATAAATTCCCATTGCACAAATCATTGGGACTTTTTTCTGTGGTTCACTAACAGTTCCTGATCAAATAAAACCAAAAATCTCTTGTATACTAATTTTGGTAAGGTCACAGCTCTTCACAACCAGACTAGAGCGTTGGGCGCAGGGTTATTCACGATTGCTGCGTTGAGCCATAGGGTTTGTCCTATAGAAAGCCCTTGGGTTTGTCCTAAGGGTAGTCAAAGGAGACCCGGTTGGAAGTATATAGGCCTATGAACATGGACATTGAACGAGTACATTGTTGCCACCTCTGATCATGGTAACCAAACTACAACCTACCTCCTTCGGGCTATACTCTTTTGATCATCCCTTCTGACTAGACACAGCACTCGTGAATGAGTTGGTGCCCTGCGATTGTCTTTCAAGTAGCACTGTAGAATTTGGACATTTTGTAGGTGCCTATAGTTTCTGCTTCGTGGATTAGATGCACGCTGTTTTAGTTAAAGGTTACAATTGGGCTTATGAGAATAGTTTGGTTGTATGAATTGGGGTTTCGGCTTCAACATAAGAACACTGGTTAGGATTATCATTTAATAATTCGTATTCGTAATCCTTAAACTGCTAGAGCGCCAATCGATAACCATGCACAGGGTTGCAGCGTATTCACGAGACCTGGTCAAGTCAAAGGGGTTGAGCAAATGCAGTGTGAAGGAGTTCCGAATTCGGTAGCCAGTGTTGACATTGTAGACTTGTAGTGGGTATGACAAGGTCGAGAATTGGTAGGTGAATGATCAGATGAGTGTGGATAATTGCTCAATCTTATGACACTAGACCAATCAGTGTGAATTGTGTAAAAGAGCACAGATCTAACTTGCAACAGATTAAGAAAATGTATGAGTGTCTACACTACTTGCCACATTGCATGCCAGATCTCACTGCCCTTCGATTGTCAGAGTGACTGCCTTACAAAGCTACAGTTTAGATTCATCTTTGATCACTTGTAAAATAAATGCCCAAAGAATTCTTACTATCCATATCTTCCCAATGGTTTTGTAGTAGTTCATGCATAAATGGCTGCTGACAGAATTTTATATATTCTGATATCTTGGTTGCTCATTTTCTAAAGTGATCATTTTTTGTCTTTATATGGTTGTCTGGTCAACCTCACCATCACAGCTTCTAGTGATTTGAGTAAAAATTGAGTTGGCCAGCAATATGTATGGAACAGATCATTTGCTCTCCTAAAATCAGATGAAGAAAATTAAGTCCTGCCATTCAGAAACAATATTTTTGGGTTGGTGGCCTTAATAATTACGACAATCTCTATGGTACCATATCACAGCCATGACGTTACAAGGGTGGCTCACAAAAGCAGTCAACCACAGGTGGAACAAGTCCTAGAGAACTAGCGATTGGTTCTTATTCTTGTATATCCGATTTAGTTGATCGTGTATTAGTATTTTTGATTGGTCGCTTTGTGGGCATGCATCACATAAATCTGGATATTAAATTGGGGATTCCTTTACTGAGAAAGATATACGTGTGTACATCGAGAAAAATATTTAGCTGGGAATGAGTATTCCATTTTATCTCTTTAATATTGCAAAGTTTTTATGTGTTTTAAAATCCAGTGGTTCTTAAAGATGCAGAAGAAGCAGCATATGTTGAAAATTGAACAGAACGTACTGAACATTTCTTTTGTTATTTTCAGCTGCGGCAGACAGTCTTCCAGTTTGCCCAGAAGGAGCTCGCACCAAAAGCAGCCGAAATTGATTGTGAAAATAATTTCAAGGATGTCAGGGTAGATTTATTTTTCAGCCGTGTAACATGTGTGTACTGGATAATTATATTGTCGAGTGTGGTGGTGTAGGGTATGTTCGGTGCCTTGGAGCCGGAAGGTTTGCGGTTTCGAATCCACCTCAGGCGATCGTGTATGGACCCTGGGCATGACTTTTGCTCACAATTGCTCATTCACTTTGGCGTGAAACTTTGGTTCAATCGTACGGGACTACACTACTACAGTTTTATAAAGATAATGGTAGAACATTGTAGTAATAATACTATGCTCATAAAGTAATAATAATGATGACAATAATAATAATAATAATAATAATAGTTATGATAATGTGTAAATAGTTATGTACTCTAAGTGAAGAGTGGATTTTTTGCTATTTCTCTAGTTCTGAGCAGTTGCAACTCACTGCCAGATGAAAATTCTGTGTAATTTTGTAACTTCTTTTTTGTGTAATTTAAAGAAATTCTGGAAGCAGTGTGGTGATCTCGGTTTACTTGGAATCACAGCTCCAGGTAAGTTAAATATTTTTGTAACCATCGAACATTAGATACAATTATAATATCAAATAGAGTGACATCACAGCAGGTACAACTCAACAATCAGTTATTGTGATAATGGCACCTGAGTTTGTAATGAATGTCAGTCACAGTTCTCGTAACCAGAAAAGTGTTAAACTGAAATTTTGATTTTTCTAATGTATATTGAAAAGAAATTTACTGCTATCTTAGAATAATTGTTGAGATTTGAGATCTACCCTGGAAGTTCATTATAGTCTGGGTATGGAGCCATAGCAAAGTGCCACTATATTATTTTATGATATGGAGTTTTATAGAGGTAAATTTTTAAGGATTAAATAATCTGACTTTGGAATGCATGTTCAGGATGGTAATTTATGAGAAATGGCATACTGGTGAAGTAATTTTTTGGTGTACATTGGCAACATGTGATAATTTCAGTTGAGTTTGGCGGTACTGGAGCGCATTACCTTGACCATGTCATTGTAATGGAGGAATTGTCAAGGGCAAGTGCATCTATTGGACTTAGCTACGGAGCACATTCCAACCTTTGTGTGAACCAAATCACACGAAATGGTACAGACGAGCAGAAAAAGAAGTATCTCACGAAGGTCAGTTGAAACATCTTCTGAAACTGTAAAAGTATTTAGAACGAATGACGGAACCATGAACAAAAATAGATCATGTACCCTATTATATTATGGTGTTCGTTCATTCATTAGTAGGATATTTATAGCACCCCTTCAAAGTTACTACTCAGAAGTGCTCCCGACCCAACCTCAACTAAAGAAGACAGTTTTAAGATTGCAATAGAATGCGTCAGAGGGGACCATTGGCAGTAGGTGCAGGTATGAAGGTATTCAGTGGCTAATCTGGAGCTATTAACTTCTTAGAGTACAATCAGTTACACTGAGCGTCAGTCAGGTTTGTCAGTTACCTCTGATTCATCTCATTTGCATTATTCAATGCTAGATGCTTGCCGTCGTAATATGGTTAACCCGTTGACCGCCAAGTACGAGTTAACCCATACTTCAGCCAGTCATTTAACATGGCGTGTAGGCGGTCAATGTGTTAAAAATCAATTTGAAAATGTCAGGCGATGCCTCGTCACATGATGTGTGATTGCCTCTATCTCCTTTCCACCCTACCCCAACCATCCGTCCCTGCCTCCCACCTGTCTTCCTTCCATCAGTGCCCTTCTTCCGTTCGTCCGTCCATTCTTCCCTTCAGCATCCATTTTGTTCTTGTTTATCGTGTAAAATTAGGGTGCTGTCTTTTCTAGCTGTGTTCGGGTGAGTTCATTGGAGCGTTGGCGATGAGTGAGCACAGCGCTGGTTCAGATGTCGTCTCTATGAAAACGAAAGCAGACAGACAAGGTCAGGCCAAAAGGTCAAAGTTCTATTTATGTTGCTTGTATAATTTGGTAGACCTTGCAAGTGATTCAAGCCATTCTGATTTTATTGTTTTCTGATGTTGCAGTTCACAGGAAGAAGAAGAAGGAGGAGGAGGAGGAGGAGGAGAAGAGTTTTCTCTTTGACTGGCACTTGCAATCAAGTGTTAACATCTTCATTTACTTAGCCTCGATATATCTCGTGGCTGGACTTGGAGCGACCCTGAGTAGATTTCGTGAAGGGGCGCTATATAAATCCAATGAATGAATGAAGGACAATTCCTCTCCCTCGCCGTCTCATCTTCCCTCTAGCCTGTTGTATGGTTAGTATACTCTTAGATGAAACAAATTTCTGCCCTGGTTTGGATTTGAACCCCTAATCCACAGTCCCACATGCTAACCTCTGCACGCACTCTTGAGCACATCAGTTCATAGGAATGGCAGGTTAAACGGTAGACGTGTTGATTGTCTCTGGTGACCATTCAGTTCTAGTGACTACAAAATTCGCAAGCTTTCAGTAGTAATAAACTATGTTGATGCAATATGAAACTGGAAGTTACAGTTTATTGTATTGCTGGGTTTATGTTTCAGGGGATCATTATGTTTTGAATGGAACAAAGTTCTGGATAACGAATGGTCCCATAGCTGACGTCATCATCGTCTATGCGAAGACAAATCCATCCGCAGCAAAACCGCAACATGGAATAACGGCTTTTCTTGTTGAAAAGGTTAGCCATTCATGTTCTTTGAGTTAGTCACTTAATTAGCCATTTAATCAACCCTTTGTAATTGTTCTTAGGGTCTGTATTGTACTTAGAGGAAAGTGTAGAGTGGTGGTTTTCAAATGACAAGTTGAATTGTAAAACTTTATGTTACTGACTTACTGTTAAGTTACGGTAAGCTGTATCTTGACTTAGGACTTTGCTTCGGTGAAGTTACTTTTAAGACTGTTTGACCGAGTCCACTCAACATGTGTTCTTTGCAGCCTGCCCTCAAATATTCATATAATGTGTAGGTCCATGAGATCGCCACAAGTGCGGTGCTTTAGAACGGTTCTTGAACAGTGCTGTTGACATGCTTTGATAGATAAATCCCTACTGTTCTACGGACGAATCTAGAGATTTACTTTATTACATCTTTGTTTTGGAACATCATCAGCAATGTTCATTAATAGGTCCCTGCATGATAGAAGTTACTATTACAATCACTCTCTGAGGCTGAATGTGATTTTGATAGTAACTTCTATCATGCTGGTGTTTAAGACACGTAACAGATGCAGCACTTCAAATTTTTATTCATATTCACGTTAAATGGTTTTTTCACGTCGTTGTAGAGATGAAATCTGTTTAACCTTGCCATGCGTTTGATGTCATCTAGATTGCATTTCAGGAAATGTTCAGAGGCCAGCCTACAGTTAGCATGAATATGAAGGAAAAATTTGTCATGCTGCGTCTGTTACGTGTTTTATTTCTGATTTCTTGCAGGGTATGGAGGGCTTTAGCGCATCTCCAAAGCTTGACAAACTTGGAATGAGAGGCTCTGACACCGCTGAACTTGTTTTTGAAAACTGTAAAATTCCTGGTTAGTCTATCAGCATTAAGTATTTTTGTATCTGGAAAGAAAACTGTTGATAATTCGATACCAAAATTGTCTTGATTCATAAGTAATGCCTTATGATAGCATTATGCTACTTTTTATGCTAATTTTAGTAAGTTAGATTTTTTTTATATAAGCGTTAGTACTTTGTAGATCCCTTGCGACTCGGTGGCCTATCGGTAACGCGCTTGCTCACGGAGCGGGCGGTTGCTGGTTCGACTCCGGTAACGACCTTGGGCAAGTTGTTTACGCACACGTGCCTCTGTCACCAAGCAGTATAATTTGGTATTGTATTGTATAAAAACATTTATAAAGCGCCTCTACTAGGTTGAACCGTTCAGAGAACGCTTGGTACCGGCGTAAGCTGGGAAGTAAACTGCAAGTCCTGCGATACACTGGCCTCGTATCCAGGACCTTTCCTGGCTCAAGGCCAGGGAACTGGATGGACTTTACTTTACTTACTCTTCTTAAGACTATCTTATTCGACCGTGGTTGAACTGGGAGCGCTCCTGAGTAGCTAACTTTGAAGGAGCGCTATATAAAATTTTCAGTAAATAGAATACTTAGTAGTTTATTCCACGTGTGTGTTACAGTTTGTCTGGTGACATTGTAGTTGTATAATTAGTTCAATGAGCATTCCTTTTTGTGTAGTTTTTTTTATAAAGTATTGTTTCACTCATTCACTGTTGTCTTTCTATCAGTAGTTGTAGGATATACAAAACCTCCCAAGCTGTTCTCAGTTTCACCAACTGTTGAAGACTGCTGTTATTCACATGGCCTGGGCCAGGAATGCCTCTGAGTAGAGATCTTGAAGGGGCGCTATATAAATTTTTGATTAATTAATTGACATATCTGCAGTTAATTGTATATTACTAATTAAAGAAAAATGCATCGCAATTATTACTGATGACTGCTGCAGAAGTGCACTGAATTTAAAATGTTACGACTTGTGCGTATGTGCCTGGTGGACTGTGTTTTATAAGGGAATTGGATGTCGGCCGGAATTCTTGGCCATAGCTTTCTTTGCTTTGCTGCACATGATAGTCACTGACCAGGTTGTTCCCTCTACCACAACAATCCACAGTGCGGCAGTGCCACACAGAATAGGGAGTGGAATGGTAATGGAGAAAGTGGTTATACGACTGTAAAATCCATGGTCATGGTGTGAAAAGAGGTGTTTACCACACGCTAGAAATACAAGTGTGGCAATTAGGTCAGACTGATGAGTCTTCTTGCAGAGGCTCTACATCAATTTGTGATTACAGTTACCATGCTGCTGTTGTATGTTTGAGACATTTCATATACTTCATTTCATATACTTCTTATTTGCATTTTGCAGGAACACTACTAGGTGAGTTTTAACAAGGCATGTCATAAATGACATAATTATTTAGTTGCCTTATCTGAACTTTAATTACCTTACCATGCCTAATGTGGCCTATTTGCTTTTGTGGTTTTAGACTCGAACGTCCTTGGTCCTGTGAACAAGGGAGCCTACGTCCTTTTCAGTGGCCTTGACATTGAGCGACTCATTTTATCGGCTGGGCCTGTTGGGTACAGTTTATAAATATAGTTTTTGAGGCACAGTTAGCCAAGTAGAAGTTGTAGTATTCAATTTATTGATTGACCACCAATGCTTACAATATTATATGTATATAATATATGGCTGCATGTATTGAAAGATTTGTGTTGCCCTTAAAGCAACTTGCAAAACAATCAAGCAAGGCTGTCTAGGTATTCCCAAACAAATGTTTGTTTGTTTGTATGTGCACTTGTTATAGTGCCCCTTCAAGCTCTCACTACTCAGAGGCGCTCCCGAATGCAGAGCGGACACTGCATCGGAGTTTCACGCCGGATCGCTGAGCAATTGTGAGTGAAGAACTTGCCCAAGGTCCTTACGCGGCAAGGTGGATTTGAACCTCGAACCTTTCGGCTCCAAGGCAACAATGCCACCACTACACCACCGCGCCCCACAAATGTGCTTTCAGACATATCTTGTAGTGTTTGTTTGTCAAGTATGTCAAGATGTCAAATTTGAAGTATGTCAAGATTGTATTGGAGCTCTAGAGAGTCTAGATGAACCTGTGGAGAACAAGTCATGCCTAGCTTGTGCCAGTGTGCTTGAGCGTGGACCATGAGCTGACCACAGGAAGCTGAATGTGGCCAGTAGCAGCTGGGGAGATGGGTGTGAAGAGCTTTGAAATGTGGTATGGTGCGGTATTTTCTTCTCAATGAGGGAGCCAATGCAAAGTGTCAAGGATGTAGGCTGATATGTGTGAGATGTTGGCTAGATTGGCCATGACTCTGACAGTGCGAATAACGATAGACTAATTGACGAATAGGGAAACATGGAAGGCCGACCAATATTGAGTTGCAGTTGTCCAGATACACGTCATGAAGAATGAATGGACCGATGTGATGACGGCTTATTGCCAAATGACTCTGATCTGACACATTTTGTAAGCGCATATACTTCAAAATTGAATTGATGTGGTTTGGCCATATTCAGGTCTTCATCCAAACTTACAGTGCAGCTCTGTTCAGGAAAGATGTCAGAATCACAGTTTCGTACATATATTCAAGTTTGCAACGCTAGTTGTCAAAAGTTAAAATGTAGTCAAATACACAGACAAAGGTTCATGAAAATAACATTGGCTAAGGAAATGGGTAGTCTAAGATGTGGCCATTATGAGAAAATTAAATCAGTAAGTTTGTAATCTAAGCTTATTTCTTGAAATCTTGAAGAGAATGACAATTCAAAGCCCACCAGTTAAGTATCTGTGTATTGCCATCATATATATGACATTTTAGGTTCAGGATATCCAGATATCATACCATCTACTGACAACTTTCTCATGAAGCCTTTGAACCTTCTTAATTGATATTATCCTCTGATTTAATCTTGTTTTAGTTCTTTATTGATAACCTTGTCTTTTTTTAAAAACTTTTAGAAGCCTACTGTTGATGACTTACATTTAATTTAATAACGTAAAATATTACTTATCTTTCAGCATAATGCAGGCTTGTTGTGATGTTGCGTTCAAATATGCTCATGAACGGGAACAGTTTGGCCAAAAGATTGGTACTTTCCAGGTAATATAGCGATTTATTTGAACAACGAACATTTGTATTTCACCACATCATAGCATTGTCTCTCACGATCTGAACACAAAGAATGCTTTATCAATTTTCTGTTCTGCCTTAGACCATCCTTCTTTATCAATATTCCACTGATAATCTTAACTGTTCTGATCCTAAGGCTCAAGAAAGAGTCTTAAGTTTTCCCTAAGTAATATGTGCCAATTGAGATCTGTGACTTTGCCATGTTCTGATGCCTCTGAGAAGTGTGTAAAATATAGCAAAATAGAACTGAAATGTGTACAAGTTTCAATATAAGACATACACCTGTACCTTCATTGCATACCAGTGAAACAGAAACCATGAATAATAAGTTTAGATTGATTGCCCACCATTACGAGATTTAGTTGCCAATTTTGATATCCTCACTTCAAGAGAAGCACATCAAAGTGCTAGGTATAATTGTGTGAATATGATTCTTCGTCCGTCAGATGATTCAGGCCAAGATGGCCGACATGTACGTCAGATTGAACACGTCACGTGCGTACCTATACAACGTTGCACGCGCATTGGACAATGGTCACTTAGCTTCCAAGGTAGGAAGAATTATTACGATACTCTACGCAGGTGTGTTTTGTTTGATATGTCGATCCTTATAAATGCTATTCTATGCACTGATCTCAATGGTGTTACCAGTCATAAACAATAATTTAGTAAATAAGGGTGATCAGATCACAGTGGAGGTCATCATTGATGAATCACATGTTTGATAATTAATTAATTTAACAAAAACTCAATTTCTGGTCTGACATACTCAGATAGCTCCTTTATAGATTTGAAATAACCATCAGAAATAGTCACTTTGGTAAGTTCTGCAATCAGTGCTATATCGATCTGCAGATGGATTACCGTAATATTATTAAGCTGAAATACCGATCCTAGAAGTGGTTTGGCATAAATAAAAAGTTAGATTGTTTACATATTGCCAATTCAGTAAATTGCCGTCTAATATTGTTGAGATAGCTCTCAAGTTTATCAGAATTGTACCTTGTTACCATTGTCTATTAGGTATTACCTAACTACGAGATTAGTCGATTATCAGTTGGTTGATTGGTGCTAGTCTAGAAGGTTGATTGATGAAAATGGGGTCTAGGGGAAGAGATGATAATGAGACTGAAATTGTTTGTGGCTTTAGGATTGTGCTTCCGTCATTCTGTACACAGCTGAGATGGCAACGCTCTGTGCTCTTGATGCCATTCAGATACTTGGTTTGTTTTTCAATGTTTCGTAATTCAGTCAGACTTATTCAAATGTCAATATTAAAATCAGTTTCATAAGAACCCAGTTGCCACTTGAGTTAATTTGTGGTAATTCTCTTAACATCTAGTGCCTTGGTTAAGTTTATTATGCATTCAGGATGCACATTGCTCTCGGAAGTTAGGAACGCAATGAAGAACGCATTAAAACAATGCCAGTGGCAGGCTTAATTTGACTTGCTATGTATTGGGACAATGTTCAAATGGAAGCCAAAGATTTGAATATTATATACCTTTACAAAGGTAGACATTGAAAATCAGGTTTGGTAAAAACGAGTTATGATAAATGTCTTTCTTGCCTGTAAAACGCTGTTGGTCAAGCTCCACATAACCTCTGTGATCTTTCAAGAGGCTTATATCATTCTGGGTTGTTCTCTTGAATCCATTGTATAAAAATTGGCAACTACGATGCTTGGTAAAGGAAATTCAAGAATTTATATAGTGCTCCTAAAAGGTCTTGTTATGCACCAGAATTCTTCATGTTCTAAATTCATCTATAACATGTATACAATAGTATACATGGTTCCGTTTCTGTGCTGAAAGTAATTATGAAAGTAATTAAAGTTTCACGTGACGTAATTACAAGTGCCGGCATTGCAGGTGGAAATGGATACATCAACGAATATCCATGCGGAAGACTTATGAGAGATGCAAAGCTATACGAGATTGGAGCTGGAACAAGTGAAGTCAGGCGTCTTGTCATCGGTCGAGGAATTAATTCTGAATATAAGTAACATTGATATGCATGAATTGCTATGCATACATGAGAGTAGGGGTCTTTAAGAGATGCTGTATAAATTCTGATCAATTTATTGATGTAAATTGCACATATCACGAAAACAAATTGAGCTTTATTAGTATTGTCATGATGGAATTGTCAAAGTTCGTTTGGAGGGGTTTTGCAATCAATTACGAAATTCGAAATCGTGATATAATTTGGATGAAGATATTTTTTGTGGTTGTATTGTGGATTGCATCTTAAAAAGTTTGTTGCATGTTCAAAATTGTTCTTGAATGTGTTTAGTTAATGTGATTGTGTCAGCTGAATGACTTTTAATTCCATGCTCAATGACTATTTTGTTTAATGTTGATGAATCATAAATGCATAATTTACCTAATGTTTATCTTACCATACTGTACCATGCTGTTCATTGTGCATGGAGAATTTACTTTGTAGTGGGTACATGTTAGATTTGGAGTCCTTCATGGGTGCATGCCTTAGTATTGTATTTACAGCTGACATTCCTCTTTTCTTTTGCTAAAGACTCAGCCTCTACAATTCACCTCTGTGCTGATGATGTCCAGACCTTCTTTGTTCATCACAGTTCATGGCTCCTTTTCTCACCAGCTTGCTCTTTCACAATCTGTTGAATCTCTTTCTGCTGATTTCAATTGGATTTCTTAAATCATCTTTTGCTCAACTCTTCCAAGACTTAGTTGATGTGGCTGGATACTTGTCAACAGCTAATTAAATGCGATTACTGTAACTCATTGCCCATCAGCCTACCTAACCTTTGCATTGCTTCGCTCAGTGCAGCTGCTAATTTTGATCTCCTGCGTTCCTTGTTTCTCATTTTTCAACATTTATGACTGAACACCTTTTCATTGACTTCCCTTAACTGCTCGGATTGATTAAAAACTTCTGTCTTACCTGTAAAGCGTTTGTGGGTCAAGCTTCATGTCACCTCTGTCATCTTGTCAGAAAGCTTATATCCGCTTCCTCGGGATGTCTTCTTTTTCCCTCGTTTGACTGTCATGACCTTCAAGTGCATCAGTCTCAGAATCCACAGCAGAATCTGTGCAAAGGCCATCCTGATTTAACTCGTGCCGATATCTTATTTGGGAGCACTTCTGTTTCAGCGTGTTCTCTCAAGGCTTTTCTTTTTCAAGGGGCTCTTTGTTGCGTTAGTTGCACCTCTGATTAACTAGTACTGTGAGGGGCCCTTAATGCGTTCATAAATAGGATACAATAGAATAGAATGTGGCATTGTCAGTGTGTTGAAGAAATTTGTGAGTAAATTTTTATTACTGAATTATTTATTTTTCCAGATTATTTTTGTGTGATTTATAACTTTTGCCGAAAGTTCACTGTTTGACTAATAACGAATGACGAAATAATAGATGAATATGTCTGTGCTGTCATTGCATTTATGTGAAATTGACATAAATTTGTGATCAATTAGATCTTGAATGGAACCAATTGGTTCCATTCATTCGAGCCCATATCCCGGTGTTATGGATTTCTTTTCTTTTCTTACTGGTTGTGCGTCTGTAAAAACTCAACAAATCAGATGCTTATTTGCTCATCTTTGAAACTGTCCAAAGTGTATTATTATTATTATTATTATTATTATTATTATTATTATTATTATTATTATTATTATTATCATTCGCTCAAAAGTCACTTCTTTAGCAGTGATTGCACAAGGCTGCGAGCAGAGCTGTATAGGCCTACTGATAAATTTTGAGTTGAGTAAGACACGCTGCCGGAAAAAATCGACTTTAAGAAAATAAATTGATGAATTATTGTTATCACTAATATTATTATTGCCATCGTCTTTGTCGTCGTCAGCATCCGCTTCAGCATCAACTTCGGGCCTACTGATCGAAGACGCCAAAAGGTGTTCTTAGCCATAACCATGGTGTAAGAAGGGATGGTGTGCGCACTTCTTATACTGGCCATACATTGTTTTTGGCATTTCAGCAGGTGGCGCTGCTGTCCCCAGTTGATGGTTGGCAGCATATACAATATAGAGCAAGAAGTATAAGAAACGTTCGAAACATGGAACATATGGACAAGGAGAGGGCAGGAACATAGCAGGGAGTATCACTTGGAACATATAAGGGGCGATGAGGATCAGGTAACATTGCAGGGAACATGGAACGTCATACCAAACACCAGGGAACATAGGCCTAATCGAATATACAACAAAGGGCGTGGAACGTAAAGAACATGAAGCATCACAGAGAACATTGTTCAGAAAATATATAGGACGAGGAAGATGGAACATGCATGCATTGCGGAACATGCCACAAGGACTGCAGAACGTAAGGAACATGGAACATCAGGGGAAACATCGGAAACATTAAGGAACATGGAAAGTGCAACAAGAAATTGGAACACAAGGAACATGTACCATCAGGTGACATAAGGAACATGGAACTTCAGGGAAAATCAGAATCAGTGAAGCACAAGGAATGCGGAACACAAAGAACAGGGAACATCACGGAACATAAGGAACATGAAACATCAGGTGACATAAGGAACATGGAACTTCAGGGAAAATCAGAATCAGTGAAGCACAAGGAATGCGGAACACAAAGAACAGGGAACATCATGGAACATAAGGAACATGAAACATCACATGGAACACCAGAGACATCAGACAACAAAAGACGCGGAACAAACAACAAGGGCCGTGGAACATAAACAATACACAACAAGGACCATGGAACATAAGAAACCTGGAAATCACGGGAAAATGAGAAACATATAAGAACACGGAATGTGGAACACGCAACAGGGTCTGTGGAACGTAAGGAACATGGAACATAAGAGGGAAGATCAGAACCATTAAGATACATGGAACACGGAATGTGGAACAAGGAATGGGGGAACACAAGGAACATGGAACATCACATCAGGGAACGTAAGGAACATGGATCATCACTGGAAAACAGAACACGGAATGTGGAACACGCGACAAGGTCCGTGGAACGCAGGGAACAAGGAACATAAGAGGGAATACAAGAAACATTAAGGAACAAGGAACCCGGAATGTTCAACAAGGAATGAGGAACACAAGGAACATCAGAGAACATAAGAAACAAGGAACATCGCGGGAGCTTCAGAGGCATTAAAAATACGAAACGCGGAACACGCAACAAAGACCGTGGAGCATAAGGAACATGGAACACCTGAGGGAACATCAGAAACATTAAGGAACAAGGAACGCGAAACAAATAAGGAACATGAATCATCAGGATAAACATCAGAAATATTAAGGAACATATGGAACGCGGAATATGTAGCAAGGGCTGTGGGACATAAGAAACAGGGAACACCAGGGCATATGGAACATCACATTGAACGCCTGCGACATTAGAAAGCAAAGGGCGCGAAATAACAACAAGGTCCGTGGAACATAAGGGATATAAACAATTAAGGCCCATGGAACATAAGGAACCTGGTATATCACAGGGAACACGGAACATCAATTAACACGGAACAGAAGGCGCATCACAGAGAACAAGGGAACACGGAACATCGATAGGAACATCAGGGTCAGAGGACATAGAGAACATTGGAACACAGGGAACACATAGCATCACATGGAACTGAGAACACGGAACACAGGAGAAAATGAGACAAAGAGCAAATGGAACAGAACTTAGCAAAGATAATTTGTGTCGCCCTCCTCCTTCGCCCAGACATGAGACTGGCATTAGGGAACGGACGTGCAGTGAAGAAGTATAAGTATGTATGCCATACAATATCATGAAATTCCATTAGGTTTATGGGCGAGGTCCATCAACTACGAACGCCATCGCCATCTAGCGACTTTAGCCATAAATTTCAGCCAAGGGCGCACACCATCCCTTCTTACACCATGGTCCATAGTCTATCTCTCCTTGTTCATTTTGGTGACGATGATGGCGGCTGTTGGTTTGGGAGGTCAAGCGTTTGCTCGCAAGGGAAGCAATCTATTGCGGTTAATCAGAGGGAATCTTCCCAGCGGTAAACGAACCCTGAGTAACTATTATCCCATTCAAGACGATGTTTACGGGTTGACAGACGAACAGAAACAGGTTCGTGAGACTATATCCAACACAACCTCATATATAGGCCGAACGACTTTTACGTAAATTCCAAATTTCTAAAGGTAGTAAAGGGTCACTCTGTGCTCAAAACCAGGGCTTAAAGTGTGCCTGGGCGGTCATGGACGGCGTCCATGCACTTATTTTAAAATCTGAACGCCGTCCAGCCACTTATTGGCGAATGCAGAATGGAAGGGCAAGGGGCGTCCAGGCACTTCTTTTGAAGAGGTTAGGGGCGTCCAGGCACTTATTTTTCTACACTTTAGGCACTGCTCAAAACTGAGTGTTAATTGGGCCTGGGACTAATATCGAATACTAATTTAGATATTAGTCCCAGGTTGGGCGCAGGATTATTCACGAGCGCTTTGAGCCATATGGTTTGTCCAGTGTTTAATCTAGACGTCTATGGGAGGGGGGAAGTTCCCCTTCTGGATTGACATTTCCCCCAAAAAATTTGACGAAACGATATAGGGCCTAATAGTTTTTAGTTGCTGTTTATAAGTGTTATAATATACCGTGATATTAATTACTTTTATATGATTATATCGATGGCTGGAAGCACAAAGGTGCTAAGCGCACTTTTCTTAATTCTAAGAAAACTGAAGTTGAAGTTTTGTTATGTGTTGCTAAAATTCATTATTCAAAATAATTCGATTTGCAATGACTTTTCCAAAAGAAGAGCTTATTGCAGTGTTACAAGTATTTTTATTTTTGCACAAATAATTCTGTTTGTAAAAAAAAAATGACTTTGTAAAATTACTGTAAGGAAATATATGCACTTAGGACTTTTGTGCGCTGATGCTGGGACACCTGAAATACTAATTCATGTCAACTGTTTTGACAATTGTTTTAGAAGACCCTTAATAAATACTGTTCTAACTAGCCTTTAAGCATTTGTTAATTTATTAAGCACCACATGATTATATTATTTAATTTTAAAATTTCTTTTAAGCAAAAAAACTCCTAATAATATCAGGAAAATAACCAAAAATAATTTAATTCAAGTATGAGCGACTCTTACGCCGAGTTTTCCTTCAAATTAATGTGATAATCATAGCTGTCATACTTATCATTATAATTAACATCCAATAAAGATTTAAGAAAAAAATATTATAATGAAAATCAAGAAGCACCAAAATGCATCTTCCTCCATAATTTATCCACATTTCACACGTTGAAGAAGTAAAACAATAAAATGCAACAGTAATTATAAAATAATGCTCTGCATTCAAGCCATTAGTTTCAGATAAGAAAAAAATAACATTAAGTTTGAATTCAGTCTTCTTCCTCGTCAGCACAGGGCTCCGAAAGACAGTCTCGAGCTCTAGCATTTGAAGGCAAGTCATTGTAGAAAACCGCATGCTCTGCCGGAATTACTCTGCTCTTCAGTAGCGCAAGGAGGTCAGCTTTTTTGGCCGTCGAGATTGGGATTCGAGAGAGATAGGCTGGTGTAAGTTCCCCTATCAGTGTGTTTGGCCTGCCGCGTTTGCTGGATATGTTGAGGCGAAGGAAATTCTCATCACTAATCTGGTATTTGTACTCAATGACAAATGGGTGAAGTTTACTGAAGCGCAGCCACTTAACACGTAGCCAATTCACCGTATCCCCCTCCATATTCTTGCTGCGATTTAGTAGAAGAGTAGAAGCCAGCATCTTCAAGTCACTGAAGTCTGTGTGCATCATTCGCTGAACGATAAATGGAGGAGCTTTCTTTCGTGCACCGGCTATCGCCACTTCCCAATCACGAGTTGTATAAATTTTGAGATGCTTTGTAGCTCGCTCAATCAGGGAGTGCATTAGATCTACATCTAAATACGAGTGGCCACTCTCCATATACTTTAGATCAACAGTTTGTAGAGAAGGCAATGTTCTAATGGCGTACAACATGACTGCACAGATAAACTGGTTGCGATTTTGTCCACCGCAAGTATCTGAGAATGATGTGACGTGCGTGACGGTTGCTGGAAGTTTTCGCAAGTAATCCAGAAGGGCGGACCCTATATCATTTGCTCCCCTACCACCTTCTGTCTCGTCCCATATGTAATTGAATCCTTGTTGGGATGCCGATTCCAGTATCGTAAAGTTGTACACAGCAAGCTTCCTTCTATAATATATTTGTGAATCACCTGCATGTGGAGTAGAGAGAACTGCTTCAAGATCAAATGTTATGGCTCGATACGATTGGTCACTGCAAGCTTTTACTTTATCGCGACTCTTCTCCTCCATAGACTCTTTTTCTCGCCTTTTATGTGCTTCCCATGCATCATGCAAGTTCGTCTTCTCTGTATCCACAGCATTTCTGTAGCTATTACAAGTGGAGCACTGATCTTTCTTAGGAATAAAGAAGCCAAGATTAAATTGGGTATTGAAGACTCTTCGATAGATTTCTTGCTTAACAGGTGCTACTCCAAGCCTTTGACAGTAATCCTCACTGTACAAACGGTAAAGCTGTTGAATATTAAGATCAGGTGCCAAATACCGTTTACGTGAGTCTTTGCGAGTGTAATGCGATTCAACCTGCGGAAAGCTGTTTATGTGATCGACGATCTTCTGGATATTCTCATCTGAAGTTTTATTTGCAGGAACCTTTCCTTTCCGACCATCTTTTCCAACAAATAAACCAGTATCTGATTTACCTTTTAAAGCCCTGTTAACAATCTTGATTGAAATAGCAAGAGTACTGCAAAAGAAGTTTCTACAGACACGCATTCGATCATCATCGGACATCAAATAATACTCTCGACTTTTCTTGCGCTTTGTGCTTACAGCCTCTCCAGTTGCAGCATCTATGCTACGCCTGCGGACAGCAACTTCAGTGACTGCGCTGCAGAGGAACTGAGACTTGCACTGAATGTCTTGCAACGAGTAATACTCGTTGCATAATTGCACTTGCTTATCTTCCGAAATCATGACCCCACACTTAAAACGACATCCTTCTTCGCAACCCCCACATGGTTTTTTTCCCGCCACTAGTTTCCCTTTCCTCGAAACATACTCCTTTCCATTAGCTCGAGATAGCTGCCTAACATTTCGTTTCCAACCTTGTGTATTTCGTTTACGCTTTCGTGAACGCTCCTCCATATCTGATGGTGGTAGGCAAGGTGTAGATGCATCGTCGCTGAGAGGAAGACTTCCTGAGGGACCAGGCTCTTCGTTAGAGAGAGAGGTTGAACGAGTAGTCACTGTAACTTCTGTTGGATGTGGAGGATTAACTACATCAACTGTTGTTGGAAGCACTGAATCAGGTGACATCTGTTGAGAAGAAATAACCCCGACTGGAACTTGCAAAGGTTGCAAGATTGGTGGCCTACATGACATGTAAAATAAAAATAAATGCCAATTAAACACTCATTTTTAATAATTTAATAATCTTCCTTTATTGAAGTTCACATTCACAGAATGCATTGCGATTACAATGAAACATTCATAATCATAGTACACTGTAGTAACTGATGACAAGTTTAACAGAAGTTTAATTTAACTTTTGTATTTTCATCATAAGAGTAGTTTAAGTAAATTAATTCATCAATTATAATGGCAGAAATACAAGAAAATGACTACTCCATAGAGACAATGACTATTAGACCTTCATTTTAAAATAATAATTGAAACCACATTTGAAATGATAGTACAAAGAACTACCTTAGGCGAGTAATGATGATAACTTTACGGGTACGAGTTCTTTCCATCGGAGTGGCCATACTTGCAACATGAAGGTTGAAAGGCTCGGACGTCAGCAGGTGTGAATGGTCTAGCACTTCTACTGCAGAAACCTCTCTGCAAAAAGGCTCCAAGACTAGAGGAAGTGTAGGATCAAGCCCTTCAACTGTCATAGCAGGTGTACGATTAAGCGGAGAAGAAACCTCGAGGTCCAGAGGAAGCATAGTTGCAGGCAAATCAGTTGCCAGCGGGTGTGAATGGTCGAGCACTTCTACTGCAGAAACCTCTCTGCAAAAAGGCTCCAAGACTAGAGGAAGTGTAGGATCAAGCCCTTCAACTGTCATAGCAGGTGTACGATTAAGCGGAGAAGAAACCTCGAGGTCCAGAGGAAGCATAGTTGCAGGCAAATCAGTTGCCAGCGGGTGTGAATGGTCGAGCACTTCTACTGCAGAAACCTCTCTGCAAAAAGGCTCCAAGACTAGAGGAAGTGTAGGATCAAGCCCTTCAACTGTCATAGCAGGTGTACGATTAAGCGGAGAAGAAATCTCGAGGTCCAGAGGAAGCATAGTTGCAGGCAAATCAGTTGCCAGATGTTCAGTAGAAGTTCCTAAGACAGACAAAATGCATACCCAAGTTAAACAATGTAAAGAAACACGGAGGGATGCATCGCTGGTTTTAATATTCACTATGGCAAGCAATACCGGTCTATGCGTCTGCAGGTGTGTTCTGGTGGTCACGATCCTACCTGTAGTTGCTTAATAATACCGATGAGACGTCCATGACATCGCCTTTCGATGCAGCCCAAACCTTACTGCATAATACCGCATAATTTTTACAATTTTACCACATAAGCCGATTTCGAGCTTTAAATCACTTAATTTCCCAAACATCAACATTTATTTTCCATAATTTTACAGCATTTTCTAAGGTTCCTATTAATAAGCTTACCATCATCACTGGATTCCTCGATTGAATCATTAAGGTCCATGATCATCTGAAGCGCTTGTGCAGAACTGAAACGATGCACTCGTTTATGCATTTCAATAATAATGTATTGAGAGCAGAAACAGTAAACAATAAGCAGTAAACACTAAAGATTTCGAGATATTGTTTCTGTTATTTTTAATGTAACTTTTATTATTTTTGTAACGGGGACGACGATAAACAGTAATGGCGAATGGCGTGGAAGTCAACAACAAAGACAAGGCGTTAAAAAAAGAGGGTGCACATAGGTATTAAGTGCGCTTGAGCTATTTGCGCTCTATGGATTTCAGCCAATGAGACTTAGCCCAATTGTGTTTTGGTGCCAAGTGATCCAAATTAACATCGTAAACGTTAGTACCTTTGTGCTCCGATGTATATTTCTTCCAGGCATATTATGCACTACTTTTTTGAAAAACCCAAAAAAGTGCGCTTAGCACCTTTGTGCTTCCAGCCATCGATATATAAGGCTTATTTATCAATGTAGTAAACGATACTATCATATTTAAATGAGTATAATTTACTGTATATATTTGTACATATATCCTATACTATTTTTGTCCAGCTAAAAGCATAGAAGACATCCCATCCATAGGCCTAAACAGAGGATCTAGGCCTAGACACAGCACTCGTGAATGAGTTGGTACCCTGCGCTTGTCTTTTAATTAGCACTTTAGAATTTGGACATTACGATTACATTTGTAGGTAGGCCCACCTATATAAGCTATAGTTCCTGCTTCGTGGATTCGATGCACGCTGAGATGTTTTAGTTAAAGGTTAGGCCTACAGTTGGGCTTATGAGAATAGTTTGGTTGTAGGCCTATATGTGTGCCACTTTAATAGCAATTATAGTTATAACTATGTGTGTATAATGGTGGATGAGTGTGTGTGTGTGTGTGTGTGTGTGTGTGTGTGTGTATGTGTGTGTGTAGGTGTGTGTGTGTGTGTGTGTTGTGTGTGTGTGTGGTGATATGTGGGAGAACTTCGCCCTGATAATCTAGACCACGCTGACGGGTGCAGAACTTAGACCTGCTTCGTAAGCGTCTTTTCACGTCGATGGCGTGGCGAACGGAGAAGGACTGCGGCACTGCCAATAGACGGAGGCAGACGGTCAAAGGGAGAAAGCACGCTGAAATAGCCCTTTCTGCTGACGCAAGCCGGAGAGTGTATAAAAGGGAGCTACGCGAATGCCTTGTCGCTCGATTCCACGGAGAAAGATGTGATGTACGGCCCGCCGATTCCTTGGGATCAACGGATCTGGACGGCGTTAAAGATTATGGGGGTTTCGTTAAAGGTTCGTAGAGGAGTTGAAGATTTCGTGAAGGGACATTCCGCGAAGTAGAAGAAGTTACGACGGTCGATCTTGAATCAAACGGATCAGGATCGGAAGCGGTGATTACTGAAGAAGAAGTTGACGGTGAAGACGGAGCGCGATTCCTTGGGATCAAACGGATCAGGATTGCGTTACGGATTGTTGGGGATTTCGTGAAGGGACATTCCACGAAGATAGAGAAGTCCAGTGAGGACGAGCGTGAAGGGACATTCCACGAAGTGAAGTCGATGATTCTTGGATCAAACGGATCAGGATCGTCTGCGGTGATTATGGAGCGGAGTTACGTTGAAGACGGAGGGCGGTACCACGGAGGGACAGCGTGAGGAGCAGCCCGTATTTTGGAACTGGATAAAGATTTGTGAATGATATTTTGGAACGGCGCTAACGATTAGTGTTGAATTGGAGGTGAATCTGGCGTGAGGGACATTCCACGGAGCGAAGAAGTCTAGTGAGGACGAGCGTGAAGCGAAACGGACTGAGTGACGAGTGAAGCGAGGACGATCGGAATCTGATTTGCGTCGCGGTTGAAATCGAGGAAAGAAGATTCTGCGATTCTACGGAGGACATTAAAGTCGGGATTCGGTCGAGAACATTGAGCTGCGATTACAGTCGGGTATGTGAAAGATTGAGACGCGCAGTCGTATTATTGTTTTGACTAGTGGGGAAAACCCGTGTACTAAATTTCCCTTTATCAGCTGCTGCCTTAGCTAAGTTAGGCGAGCGAATGAATGAGTGAGTGTTATTTTTAGCCATTAAGATTATATTGCGCTATACTATATTTTGTTTCTTCATCGTATAACTTGTATTAAAGAACATATATAGCAACTGCTATTAAAACTACAATGTCTAGAGTTTCTGTAACTAATGACGGACGGGACGGAGACGAGGCGGAGGTAGACATAGGACGGACGAAGGACGAAGGACAGCGATCGGCGGGATTAGTGGAATTTTAGTTAGAAGAGACAGGGACAGAGAAACTAGGAATAAAGATAAGGACAGATAAATGACTGAGTGGTTAGAGACAGAGAGGACGTCACAATGGCGACAACGAATGAGATGGAGGTTAGACGGACCCTAGTTGTGAAAGAATACAATCGTAGGACTAGGTGTTATAAAGTCCAACACTAGGCCTATGTCCTTCCGCGCCCCACTCGAGCGGCACCTTGTCAATGAGACAATGAGTATGGGAGGAGAGTAGCAGGGGCCCTGACCGTAGGACTAGGGGTGGTACTCCAAACAACCGGAAATAGCACACCGGTTGGCCACCTCCGGGACTACAACTACGTTCAACGGGGGGGGGGGGGCGAACGTTACATATGAATTGGGGTTTCGGCTTCAACTGTTCAACATAAGAACACTGGTTAGGATTATCATTTAATAATTCGTAATTGTAATCCTTATAAACTGCTAGAGCGCCAATCGATAGGCTAACCTTGCACAGGGCTGCAGCATATTCACGAGCCCTATATATATAGACAAGTCAAAGGAGCTGAGAAAATCATAGGCGGAGACCTGGGCCGAGACTTTGGGGGGAGGGGGCGGAAAGACGCGAAATTTTCTGATGGACGAATGGCTGAGTGTCGCAGAAAAATTTCCCCACCATCTTTTTCCGGCAAAAATTTCTAACGAATCTCGAAAAAAAATTCTATTTTCGCCGCTAAAAAAGTTGATGACCTTTTTTTAGTCATCCGGCCAAATCTCGGCGAAATTTTCTGTTTTCGCCGCCAAAAAAAGTTGATTTGGAGTCATCCGGCCAAGTCTCGACGAAATTTTCTATTTTCGCCGCCAAGAAAGTTGACCTTTTTTGTCTTGACGCTCAACGATTGGGGGGGTCCCCTCTGTCCCCCTAGGTCTCCACCCATGGAGCAAATGCAGTGTAAAGGTGTTCCGAGTCCGGTAGCCAGAGGGTCAGTGTAGATGTTGTTGTAGTGGGTATGACAAGGTCTAGAATTGATAGGTGGATGATCAGAATCTGATGAGTTTGGGTAATTGCTCAATCTTATGACACTAGACCAATCAGTATGAATTATGTAAAGGAGCACAGATCTAACTTGCAACAGATTAAGAAAATGTATGAATATCTACATTACTTGCCACATTGCATGCACAGATCTAACTTGCAACAGATTAAGAAAATGTTTGAGTGTCTACATTACTTGCCACATTGCATGCCAGATCTCACCTCTCTTCGATTGTCAGAGCGACTGCCTTACAAAGCTACGGTTTAGATTCATCTTTGATCACTTGTAAAATAAATGCCCAAAGAATTCTTACTAGGCCTATCCATATCTTCCCAATGGTTTTGTAGTAGTTCATGCAAAAATGGCTGCTGAGTCCTGACAGAATTTTATATATTCTGATTTCTTCAATTGGTTGCTCATTTCCTAAAGTGATAATTTTTTGTCTTTATAATGGTTGTCTGGTCAACCTCGTCATCACAGCTTCTAGTGATTTGAGTAAAAATTGAGTTGTCCAGCAATATGTATGGAACAGATAATTTGCTCTCCTAAAATCAGATGAAGAAAATTAAGTACTGCGATTCGGACACTATATAGCATACTATATGGATGCGAGGCTTGGGTAATAACAAAAGATATCGAGAAAAGAATATTGGCTTTTGAAAGGAAATGCTGTAGGAGGATTTTGGGAATAGTGTGGACACAAAAAGTAACTAACGTACAATCGCATACACCTCAAGGAAAACATGATGCAGAGTATAATCCGTAGGAAACTGGGTCTGTTCGGTCACATAATTATGCCGAATGAGCAATGACAGGAAAATAAAGACATTGGTGTTCGGAATGATGGACGGACAAAACAAAAGAGGGCGACATCATAGAGAATGGGCGGATGATTTAACAGACTGGTGCGGAACATCACTGCAGAAGCTGAGCCACATATCGCACTGGAAAGAGAACAATGCAAGAACATGGTTAAAATGGCGTCAGATACCTACGGGCGTTGAGTCCACGGTTCATGATGATGATGATGATTCGGACACAACATTTTATGACTTGGTGGCCTTAATTAATACTTACGACAATCTCTATGGTACCATAACACGGCCATGCCGTTACAAGGGTGGCTCACAAAAACGGTCAACAAGAGGTGGAACAAGTCCTCAAGTCCACGCTCCCGACCACAGCCCCACCACACCACTCCCCACTGCCCCACCTGCCCCACGACACCCCACCACACTCCGAACTCCACTGGTACACCACCCGTGAAATTTCCCCTCGCAATATTCAGTGGTTCCAACACGTCTGATATTAAAGATGCAGAAGAAGCAGCATATGTTGAAAACCGAACAGAACTGACTGAACACTTCTTTTGTTATTTTCAGCTGCGGCAGACAGTCTTCCAGTTTGCCCAGAAGGAGCTCGCACCAAAAGCAGCCGAAATTGATCGTGAAAATAATTTCAAGGATGTCAGGGTAGATTAATTTTTCTGCCGTGTAAAATGTGTGTACTGGATAATTATATTGTGGAGCGCGATGGTGTAGTGTATGTTCGGTGTCTTTGGAGCCGGAAGGTTGCGGTTTCAAACCCACCTCGGGCCATCAGGCCATCGTGTATGGCCTCTGGCCCCTGGGCATGTCCTTCACTCACAATTGCTCATGCTTTTCGGACGTGAAACTTTGATTCAGTCGTTCGCGCTGTAGTCGGGAGCGCCTCCGAGTAGCAATCTTAAAGGAGCGCTATTGCAAGTGCTCATGTATACACATAGGCCTACATGCATTGCAACCCTTATTAAAATATTTAAGATGGATCTTACAGCTTCCATCGTTTAGTTTTGATCTCTTCTTAGAGATTGTGGAAAGCTGAAGCTACATGGAAGTGTTACTGTGCATAATAGTGTAATGTATGCATGTGTGTCTCTTACTGTATATTTACAAAGCCAGACTTGTGCCGGTGTCACGTGATATTCTATCCCTCTGAAAGCTATCCGGGGGATTAATTAATCTATCCTCCGGATAGAATTTACCGGTCTAGACTATCCGGGGGGAGGTAATAAACCATATTCTATCCTTTTTATTGAAAAATGCGTATAGTTGAAAAAAATTATGCTGTATTCAAAATTTAGAGTGACTCTAATAATAATTGTTTTAAGTGTCCTAAACAATGTTCAGAGAAAGGCAAATCGAATTTATTTAGTTACTCTGCGTGTTCTTAAGTGCTTTAAATGTTCTAAGTGCTCTAAACCAAAGCAAAACAAATATATATAGCTGGAATAAACAAAAATAAACACACGCCCAAGTGGCTTTTTCGACTTCTCTTCATTTGGGGGATACGATTAATACTGGGATACTCTATTTCGTGACACCGGCCTAGTTATGGTGCTCTCTGACAACCTAAGACATTGGAGATAATGTTTAAATCTCTATTTGTTGTATACAAGCTTTAAGTAAATATGTAAGTCATTAAGTGAGTTTGGTCTGAATAATTTGCAAATATGCAATGGGACTACGTACGCTACTACAGTTTTATAAAGAGAATGGTAGAACATTGTAGAAATAATCCAATGCTAATAAAAGTAATAATAATAATAATAATAAAATTACTAAAAATAATAATGTGTAAATAGTTATGTACAATAAGTGAAGTGAAGTTTTTGCTATTTCTCTAGTTGTTCTGAGCAGTTGCAACTCACTGCCAGATGAAAATTCTGTGTAATTTTGTAACTTTCTTTTTTGGTGTAATTTAAAGAAATTCTGGAAGCAGTGTGGTGACCTTGGTTTACTTGGAATCACAGCTCCAGGTAAGTTAAATTTTTTTGTAACCATCAAATATTAGATACAATATTATAATATCACATAATTATATAGAGTGACATCACAGCTGGTACAACTCAACAATCAGTTATTGTGATAATGGCACCTGCGTTTGTCGTTCTTGCAACAATGAAACCAGAAACGTGTTAAACTGAATTTTTGATTTTTCTAATGTATATTGAAAAGAAATTTACTGCTGCTTAGAATAATTTTTGAGATTTGAGATCTACCCTGGAAGTTCATAATAGCCTGGGTAGTGGGTATAGATCCATAGCAAGGTACCACTATATTATTTTATGATATGGAGTTTTATAGAGGTAAATTTGTAAGGATTAAATGATCTAACTTTGGAATGCATGTTCAGGACGGTAATTTATGAGAAATGGCATACTGGTGAAGTAATTTTTTGGTGTACATTGGCAACATGTGGTGATATTTGCAGTTGAGTTTGGAGGTACTGGAGCACATTACCTTGACCAAGTCATTGTAATGGAGGAATTGTCAAGGGCATGTGCAGCTATTGGGCTTAGCTATGCAGCACATTCCAACCTTTGTGTGAACCAAATCACACGAAATGGTACAGACGAACAGAAAACGAAGTACCTCACCAAGGTTGGACATTTCTATTCCGTTATCACCAGTACAATCAGGTTTTACTGTGTTAGAAAATCATGTTTTGTGTTCCTGTTTAACATGTAAAATTTGGGTGCTGTCCTTTCTAGCTGTGTTCGGGTGAGTTCATTGGAGCGTTGGCGATGAGTGAGCACAGCGCTGGTTCAGATGTCCTCTCTATGAAAACGAAAGCAGACAGACAAGGTCAGGCCAAAAGGTCAAAGCTCTATTTATGTTGCTTGTGTAATTTGGTAGATGTTGCAACTTGCAAGTGATTCAAACCGTTCGGATTTATTGTTTTCTGATGTTGCAGTTCACAGGAAGCAGATGAAGAAGAAGAAGAAGAAGAAGAAGAAGAAGAAGAAGAAGAAGAAGAAGAAGAGGAGGAGGAGGAGGAGGAGGAGGAAGAAGAAGAAGAAGAAGAAGAAGAAGAAGAAGAAGAAGAAGAAGAAGGATAAGGAGGAGGAGGAGAAGGAAGAGGAGGAGAAGGAAGAGGAGGAGGAGAAGAAGAAAAACAAGAAGAAGAGCTTTTCCTTTGTCTGGTGATGGCAATCAAGTGTTAACATCTTCATTTTCTTAGCCTCGATATACATCGTGGCTGGGCTGGGAGCAACCCGAGCAGATTTTGTGGAGGGTGCTATATAAATCCAATGAATGAATGAATGACCATTCCTCTCCCTTGCCGTCTGATCTTCTCACTGACCTTGTATGGTTAGTGTACACTTCGCAGAACAAAATTTCTGCCCTGGTATCGATTTGAACCCCTAATTCACAGTGCCATACAGCTAACCTCTGCACTCTTGAGCACCCAGTTCATAGGAATTGCAGGTTAAACGGTAGACGTGTTGATTGTCTCTGGTGATCATTCAGTTCTCGTACCCACCAAATTTTTCGAAAGCTTTCAGTAGTAATATGCAATGTTGATGCAATGTTGATGCAATGTTAATGCAATGTTGATGCAATGTTGATGCAATGTTGATGCAATATGAACTTGAAGTTACAATTGTGTTGCTGGGTTTATGTTTCAGGGGATCATTATGTTTTGAATGGAACAAAGTTCTGGATAACGAATGGTCCAATAGCGGATGTCATCATTGTCTATGCAAAGACAAATCCATCCGCAGCAAAACCGCAACATGGAATAACGGCTTTTCTTGTTGAAAAGGTTAACCATTTGTGTTGGTTTAGTTAGCCATTTAATTAACATTTTGTAATTGTTCTTATGGTGTGTACTGTACAGTGGGGCGCATTGTTGTAGTGAGTATGTTCGTCACCTTGCAGCTGAAGGGCTGCAGGTTCGAATCCACCTCAAGTCGCCACATTGATACCTTGGGCAAGTCCTTCACTCGCAGTCGCTCAGCGCTTTGGCATGAAACTCCGATGCAGTGTCTGCTCTGTAGTCGTCAGCGCCTCTGAGTAGGGATCTTGAAGGGGCACTATGACATGTGCACATACAAACATACAAACTTATTGTACTTAAAGGAAAGTGTACAGGGTGGGCCAAAAAAGTAACCCCATACTTTTTTTGTCAATATCTTAACCAAAAAATAGAAATTTTTCACATTCAGTTTTACGGGATTGAAGGTAATTCATATCTACGTACAATAGCCAAATTTCATCGCTATATGTGAAACAGAGCAAAAGTCCGTAGGGGATTACTTTTTTGGCCCACCCTGTAGAGTGGTGGTTTTCATATGACAAATTGAATTGTAAGACTTTACGTTACTGTTAAGTTGAGCTGTATCTTAATGGAGGGCATTGGTAATGTTACTTTTAGGCCTGTTCGACCGAGTCCACTCAGCACATATTCTTTTGCAACCTGCCTTCAAATATACAAGTAATATCTAGGTCCACGAGATAGCCACAAGTACAGTGTTTTAGAATGGTTCTTAAACTGTGCTGTTGACATGCTTTGATATTATTAAATCGCTACTGTTCTATGGACCAATCTAGAGATTTATTTTGGAACATCATCTTCAATGTTCATTAGACTTCAGCACGGTTGAAATTACTATTACAATTACAGTCAGACTGAATGTGATTGTAATAGTAACTTCTAGTTTTCTGATGTCTAAGACATGTATACAGCATATTCACATTAAATGCTGTTTCATGTTGTAAAGATGAAATCTGTTTAGCCTTGCCATAATTATGTTTGATGTCATCTAGATTACATTTCGGGAATTGTTCAGACCGCCAGCAGGGCTTAAAGTGTGCCTAGACGGTCATGGACGGCGTCCATGCACTTGTTTTAAAATCTGAACGCCGTCCAGTCACTTATTGGCTAGCACAGACTGGAAAGGTAAGGGGCGTCTAGGCACTTCTTTTGGAGAGGTAAGGGGCGTCCAGGCACTTATTTTTCCACACTTTAGGCACAATACAAGTTTAGAGTTTAACATGAATATGAATTAAAAATTTGCTGTGCTGCATCTGTTATGTGTTTTGTTTCTGTTTTTTGCAGGGTATGGAGGGCTTTAGTACATCTCCAAAACTTGACAAACTTGGAATGAGAGGCTCTGACACTGGTGAACTTGTTTTTGAAAACTGTAAAATCCCTGGTTAGTGGTTCAGCATTGAATTTTTTATATCTGAAAAGAAATCTTGGTGATAATTCGATGATCTTGATTCAACAGTGATGCCTTATGATGGCATTATAATTATTGTCACTTTTGGATGTTGATTTAGTATGTTAGAATTTTGTTGTATGGAAATGATGTTAGTGTTTAGTAGTTTATTCCATGTGTAGTTACGGTTTGGTTAGTGACATTATAGTTGTATATTATTAGTTCAATGAGTCTTCCTTCTTGTTTAGTGTCTATAAGGAATCGTTTTACTCATTTCTTGTTGTCTTTTTAGTTATAGGATTGTCACCGACCATCAAAATCTAGGGTTTTAAATCTAGTTTTAATAGGGAACTTTATGCTCAGAGGCTTTCGGGTGATCAATATTAGAATGAGCTAGGACCTAAAACAAATGTAGCTGAGATTCGTTTAAAGATTATATTATAATATAAACCATATCAAACAGTAAAATACAATCAATAATCTTATCTACTTATTTGTGGCGTATTATCTAAGATATATTATAACTTGTTTCTTAACTTCCACGTTGGACTTCTCCAGCGTAGATGTAGAAGTTCTTCAGTTCGTATGGATTGGAATGAAGGTTCGAAGAGGAAGGAAGGTCACCTTCTTCTTGTTTGCCGTCGTTTCCAATTCTCTTCTGTAGTTGCGTAGACGGAGAATGCTGTAGTTGGACACAGCACTCTGTAGTTTCTTCCGCCTCGTTGATTCTTCACAAGCAACGGTAGCTTCTCGTCGCTTGCACGTCCTTTCGGTCTCGTCTTGTGGTCGTTTCGCCCCTTTCTTCTGCCGTCGAACTCCAATCGCAATTGCAGTTCCGAATCGACCTTCTCCCGATGTCGAATCGCAGTTCACTCGCAAGTGTCACATCAAACTTCGCAAAGTTTCGTTCGACACGCCCTGGTATCTCTGTTCCCAAGGACTTATAGTCTCACCAGTGGGACAGGCCGACAGCGTGTCGCCTTCCACACCCAATTCACCGTCAGATCTTCTGAATTACCGACGAGAACGCCACGTTTGACTAATGGCCGTTCTCGCTCAGAAATCTACGTCTTCTTCCTTCGCCATCTTTTCGCTGTCTGGCTTTATCGTCTGCCGTTGTTGCCGTCTGCTCAAGTTTGACGCTGCTTTCCGCCCTCCGTTGTATTTCAATAATTGATGTAGCGCGTATTCAAGAATTGTTATAGCGCTATTATTATTATTATCTAACTTAATGCCACAAGTAATATTAATTATAATCTACAATACGCCACATATTGTCTAGCTTAATTCTTACCTATTTAATACTTATACAATGCATCATTTAATAGGTTTGTTTGATAAGAAGCATTCTACCGCTACAAATGCCCCTCCTTCAAAAGACTGTTTACAGGCTTTAACAAACTCACCTACTTAACAAACTAACCTAGTAAACTAATTCACTTACTATACACGACATGACAATTAATACACTTTACTCACTGGCTTACACTTCTTCATTTACTTTATCTCAACTTATACTACACAATCCCTCTACTTAAATAGTCGGACATAACATTTTCGGACCCTTTAATATATCTAATGTTAAAGGAATAGTTTTGGAGTGCCAAACTCCATCTCATCACCCTTGCATTTTTCATTCGACCTTCTTTCATATATTGCAATCCGCAATGGTCTGTCTCAATTGTAAATGTCTTTCCACAAAGATATCGGTCGAACCTGCTTATACCCCACATGATTGCTAAGCACTCTCTCTCTCTTCCACAGAATATCTTCTCTCTCGCTCTAACAGCTTCCTGCTCGCATACGCTATGGGATGATTCGTCCCCTCGTACTGCTGCATTATCACACATCCGATTCCACTCCCACTTGCATCAGTTTGTAGGATGAAATCCTTCTCTAAATTTGGAAGTCTCAGAATTGGTTCTTTCGCCAATTCGTTCTTCAACTTTGTAAAACTATCTTCCAGCTCTTCATTCCATTCTACCATTCCAGGTGCTATCTTCTTCGTTAAGTCACTTAACGGTGCCATGATTTCCGCACAGTGTGGTATGAATTTCCGATAATAGTTTATCGCTCCAAGAAAACTCCTGACTTGTTTCTTTGTCTTTGGACGTGGCATGTCTACTATTTTATCCACTGATTTCTCCTTTGGACTTATGTCATCCTTGTTCAACGTATGTCCCAAAAAGGCAATCTTTCCATATCCTATTGAACACTTCTTCGGCTTCAATGTCAAATTCGCTTGTCTCACTCTTTCGAAAAATATCTCCAAAGTCTTCAAATGTTCTCTCCATCCTTTATTATGCGCTAGAATGTCGTCGACATAACTTTCAAGATTTTCTGTTCCTTGAAGAATCTTCCTGATTAAACGGTTGTAACTTGACGCACTATTGATCAATCCAAAAGGCATCACATTGAACTTGTATATCCCATTGGCACATACAAATGTAGTGTAGTCTTTCGATTCTGGACTCATAGGGATCTGCCAATAACCCTTGCAGAAATCGAACTTGCTGTAGATTCTACTACCACTCAACTTATTAAAAATATCCTCATTTGTCATCATAGGCTCAGGATCAAATATTGTAAGCTTGTTCAGCTGTTTGTAATTGCAACACAGCCTATTGCTTCCGTCTGATTTCTTGACAACCACCAGCGGTGCTGCATAAGCTGCCTCTGATCTTTCTATCACCTTATTGTCCAACATCATCTGGATCTCCTTATCTATTTCTTTTTGCAAATGGTATGGTGTTGGATACGCTCTTTGTCTTACTGGTTCTTCACTCGTCAAATGTATTTCATGCTTTACTAAGTCTGTTCTCCCAGGCTTGTCTGTGAATATGTCTTCATATTTCTTCAGTAGTTTCCTCATTTCTCCTTTTTGTTCTTCATCCAAATCAGGATTTATATCCACATCTTCATAGGTCTCTGTTTGTTCACTTACATATAAATCCAATATTTCTTCTTCTTCATCTTCTCCCACTTTCCGTCATAATTATACTACTGCTGAAATGTACGCTACGGTCTCGGCATCTTCTCTTTCGTGGTATTTCTTCAATATATTAATGTGATATGTCTTTATCTTTCCTTTCTCGATTTCAACTCTGTAATCATAGTCTCCAATCTTCTCTCTCACAACATATGGCCCTTGCCACTTTACTAACATCTTGTTCTTACAACTAGGCAATAGTAACAACACCTTATCACCTATTTCCAACTTCCTGTATCTCGCTTTCCTGTCATAATACTTCTTGTTTTTAGCGTTCGCTTTGTGTATCGCCTTCTGCGCCATATCACAAGTCTCCTCAATCCTTTCTCTCAAATCCTGCATATACGTATACACGTCCTTCACTTCTTCTTCCACTGTCTCATTGGTCCATAACTCCTTCAGGATCTGCACTGGTCCTCTACACGATCTACCAAATATTAGTTCGAATGGTGTGAAACCGTGACTCTCATGTACTGTGTCTCTCAACGCAAACAGTAATGGAGCTATATAACGATCCCATTCTTTCGCTTGTTCACCAATCAACTTCCTCAACGTCGCTTTGATGGTTCCATTAAGCCGTTCTACACATCCATTGCCCATTGCATGATATGGACTCGTCATGGTGTGTTTTATCAATAGCATCTTATTTACTTCAGCCATGAGTTCAGAAGTGAACTGGCTTCCACGATCAGTATGGATCTTCTGAGGCACTCCCATACGACAATAAAATCCGAACAAAGCTTCTGCAACTTCCTCAGTACTAATTCCTTTCAATGGAATAGCTTCCGGATACCTTGTACTCAAATCTATGATGGTCAATATGTATCGATAACCCCTTGCAGACATAGGGTTAACTTCTCCGATTATGTCTATGCATATGTGTTTGAATGGTACATCTAATACAGGTAGATGACCCATAGGCGCCTTGTGGTTCACCTTCTTGTCAACTGATTTTTGACAAATATCACAACTCAACTATCTCCGTATATCTTGTCCTATTCCAGGCCAATAGAATTCATTTAGAATCTTATCATGTGTTTTCCTCATTCCTAAATGAGCCGATAACAATGAATTGTGTGCCACTGCTAACACTTTATCCCTCAATGGTTTAGGTACCATTAGTTGCCATTTCACCTCATCCTTCTGTACTTCTTTGTATCTTTTATACAACAATCCCTTCTTTTTCACATATGGTTTATCTTCTATGTTGTCTTCGTTACCATCCCATTCAATTGCTCTTTCCATTTGTTTCGACATAGTTTCATCTTGACTCTGCAACTCCTGTATCTCTTTTACTGACACATTCAAGTTCGGCATCTCCGAAACTTTCAATGGTTTGTATTTTGCTACCTTTTTAGCTTCTGCTCTAGTCTCCACAACTGCTACTGTCATTAATTTTTCATCTTGATTCCTCATCACATCGTCAGAAAATCTTACTGTTTTCTTTGCACCAATAGGTCTTTCTTCATGTTCTGTTTTTCTAATCAATATTCCTTTGTTTTCCACTTCAGTACATTTCTCAATTATTTCTTTTGGCTCATGATTTGTCACACTCTCAGTTCTTTCATCCTTAACCATGTACTTCAATCCTTTGATTTTCCCAATTATTACTGGCTTTATTGGCTGTTCCATCACCATCGCTTGTACTTCACCATTAAAATGTTCACTCTCTATGTACACCTTAGCCAATGGGAAACATCTTAAACTCCCATCAACTAAAACACAATGTGTTTCTTCTCCAGTCAACGCTTCTTCATTTATCAAAGAACGTTTTACAATACAACAACTTGCGCCTGTGTCGTATAAGCATCCCACTGTGTTTCCATTAACTGTCACCTGGTATTCACTCTTATCTTCAAGGCTAATACATCCATCATTGTCTTTTATCACCATTGCACTAGCTGCCATGTACATTGGTGGTATTTTATTATGTTCACCCTGTTTCATCTGTTGTTCTCCACTTGTAACTTCAACCACTCTCTGTATTTCACTTTCTGGCTTAACCAAGTGTGCTCGACTTTCGAATATTTGTACCTGCTGCAGTGTGTTTAAATGTACCCCTGTTTTTCTTTGGGCATTGATATGCCTTATGGTTCTGTTCTCCACAGAAAAAACAAGTAATCTTATGTCCAGTTGCAATTTCTCTTTCCCTGCTGAATCCTCGGTTTTGATGTGTACCCTGATTTATCTTCACATCACTTCTACTCCTGTTCAGATTGTACCCAGACTGTTCTTTAGGTCTGTGTTCATACGGTCTACCGTTCAACCTGTCACTATGAAATTTCACATCTGGTTTTACAGACTGCTCGCTGTACTTGTAACCGTGTGCTTCAATGTGTGATTCCGCACAAACTAACATGTCCTTCAAACTCATTTTACCCTTCTCTTTTATAAACATACGAAGTTCAGTACTGCACGTCAGGTAAAACTGATCTTTCAACAATAGATCTTCCACTCCTTCGTAAGTTCTTTCAAATCCCGCTTGTGCTAACCACTGCTGCATATACCTCCTCAATCTATGTACAAAACTAGAAGGTGTCTCTCCAGATTCCATTTTACTGGTTTTGAACTTGTTTCGATAACCACCTTCAGTAAGTTGAAATCTCTTCAACAGCTGAGTCTTCAAACACTCATAATCTTGCACTTCTTCTGCAGACAACCTTTGGTATGCTTCCAGTGCTCTGCCTTCCAAATGTCTAGCTAACGTCAACGACCAAACTTCTTTTTTAACTTCATACGCAACACAGGTTCGCTCGAATCTCAACAAGTAGGCATCTAAACAATCCTTTGACTCGTTGAATATAGGAAATTTGATATTTCTGATTCCTTTATTGTTTTCTCGGTGATCTCCCTGTTGTTGACCATCACCGATCCTCATGTATGCATTCTCGTGCTCTTGGTTTTGCTCCCCTCTCGAATCAATTTCACGCATGCTCACCTGTGCTTCAAGTCTCTTTATTTCTAACTGGTGTTCACGCTGTCCCCTCGCTTCAGTTTCAGCTGCTTCACGATTTAATCTGGCTTCTGATTCAGCGCTCCTAATTGCTTCCAATTCCACTTCAGCTTTCTTTGCTTGCATTGCAGCCTCTGTTTCAGCTTTTCTCGTTTCTATTTCAGCTTTTCTCATTGCTGCTTCTGCTTCAGCTTTTCTCATTGCTGCTTCTGCCTCAGCTTTTCTCGTTTCTGCTGCCGCTTCAGCTTCCATCTCTGCTTTTCTTGCTTCTATTTCCAGTCTCTTGACTTCTGCTGCTGCTTCAGCTAATTTCATCTCTTTGGCGATCTCCCTCTCAGTCGCTCTATCTTGTCTCCATTCTGCCTGTCTTTCTTTGACAAAGGCACGTGTCTCGTCCCCTTCCATGTTCATCCGTTTGGCAATTTCTAACCAAGCTTCAAAATCACTGACAGACATACTTACTGTCTTACTTGCTGACTAGCAACTTATGACAAAAATATTGGCAACTATGTGCGCTATTTAAATTTCTAACAAATAGAAATTGTTCAATTCTGCAAAGTGTCAATTCAGTTCCACAACAACAACTAATCTCTAATAGTTCATACAACCTATTGCAGTATCTTCAATCTACAATTTCCGATTTAGTCTCTAACAATCTCCTAGCTATAATTGTTCAAAGCTTTTCTAATACTGTTCAAAAGACAGTTTTTTACTGACTCAAATCTTTACTGAATTAAATCTTTAATGACTTAAATCTTTACTTACTCAAATCTTTACTGACTTAAATCTTTACTGACTTTTATCCCGGCATGGGCACCCACTCTTGTCACCGACCATCAAAATCTAGGGTTTTAAATCTAGTTTTAATAGGGAACTTTATGCTCAGAGGCTTTCGGGTGATCAATATTAGAATGAGCTAGGACCTAAAACAAATGTAGCTGAGATTCGTTTAAAGATTATATTATAATATAAACCATATCAAACAGTAAAATACAATCAATAATCTTATCTACTTATTTGTGGCGTATTATCTAAGATATATTATAACTTGTTTCTTAACTTCCACGTTGGACTTCTCCAGCGTAGATGTAGAAGTTCTTCAGTTCGTATGGATTGGAATGAAGGTTCGAAGAGGAAGGAAGGTCACCTTCTTCTTGTTTGCCGTCGTTTCCAATTCTCTTCTGTAGTTGCGTAGACGGAGAATGCTGTAGTTGGACACAGCACTCTGTAGTTTCTTCCGCCTCGTTGATTCTTCACAAGCAACGGTAGCTTCTCGTCGCTTGCACGTCCTTTCGGTCTCGTCTTGTGGTCGTTTCGCCCCTTTCTTCTGCCGTCGAACTCCAATCGCAATTGCAGTTCCGAATCGACCTTCTCCCGATGTCGAATCGCAGTTCACTCGCAAGTGTCACATCAAACTTCGCAAAGTTTCGTTCGACACGCCCTGGTATCTCTGTTCCCAAGGACTTATAGTCTCACCAGTGGGACAGGCCGACAGCGTGTCGCCTTCCACACCCAATTCACCGTCAGATCTTCTGAATTACCGACGAGAACGCCACGTTTGACTAATGGCCGTTCTCGCTCAGAAATCTACGTCTTCTTCCTTCGCCATCTTTTCGCTGTCTGGCTTTATCGTCTGCCGTTGTTGCCGTCTGCTCAAGTTTGACGCTGCTTTCCGCCCTCCGTTGTATTTCAATAATTGATGTAGCGCGTATTCAAGAATTGTTATAGCGCTATTATTATTATTATCTAACTTAATGCCACAAGTAATATTAATTATAATCTACAATACGCCACATATTGTCTAGCTTAATTCTTACCTATTTAATACTTATACAATGCATCATTTAATAGGTTTGTTTGATAAGAAGCATTCTACCGCTACAAGGATATACAAATCCTCCTTAACTGTTCTCAGTTTCACCAACTGTTGAAGACTGCTTTTATTCACATGGCTTGGGCCAGGAGTGCCTATGAGTAAGGATTTTGGAGGGGTGCCATATAAATTCTTGATCGATTGATTGATATATCTACTGTTTTTGGTTTATTACCAGGGCCGGATTAAGAAATGTGGGGGCCGTGTTCGGAAAAAAGTTTTTGCGGATCTTCGGCCGAAAATTCTGATGACCTTTGTTCTTTTTTTTTAGTCGTTTGGTCGAAAATTTAGTAGAATATACCGATTATTTCCCTCCAAAAAGTTGATGACCTTTTTTAGTCGTTTGGTTGAAACTTGCTAAAAATCTAAAAATTTCGGAATTTTTTCCCGCATGTGTGGGGCCCCCTAAAGTGTGGAGGGCCCTGTTCGGACGAACATGTTGAACATGCCTTAATCCGGCCCTGTTTATTACTACCGGTAATCGAAAAATCAACCCATTGATGCAGAATTCCACTTAATTTAAGATCTTATGACTTGGGTGCGTAACTGACTCGAGGACGGTGTTGCATCTTATAAGTGACTTGGATGTCGGTCTCGTCCAATTCTCGGCCATAGATTTATTTGCTTTGCTGCACATGGTAGCCACTGACCTGGTTGTTTCCTCTCTCAGAACGGTGTACGGTCAAACGCGCGCAGGACAAAAGCGTGCAGATAAATGCGCGCAGTAACAAAAGCGCGCAGGTCAAAAGCGCGCAGACAAATGCGCGCAACAGGAAAAAATTGATCATTGATCAATTGATCGCGCAACAGGAAAAATCGATCATTCGAGTATTAGAATGACCATTGAATATAACTCATTTATGCACAGCACAACATAAGCACAGCATGAGAGTAAATTGTTAATATGAGCTTAAAAAATCTAGAATCGAAATTGTCGAAAAATCAGCCTAGTCTACCGCTTGAACTTGCCGGCGCTCGAGATCTTCAAAGACTAAGTTGCAAAAAAAAGCTTCCCTTGAAACAGTGCCAACAATCTGGAACGGCCCACGGGCTTCCCTTGACTATAAGTATGACACCTCCCAAACTGTTCTCAGTTTCACCAACTGTTGAAGACCGCTTTTATGCACATGGTCTGGGCCAGTAGTGCCTCTGAGTAGGGATCTTGGAGGGACGCCATATAAATTCTTGATTGATTGAGTGATGATTGATTGATATATATACTGTTTTTAGTTTATTACTAATCGAAAAATCAACACATTGATACAGAATTGCACCGAATTTAAGATCATGTGACTTGTCAATCAATCAATCGTAATTTATATAGCGCCCCTTCAAGGTACCTACTCAGAGGCGCTCCCGGCCGAGATCAAGCGAAAAAAGCCAGTCTTCAGCAGTTTGTGAAATTGAGAAGAGCTTGGGAGGTGTTGCTTTGTCAAGGGAAGTCCATTCCAGGTTGTTGGACCAACCACAGAGAATGAACGCCTCTGCATTGTTACAGAGCGAGTGAAAGGAACCATTAAGTCACCATGGACAGCAGAGCGCAGTGCGCGGCGGCCTACGCAAGTGGAAAGAGGGAGGCAAAGCTCACACAGATAAGAGGATGCCCAGCCTGACAAGTATCGCCACACCAAAGATGCAATCCTAAATTAGATGCGCTGCGGGAAAGGAAGCCAGTGCAAGACTTCACGCATATGTAGGGATACACGGTCGTACTTGGTGAACCCCCCCAATAAGTCGTGCGGCAGCACGGTGGACCCTCTCTAACCTCTCAATCCGAACCCGCGGGAGACCAGCAAAGATGGAGGCGCAGTAGTCGAGGCGGCCTAGCACAAATGCATGGACAAGAGAAGCTGCAGCTTTAGAAGTCAGAGAGCGAGCAATGACCCTGAGCTGCAGTAGTTGGTAGTAGCAGCTGCGGCACACCTGATCTATATGAGATGCAAGGGTGAGTTCAGAGTCCAGGAGCACTCCAAGGTCACGTACGCACCATCAAAGAAAAAGTCATAGATGGGAATTGAGAAGAGAGAACGCTCAGGTCGAGCTTAGCCAGCTGTTGCTTAGTGCCCAACCAAATGAATTGGGTTTTTTGGGCGTAGAGGCGGAGTCGGTTTGAGGACATCCAATCTGTGAGGGCCCTTAAATTATTGCTTGTTGCATGGTGCGGGCGCCCTCAATGGCTGCGAGTGGAGGGCAGTGTGCGTAAACTTGTAGACTTGTGTGCGTAATAACCTCGTGGACGGTGTTGCATCTTATAAGGGATTTGGATGTCGGTCTCGTCCAATTCTTGGCCATAGATTTCTTTGCTTTGTTGCACAATGTCATGGTAGCCACTGACCTGGTTGTTTCCTGTCAGAACAATCCGAAGTGCCGCACAGAATAGGGAGTGGAATGGTTACAGGGAAAGTGGTTATACGACAGTAAAATTCGTGACGATGGTGTGAAAAGGTGTTAATATCGTGTAGATGGTTGTAAAGCCTACAGTATTACCATGGAGATAGAAATACTGGTATGGCATAATAGGTCCGAAATACCTCTTATGAGTGTCTCTGGCAGATGCTCTACATGAATTTGTGATTGCAGTTACAAAACTTACAATGCTGCTGTTGTATGTTTGAGACACAGTATACAGCTTTTGATAGGTTCCTTTATTTCGTTTACTTTTTATTTTTAGTTGCAGGCACAGTGGGTCAATTTTAACCAGACATAAATGACATATTTAGTTACCTTATCCCAGGACTTCAATTACCTTACATTGCGTAACATGACCTATTTGCTTTTGTGGTTTTAGATTCTAATGTCCTTGGTCCTGTGAACAAAGGAGCCTACGTCCTTTTCAGTGGCCTTGACATTGAACGAGTCATTATAGCGGCTGGGCCTGTTGGGTATGATTTATAAACAGAGTATCTGAGGCAAAGTTTAACCAAGTAGAAGTTGTAGTGCTTGTTCAATTAATTGATTGATCACCAAAGCTTACAAAATAGGTATATATATGGCTGCCTGTATCAAAAGACTTGTGTGGTGCCCTTTAACAATTGGTCATGACTATCTAGGCATCCCAAAAACAAATGTGTCTAAGTCCAGCAGAAATGGTATCTGGCCCATGAGGAAGAGTTTAAACTGTATTTTTTATCAATACTGTATTTTTTATGAATGGGGAGCCAATGCATACAGTGAAGCATGTAGGCTGATATGTGTGAGAGGTTGGCTAGCATGGCCATGACAGTGTCAGTGTGAATAACGATAGAGTACCTGACCGATAGGAAGTTACAGTAGCCCAGACGTGCATCATGATAAATGAATGGACCCATAGGCCTAGGCGTAACTTTGTATTGTGACGGTGGTGTCCAGTCACCACCACTTTTAAAAGTGGTGGTGAAATTCACCACCACTTTTTGGTCCTGCAAAAATAATTTTTTGGCATGGAAGCATTTGACTGTCTTCCGCTAAGGCTATATTCATCCTTAACATCAAGAGGCAGAGTAGGAAATAGAGAAATTGAGATGAGGGAGAATTATTGAAAGAAACATCGCATCAAAGTTGATAGGCTGCTTGATAGGGCTGCATATAAAGGCTATACTGCATGCGCACGATTTGACTGAATTTTCCAGTTTATTGGCCGTAACTTCGATCGTCTGATAATTATTGGTGAATGGCAATTGTCACATCTTTAGCACTACTGGCATAAGCCTATTATTGTTGCTCCTTGCAGTCTGTACCTATACGCAGCAGTGCAGTCTTAGTCAATAATTGACTAAGACTGCACTGCTGCGGCAATGGACAGGGGCGAGTGGAGGAAGTGCGTAGCCTGATGTGCAGACCTGCACGGGAAGGAGTCCTTCCCGTGCAGGTCTGCACATCGGGCTACGCACTTCCTCCACTCGCCCCTGTCCATTGCCAGTTCTTCAGCCTCCCTCCTATATGACATCTCCAGACAGCTCAATTCACCTTTGATGGTGCCCTATAAAAAGTTATTTCGTGGTCGTCCTCTCTTGCTTCTACTTCCTGCATCCCAGGACATCATCTGTTTGGCTCTTAGATTCTCGTCTACGCGAACAACGTGCCACATCCACCTCAGAATTCCTTTTTTAATGATGTTTTCCGTACATTCTTGTCCCGTCTTCTCTCTTATGACTTTGTTTGTTATCTTGTCAGCCACGATACATATAGAATCCTTCTCAGCCACCTTTGGTGTGTTGCCTCCAGTCTTTTCCTGTTTGTTACCGTCATGGGCCACGTCTCAGATCCGTATGTAGGCCTATACGCTACAGCACTGTGCTCAGAACCAGTGCCTGTTGCATAGTTTTTTTTACCCGGGTGGGTTAATTGCAAACCCACCGCGGAACCATCCTCCTTTATCTTGGCTTGAGACATGTTCAGGCTATCCTGATAGATATCCCGAGGCGGAAAAATTGTTGTCACTAACCTGCAGTAACCGACATCAGTAGGCTATACCCTACATAGACCCTATATAGGTCCTACAGACGACTTCTTCAAGGAAGCATAGGTCCAATAGCCTCGTGCGGGGGGGGGGTAAATTTTCCCGCCCCACAATTCCAAACAGATTTACGGCCCTGGCCTTTCTTTAAGTTTGGTTTTTTAATTGGACGACGTGTAGTCCATTTTTGTGTAGGTTGGACTTGACATTATGGAATCGAGTTTCTGTAAAAGTTCGTAATTATTATCAAATTCATAACAGAACAATTAAAACATGACTGCAGCGGCTTAATTGTAGCTTACTGTTCGAGTGCGACTTTGCGAGTGACCGAAAGTGGCGGACTTTAACCGTCGTCTCTCTGAAACTTTATCCGAGCGATGCACAGCCGAATTATTTTCCAATATAATTATCTTGGTAATCTGTTCTGACAAGCGACATTCGTCCCGCTAGATGTCCCAGCACCTAAGCATAAGCACGATGTAGGAAATTCTTACATCATGGCGTAAGCAAATGGCCAGCCAGTGATAATACCATGTAGCGGAGTTATAATCCGTTACAATCCTCTGATTTGATCTTGTTTTAGTTCCATATTGATGACCTTTCTTGTCCTGTGTGAAAATCTTTAGAAGCCTACTGTTAATCAATTACATTTAATTTATTAACATAAAAATTAAATATCTTTCAGCATTATGCAGGCGTGTTGTGATGTTGCTTTCAAATATGCTCATGAACGGGAACAGTTTGGCCAGAAGATTGGTACTTTCCAGGTAATATAGCGATTGATTTGAACATCGAGCATTTGTATTTCAATACGTCATTAGGCTATACAGTGTCTCTCATGACTTTTTCAAGTTTCCGTTCTGCTCAAGGCCATCCTTCTGCATCAATATTCAACTGATTATATCTTAATTTTTCTCATAAGCTTTCCTTAAGATGCACCAATTTAGATCTGTGACATGGCCGTGTTCTGATGCCTTTGAGAAGTGTGTAAAATGTGCCAAAATAGAACTGACATGTGTGCAAGTTCCAATAAAAGACATACAGCCGTAAAATCAGTGAAACAGAAACCACTAAAAATTAAGTTTCAGATTCAGTTGCCCATCAGGACAAGATTTCCTAGTTTGGATTTGAACCAGGTTGACATTTCAATACTTTAACACCATATGATTATCACACTGAGGATCATGCTTAATGGCTTTTATACTACGTTATCTTGAGGCTTCAGCCTCGGTAACAGAAGATGAAGTGCTGTTGAACCCATCCAAAATTGAGTACATGCCTTTTGGTACCACCGGTACACAATACACTTCAATGGTTCAAGTTTGAATCTTGAAATTCTGTGCATGTCGGCAAGTCTATTTCCTCTGCAGCTGTTTGGCTCATACTACGTATGTTGACTCTAAGCAGTATTTGACTCGACCTCATTAAATACTCTGGTCCTTTCGATTGAATATTATAGCCCTTTGATATGGAATAATGTTCCAAAGTATGTTACGCATCATTTGTATCACCATTGATCTGTTTGCGACAAAATTAAAAGACTGTTCAATCTCTGTCTACTAGACTTAATCTAATCTAATCTAATAAAGCATTTGTAAAGCGCTTCTCGCAGCATATATAGCTATTCAGAAACGCTCTCAGCGTAACAGGCCCATGAAAAGTGAAATGTCTTCAAGCAGCGAAAGGATGCAATTGAATTTCCTAGAAGAATCCTGCCACGAATTTCAAAATAAAGGTGATTCCAAATTAAAGGACCAACAGTAGCAAAGCCTGATGTTGGGTTAATGAGGTTCGTGATCTAGGTACAAATAGATCAAAGCAGTCAGCAGAACCAAGAGGGCGTGAAGATCTTGCAGAAAGAGGCTTACACATTAAGTCGCAGAGGAATTTAGGCGCTAAGCTCTGCAGGGACTTAATAACAAGGAGCAAGACCTTGTGTCTGATTCGGGCTAAGATCGGAAGCCAGTGAAGGTCATGAGTCATATATGTGGAGATGTGCGAGTAGGCCTATCGAGGAAGCTGTGCGATAAGACTACAGTAGCAGCAGAATTTAGGACAGATTGCACAGATGACATGCGAACCTTAGGAAGCCCAATTAATAGGGAGTTACAGTATCTTATCTTATCTGACCATTTATAAAGCGCTTCTCGCAGCAAGAGCCTTTCAGAAGCGCTCCCAGTGCGTTTAACTCCGAGAAAAAAGGCAAGTTTTTAGACGAGAGAAAGACAAGGATACACTACTAGAGAGCATGGCAGAGCGAACTGATGGGGGAAGCCCATTCCACAAGGAGGGACCAATGCAGGCAAATGATCTGGATTGGGCCATGGCAGTCCTGACTCGGGGGACAAAGAGGTCAAGCCGATCAGAGGACCTAAGAGGACGCAGGGAAGTGGCAGAAAGGGGGCGATGTGTCTGATCGCACAGATACCTCGGAACAAGACCCATTTGAGACTTAAGGACCAAAATCAAGACTTTAAATTGTATGCGGGCCGAGAGTGGAAGCCAGTGAAGTTGTTCAGTCATGAATGTAGAAATGTGGGAGAATCTAGGAAGACGGGCAATGAGCCTAGCAGCAGCATTGAATACAGATTGCAGAGGAGCTAGGCGAACCTTAGGTAGGTCAATAAGGACAGAATTGCAATAGTCAATCCGAGAACATACAAAAGCATGCACAATTGAGGTAAAGATCGATGATGAGACAGATTTGCGAATAGCCCTGAGACGGTATATAGTCAATTCGTGAGGAGATAAAGGCATGTACCATAGTCGTAAACACCTTGGAGGACACCGATCTTCTAATTGCCCTAAGTCGTCTCAAGTGGTAGTAACAGGAACGGGTCAAACTTAAACAATCAGTCTTTTTTTTAGCTCGTTTCAGTTGTGTTTGTTTCATGCAATTTATTTCATCTTTGCAAAAGCCTGATGTTGGGTTAATGAGGTTGCTACTGCCAAATGTTATCCAGAAGGAAAGGGTTAATTTGGTCTCAGCGGCCCACTGGAACAAGTCAAAGGATAAATCCGAAAGCGTCATATGGACCCGCTGACAGATATGACGCTTTCGGATTTATCCTTTGACTTGTGCACTAATCACTTGAAAGTTATTGAGTTTGTACTGATTGCTGTTATATTTATTTTGTCTTTGGTTAATGCTTTGTCGATAAACTCCTACTACTACTACTGATATAACTACTACTACTACTAAACTTATCTGTCAATGAGCATATTAATCGAGTATGCAGGTCAAACCACTATATGCCGTTTCGGACTTTAAAGGAACTATGTGCCACGTTCCTGCCTGCGCCTTGCATTTTAGTTGCAAACTTTTTATAGCCTGACTTCTAAAGAAGCTTCTCAGAGTGCTAGGTGTAATTGTGTGAATGTAATTCTTCTTTCATATAATTATATGCAGATGATTCAGGCCAAGATGGCCGACATGTACGTACGATTGAACACGTCACGCTCGTACCTATACAACGTTGCACGCGTAATGGATAATGGTCACTTGTCTTCCAAGGTAGGAAGAATTATTACAGTGCTTATTCAGGTATGTATTGTTTGATATCTCGAGGCTCAATGAGTCAATATAGCACTTTTAGGTGCCTCACGAATGCCATGCAGTGCATGGCATGCACTGATGTGATTGGTGTTACCAGTCATTAAGAATAATTCAGAAAACAATGGTAATCAGTGGAGGTCATCATTGATGAACGACTTATTTTTGATAATTAATTAATTTAATAAAAGCTTAATTTCTGGTCTGACATATTCATATAGCTCCTTTATAGATTTGAAATCACCATTAGAAATAAATAGTCAGTCTGGTAAGTTCTGCAATCAGTGCTATATGTATCAATATTCAGATAAATGAATATTATTATTAAACTGAAATACTGAAAGTGGTTTGTCATAAATAAATTGATTAAGGCTGTTTCCGAATCAATTTATACCAAGTTTGTTTGCATATTGCCAATTCAGTAAATTGCCATCTCATATTGTTGAGATTGCTCTCAAGTTTATCAGATTGATTTTGTACCATGTAGCCATTGTCTATTAGGTATTACCTAACTACGAGATTAGTCGATTATCAGTTGGTTGATTGGTGCTAGTCTGGAAAGTTGATTGATGAAAATGAGGTCTTAGGGAAGAGATGATAATGAATGTGAAATTGTTTGTGCTTTTAGGATTGTGCTTCCGCCATTCTGTATGCGGCTGAAATGGCAACGCTCTGTGCTCTTGATGCCATTCAGATCCTTGGTTTGTTTTTTAATGTTTCGTAATTCAGTATTCAAATATCAATAGTCAAATCAATTTCAAAAGAGCCCAGTTGCCAAGTTAGATTGTGGTAATTCTCGGAACATTAGTGCCTCAACGTTAAGTTTATTATGCATTCATAATGTGAGAGGCGCTTTATAAATCCCAAAATAGAATAGAATAGAATAGAATGCATATTGCACTCGGGATGGAACGAAGAACGCCTTAAAACAGTGTCAGTGGCAGGCTTGAGACAATGTTCAAATTGAAGCCAAGGATTTGAATATCCAAATACAAAGGTAGACATTGAAAATCAGTTTTGGTAAAAACGGGTTATGATAAATGTCTTTCTTGCCTTAAAACGCTGTTGGTCAAGCTCCACATAACCTCTGTGATCTTTTCAAGAGGCTTATATCACTCTGAGTGCTTCTCTTGAAGTTATTGTATAAAAATTGGTAACTTCGATGCTTGGGTAAAGGAAATTCAAGAATTTATATAGCGCTCCTAGAAGGTCTTGTTATGCACCAGAATGATTCCTCTTCATGTTCTAAACTCATCCATAATATGTATACATGGTTCCGTTTTTGTGCTGAAAGTAATTATGAAAATAATTAAAGTTTTCACGTGAACTGATTACAAGTGCCACCATTGCAGGTGGAAATGGATACATCAACGAATATCCATGCGGAAGACTCCTGAGAGATGCGAAGCTGCACGAGATTGGAGCTGGAACAAGTCAAGTGAGACGTCTCATCATCGGTCGACGAATTAATTCTGAATATAAGTAACATTGATATGCATGAATTGCCATGCATACATGAGAGTAGGGATCTTTAGGAGGTGCTGCATAAATTCTGATCGATTTATTGGTGTAAATTACACATATCACGAAAACAAATTGAGCTTTATTAGTATTGTCATGATGGAATCGTCGAGAGTTCGTTTGGATGGGTTTTTGCAATCAGTTGAGAAATTCGAAATCATGATATAATTTTATGAAGATATTTTTTGTGGTTGTATCATGGATTGCATCTTAAAAAGTTTCATGCATATGTTTCAAAAAGTGTTCTTGAATGTGTTTAGTTAAATGTGATTGTGTTATTGAATTGTCATTGGCATGAATACATTGCAGCTGAATGACTTTTAATTCCAAGCTAAAGGACTATTTTTTTAAGGTCGTTGAAACGTTATGCATTGTTTACAGAATGTTTATTTTACCATACTGCACCTTGCTGTTCATTGTGCATGCAGATTGGAGAATTTACATTAAATTCACATTCGTGTTAGATTTTGAGTCGTACAATGATTTGTGATAGGGGCACACCTTAATATCGTGTTTACACATACCTGACAGTCCTCTTTTCTTTTGCTAAAGACTCAGCCTCTATAATTCACCTCTGTGCTGAAAATGTCCAGACCTTCTTTGCTCATGGTTTCCTTTTCTCACCAGCTTGCTCTTTCACAATCTGTTGAATCTCTGTTGGCCTTCTACTGCGGAATGGCCTTCCAGAGCACTATAACTAGTGCTGAGATCTCATCTGGGAGCTCTTCTGTTTCTGCATGTTCTCTCAAGACTTTTCTATTTTGAGGGGTTCCCCATGCTGAGTGTACCTCTGATTAGCTAGTACTGTGAGGGGCACTCACATTTTGCATTCACAAATAGAATACAATAGAATAGAATGTGGCATTGTCTATGAAATTTGTGAGCAAATTTTTATTACTGAACTATTTAGTTTGCCAGATGATTTTTTTGTATTTTACAACTTTTGCCGAATGTTCACTTTTCAGTCATAATGAATGAATAGTTGAATATGCCTGTGTTGTTGTTGTATTTATGTGAAGTTGAAAAAGATTTGTGATCAATTAGGTCTTGAGTGGAACAAATTGGTTCGAGTCCATATTCCGGTGTTATCGAATTTTTATTGTTTGTTTCCTTACTGGTTGTGCATCTGTCAAAACTCAGCAAACCAGATGCCTATTTCCTCATCTTTGAAACTGCCCAAAGTGTCTATTATTACTATTATTACTATTATTACTATTATTATTATTATTATTATTATTATTATCATCATTATCATTATTATCATTAGTATCGACATCATCGTCATCATTTGCATAGCATAAACTACTTATATCTGTGGACAAGATGCCTTAACATTAGATGCACAAGACGACGCTTGTCTTTACATGTAACATCTGATGCCATTGTATCCTTAATTTCATGCTTGCGTATCATGTGAAACATTAAATACATTATTTACCCGAATGTGATTCGCTGATCAAAATTATGTAATTGATTACATAATTATTTACAAAGTCAGTTTTGGTTTTCTTAATTACAAACATAAAGGCTCTCCTCTTTCTTGTGTTGTTGTGTTGATTTAATTTGAGGAATGTTGTATAAATAAGTGGTTCAGTTAATTATCACAATCTACCAAATTGATGGCATTAACATCCGAAAGTATATTTTTACCGAACATGTTTTCTGATAAACAGTAACAGTTAGGTCAGTGTGAGTGTGTTTGGATGCATTTAAACTTAAAACCTGGTAAACTGGAGTTTAATTAATTGTGATCCCCATCTGGCACATCACAGTAGACCTACGGCTACGATTGCAATTAATAGTAAGAACGGATGTTCACAAGTTGTTGAGGAGTCGAATTTAACTTTTTGGCAACCATGCAAGGTGACAATTATGTTCAACAACCAATGCAATTTGTCGATTGAAAGACTGAGTTGACTTTATGCGCCATGCTGATATATAATTTTTCGACAGCTCTCGTGCAAGCTATTGCGCAAAAAAGCTAAAGGTCCGTGCAATAAAAGTGAATGAAAGAGACGGCGAGGGGGGACAAATCCGGCCATGGCCCCATTGAGAAACACATAGAACGTGACTCCCTATTTCGTTTCAACAAGCTTTCAGCAGTAGGCTTCAATGGCATATTTTCCAGACAATTCGGCTAAAATTTAATGACTAAAAAGGTCATCAGTTTTGTTACAGGGAATTTTTTTTATACATTTGAAGCCAAGTTGGACCGAACGACTAAAGGTCATCAGTTTTTTGACAATATATATTTTTTCGGGCGAAAGATCAAAAAAATTTCCCTAAATTTTGCCCCCCCCTTCGAAAATTTCTGTATCTGCCCCTGATTTGAGATAATACTATTTTCAAGTTTAAATAGGCCCTACATTTATAAAGTAATTTCCTACATGTACCAGGCTTTATTGTCAATTTAAATAGTCGCCGACTATTTTTTGAATTTTGCTCCAACACTCGCTTATATAGTCAGCTTTTTTCCCAGCTAGGAAGGGTACGTATAGAATCCGAGCATAATTTTATAGGCAGAAAATTACATTAGAAGATTCTTGCCATGGGCGCCCGGCGTCCGCTCATAGGGGCGAGAGAGGACACTTGCCCCCCCCCCGGAGAATTGACATCTATTTCTTACTACTAGGCCTACTTTTTGGAGTTTTAACAAATTTCTTAGCATTAACAATACCGATTATAATAGCCTACACAAGTGAAGCCGAGAAATGTAGCCTACATGTAGGAGACACTATCCATGTTCCTAAAATTCCAGCTTTAAATTTTCAAGCTCTTGTTTTAGAAATTCAGCCGTGATCATTGTGCTGTGCTGAGTGTGCCCTCCTGCGAAAAATATCTGCGGGCGCCCATGATTCTCGCGCATGTGGACCTAGGCCTACTAAAACATGATTCAGCTGCAGGCCTACTCGCGCAGCGTGCCCATGAACATTAGCTGAGAACAGGGTGAGAATTATGGGGGCGTGTTGTGTCCCGTGGTTCAACCCCCTCCAGTCTTTCTTGAGAGTTAGGACCCCGTAGTAAAGTCATCATTGCACAGCCCAATGTCACATAAATCAACATCTGAGTTAGGCCTATTTTTTGAGAATTCTCAAACTGGCTGAGACCAAGGATATGAGATATAGGCATAGGCTATGCATTGTATGGAATCGTAGGCTACAAACCAGGTCGTTGCTACAAACAGTCTCAGTTGGATAATTAATTATCATAGGCACTGGGCCCGATGGATTCCAGATATCATGCTGGTAATTAATGTAGGCCCTATTTCTGCTTAAAATTTAGATGAAAATTATAAGGACGAAGTTCAAAGTTGCATTCGGTAGATGCAGCTTTTTACATACGGAATTAACAGTTAGGCGATTTTTCGGGTCTTGCGCTAAAGCATCGCGCACGGGCAACGCCGGTGGCCAAGGACCTTGGCTGGTGACCAACTGACGTCATGGATGAATTATTAATGACATGCTTCAGTGACCAGGGAACCGACGTGAGTTACAGCGTATCGTCTTTATGCGATTAATTCAACTTATTTGCCATGTTTTTACAAAATATTTAATCATCGAGGCTTAGCTTAAGCTACTGCGACCACGCGCGCAACGGTTCAGCGTGCGCTTGTTGATCCGCTATTTCTAGGAGGCTGTGTCTCTTATTTATCCGTCTAATTATATGCAGCGCCTGACATTAACGATTATCTTCATCATGATGGATCCTGGCCGTTCGTGTCCATATCGATTGCACGAGCGAATTGTTATAGCGCATTAACAGCCGTACAAGTGGTGGGCCTACATATTTGCGAAACTGAGTGGGAATTAATTGGTTGAATATCTATAGCCTATAGACTGATGAGAAATGGCTTAGGCTACCTGATAATTATTTTAAGTATTCAATGGGCATCAGTTATTTCGCAAGTTTATATTTTAGACTGTGCCCTGTGAATCTGAGAAACTTTATTCCATTCTCAGATTCGTAATTATAGCTGTTAAATGAAACTCGTTTTCTTGGCGCTCATTCGATTCACGTATCTGCTTCACGAAACCCATTAGGCCTAAATAAGCCCACATTGAATATTATTAAAGACATATTTTGCAGATGTGAGATCTGCAAGAACCCTGGGCACCATTCGCGTATTCAGTTCATTTTTAGATATGCCCCTACTATAACCTATATGAATGAATAAATTAATATATCAATTAAGAAAATTTATGTATATATATAACTATATATATAATTTTAAGGGGAGTTTGGTCATCTTGGTTATGTTGGGCATTTTACCCATTCTACTATGCCTGCTTGAGAAAAATGAAAACTCAATGAAAACAGGCAACTGTTTCCAGCCTAGAATGGCATCCAATAATTATTGGTTGCATGGATTTCTTTTCCATTATTTATTTATTGTTTCGTTGTCTTTGCAGCGTAGATTCAGAATGAGGCGATCTTGCTCTTCGTTTTGGTCGGTGATTCAGTTGGTCTTTCGATCCGGTCTTTTGTTGATCGTAGGTTTCGATGTGATTATTGGAAGTGCAGCTCTACCACCAGTAAGTGTCTCTGATTTACACTATGTCTTATATTCATTCTGTCGGCATGATCTTCCCTCGGACAATTTCTAGGTTCTAGGATAGGAACGCATCCATGGATCAGAGTCTTGAAATATGTTTTTGTCGTGGATGGAATTGCAAGAAGGGCAGGTTTAAAGTGGGTGGGAGCGCATGCTCTCAAAATTCTTAGGTTGCATTCATAGGCGCTGCAGGCAGAGACTTGGTCTAGACGTTGGGTGGGACGAATGAGCAGCCAAAGGACATTTGCCGAGGTGCTACATTTCGGGCGGACGGCTGGGTCGCCAACGGTCCAACGGACGACATTTTTCATTTTCATTAACGAAATTTTCTGACGACTTTTTTAGTCACTTGGAAGAAATTTTATGAAAAATATACCTTTTTCTCTGCCGAAAAAGTTGATGACTTTTTTTAGTCATTTGTTAGAAATTTTCTGAAAAAACATACTTTTTTTCACTGCCCAAAAAGTTGACCTTTTTTTTAGTCCTTTCATCATTTGCTCGACAGAAATCTCTTCTTAGAACGTTGTTACAATAAGGTCACCAGTATATTCAGCAAATGTGCATGTCCTAACACTTAACCATGGGGGGGGACAAATGTAAACACATACATGCATACATACATGCATACGTGAACACACGTGCACATGGTCTGTATTTGTTTGGTGAAATGTAGCCAAAGTGTTGTGTGATTTTCTCTGCAGGATGCGCATCAGTCTGTTCCTTTTACTGACGAATTCGCTGGAGATTACAACTTCGACGAATCAGAAAGATTCGGATTGTTTCCAGAGTTTGACTTTGACAGACTGAGAAAGAATTCGGTCGAGACAAAACCGCTTCAGCTTCAGAATGACGTTGTTCAGACGACGAAATCGACAACAAAATCGACAACAAAATCGACAACAGTTGGTCAGACATCAGACAACGTGCAACGTCACACCCCCTCCACAAGCCAACCAAAAACTGGTTAATTCATCAATCTGGTTGTCTGATATCTAAAATATACAATATTATTAAATAGGTTATGTAAAAGATATTATGTTTTTCATTAAGTTTCTCTTGCTCTGACTGTTCAATACAATGTTGAGACACGATACACTGGTTGACTACAGTGTCTGAAGTCCCTCACTACATTGGGGCGCGGTGGTGTAGTGGGTATGTTCGTTGCCATGCAGCCGGAGGGTTGCAGGTTCGAATCCACCTCAAGCCATCGCATAGCAACCTTGGGCAAGTCCTTCACTCACAATTGCTCAGCGCTTCAGTGTCCGCGCTGTAGTCGAGAGTGCTTCTGAGTAGTATTCTTGAAGGGACGCTATAACAATTGCACATACATACAAATTTAAGCTTCCTCCATGGGCGCCTGCACATAGGTGCATTAGTGGCACTTGCTCCCCATCTGAAAAATGGACCCCATTTTTTAACTACTACATTTTGGTTTTTTAACTAAATTAATTTCTAAGCACTAATCCACTAATGGCACACAAAGCAAAATTGAGATATGTGTGGTTAGACACATCTATGAAAAATGCTGCTGTTCTTCATTTCCTGCTTACTGAAATATTGTAACCGTGACCAAACCATTGTGTTTTGCCGCTCGTGCAAACATATCTGCTGGAACCCATGCCTGCTTCGAGCCAATTTATGTTCGGGAAAGAGCAGCGTTTCAGGATTTCTGTTAGACACGTATTACAGTCGACACTGTGAGTGACGTGTCTTCATCTGTTTCATCCGTAGCTTCTTCGTCGTGTGACAGCATCTTCTGTCCAGCGGGTCGCACTTGTAAGATGTTGAGGGACCGACCGAAATGCATTTGTCGTGACAGTTGCCCAGCGAGGAGACGAGAGACGTGTGGGACCGATGGTCTGCTCTACCGCAACCACTGTGAACTCCATCGAACCGCTTGTCTCCAGCATCGCCACATCGCGGTTGACCAGACGGGTAATGTGTGCAAGAAAGAGTCTGGCGAAGAGGAAGGTGATTTACCTGTTTTTCTTTATTATGGTTTTGTTTTGTGACTAAAGAAATTGTGGAAGATCTGTTGCTTTCTTTCCCAGTCTGGTTTTTGTATCTGTTTAGTACTGTCTTTACGTACGTATGTGCACTTGTTATTGCGCACCTTCAAGATTTCTACTCATTGGCACTCCCGACTACAGTGTGAACACTGAATCGGAGTTTCAAGCCGAAGTGCTGAGCAATTGCGAGTAAAGGGCTTGCCCAAGGTCCCTACGTGGCAACTTGAGGTGGATTCGAACCTGCAACCCTCCAGCTGCAAGGCACCAAACGTACCCACTACACCATCGTGCCCCACAATATATTTATGGATTTGTGTTAAGTGTCTCTGTTATGTAGAAATTTGTCACAAGTGCTTCTGGAATGTGGTCCCGTAGAAGTATAGTCATAGAACTCAAGTTTTATCTTTTCAATCTTTACATTGGATAATGATTCTGCTTTGATACTGAACTGCATTTTTATGGCTGTAATGCATCAGTTTTGTTATTACTTTGATAAGTTTCTGTTTATTTCAAGATTGTGTGTCTAGTGATACTAAGAATAACCAAATTGTTGGTGTATATTTTGGCTAATTAATAATTAGCTTGATGCCATTCATTCGAAAATTGAGCAAAGGTCACACAGTTTTTGATTGTGGTTTTACCTTCCTGTTTGTTGTTCTCTGAAGATGTTTCTGTTGTCTTCACAACAACTGTCACCGCTGGCAACAGCGTTGAACTGAAGTGCAGCCTGAGAAACTCTGCTCGTGCTGGGTTGGCATGGAAACGGAATGGTGCCTCAGTAATCGACTCGGTCACGGATGAAATTAAGGTATTGCATTGTATCGTATTGTATGAAAACATTTACAGAGCGCCTCTAGTTGAGTGAACTCATTCAAAGGCACTCCCAATGTGATAGGCAACGAGAGAAGAAATAGGTTTCAACAAGCGCAAAAGAGGAGGAGTAGGAGCTACCATGGCATGTATCTCAGGTGCTCCATCAATTTTGGTCAACTGTTTTGTTTATTGTCTCATCACTTGTCTTTTGATCTCACTGACTATTACCATAATATACATTTGCAGTGCCTGTGTTATTATTAAATTTTTACAAGGACATAACATCAGTATGGTGTGATTTGTTTTCATAATTATGTTCCACACTTTCACAAATGCAATGTGGTAACTTTGCTGCCTTGGCCTTCCAGTTGACAGGACCGCAACTCAGTTACAGGGAAGGGATAAATGTAGGAGTTAATTTTTTTCACACTACCATATGAATTTTTGTCCATGATAGCCATTCTAGATTCACACAGTCGTGTGCACAGTGTGCTCTTCTTGGTAATGTAATGTAAATCTTCCAAAATTTTCATTGCCACACAAATGTCATGTCGGAGAGACCAGCTTGTATGGTGTGTATCTCATTCATCCCGACATTGTTGAAATCTTTATGGTCATTGTATCTCCTTTGCTTAATGTATTTGCTAACGTTAAACTACCTTATCTTACCATTGGTTCTATCAATCAATCAATCACCAATCAATCATCAATCAATCATCAATCAATCATCAATCAATCGTCAATCATTCAATCAGCATTTATTTGGCACCCTTCTAAATCCTTACTCAGATGCAAGTGTAATAATTTTTTCTTGAAATGCAGATATATGATGATGGGTCCTTGTACATTGGCAATCTAGCCTTACACTTGATGGGCAACTACACTTGCCACAATGCGACAACTGACCATGTTATTCAAAGACATCATCTTATTGTACAAGGTCTGTATATCAAATGATAAAAAGAATTATACTCAGTACCTCTGTTGAAATGCAGACATAGAAAGTGATATTGTGATTATGAAGTAAGCTGGTATGTCGTAGAGATCAGCATAATTTACTTTGACACTTGAAACCATGCTTTGGATTTGTGAGGCCAAAACATTTATCTCAAAGATGGCGTTTTTTCATTTGGTTCCTATAGTTTTATGATGAGCTTTTTAAAGAAATTTTTTGGTCTTATTAATGACAATTTAAATTTCTCACTCTTTCTGATGACCTTTAATTTTCCAGTGTTTTATGATCTTTTTCTTATTTGTGGCTTTTTCGATAGTTTTATCTTCAGTTTTTCTACATGTTAGGATTTTCCACATTTACCACGTTTTCTAGTTTTTCTTCTTCTAATTTTCCTGTTTAGAACTAATTTCTAAACAAAATATTTTCTCTCTTGGTTTTCTTGTGGTTTTCGTGTCTTCTGGTTTTCCAGTTTTTGATTATCATTGTGATTACCATTTTTGGGGGCCTTTGTTTACTTTTCATGTTTAGTGGATGAAGATAACTAGTTTTTAGTCAACCTGGAGAGTAGGGAATTGGATACAACGGTATTAACATGACCTGCTTTTCTGATACGATGGATATCACTGTTATTGCAAATTGCAATGACACGCTGTGTCAATAAATTGTTCTTAGCTCCACCGCAAGTGTCTGTTTATCCACGGCGCCACTTCAGTCGTGCTGGTGCCACCGTGACTGTGAAGTGCCATGCTGATGGGGTGCCACAACCGGTCATCTCCTGGCAGCACAATGGTCAACCATTGGATGGTCACTCAATGACCAGTGAAGGGGCGACCAGTCGCTACGTTTTGCTTCGTGAGTTCAATCAGTTGACTTTAAAAATCTTGTAGTCGGATGTTCATGTTTTCAGAGATGCATGTGCTTTTTGAAACATTGGACATCGACTTTGCTTTTGGCACAGATAACAACTGATCTTGGTATGGACAATGACTTTGTTTGGTGATAAACATCTACCTATGCCTTGGTGTTATTACCTAGAATGTCACTACATAAAGTTTATTACTATCACTGTATTATGTATTATTATGTGTTCAGTAGGCCTATGTGTACTCTTAAACTGACAAACACTGGTCTGTGTGGGCTGATATGTGATTTGATGTGACAATATTTTTATAGCGCCTTTTGTAGTTGGCAACTATTGGGACGCCCTTGCACACATGTAGAGCACAACCAACAGACCATCTAGGTGCACATAGCACCACTGATGAGTTTCTCTTAAAGTGGTGCTTAGTTGATGTCAAATTACAATTACATTTACAATTTTTGTCTCCTATCCTGAGGGACAATAAACTAAGGTCTGACTTGTGTATTTTTTAGGCAACAACACAATGCTGGAACTGCAGTCGGTTGAGAAGTCCGGTTCTTTTGATTGTTTCGCTCGAAATCCAACCGGATCGGAAAGTCATTCCATCTCAGTCGCCGTGGAGACCAGCGATGGAAAGGGACCAACGTTCTGTTAGTGGAGAAACATTTGTTTCAGTTGTTTACATAAAGTCATCCATCGAATACAGTAATACTACCAGCCCATGCCTCGATTTATGATAGGAATGGAAACTGTGATGTTCGTTTAAATTTATGCATGTTACTGCTGCTGTGTGACAGACCAGGCTGTAAGGATTGTGAAACTAAAATTCCTATGTGACGACATTATTTACAATTTATTATTATAATAGTCGTAGTTGTAATAGCATATCTAAAATTTCTTAAAATATTGGTATTGTATTGTTTTGTATTCATAAATTTATGAAGCGCCTGTCATAGAGCACACCAATCAGAGGTACTTTCAGTGGTAGCAGTAATAGGTACTGAGGTACAGTACTAGGTCTAGGAGTGGTGTTACTGGGAGTGGTTGTACTGGTATATGTAGTCAGGGCTGTAATCAAGGGTATACGTGGGTATACAGCGTATACTCACCTCCTGGGAAAAACAACATCGTATACTCACCTCCCGAAAAGTAGGGTATACGCGGGGAAAAAAGCAGGGTATACCGTACACGCTAGTAAATCATACAGCTGTTTAAGATGGATTTTTTGGCCTGATGACTAAAAAAAAAACATTTAAAAAAAGGTCGTCAGATTTTTCAGACGGCAAAATGGACGAAATTTTCCCGAGATCAGTGTGTACTCACCTCAAAATATACCAGTACAGCCCTGCATGTAGTGGTAACTGCAGTGGTAGGAGTAGCAGCTGTTACGCATTACAATAACAATGCTCAGATTGATTTCATTTGATCATGAGGAGTACAGTAGTAAAGTTGATTCAGTGTCTGTTGTGCTGTCTTAGTAGAGCTGTTGAATTTCTAGATGAGGAAAATATGTCGGAATTGTTCGTCGTATTCCACGACCGCGGTTATACGGTTTATGAAGTCATCCAATGTCACGTTAAGCATGAAGTCTCCAACGACTTCCTCCTATCGAACGCGTTTCCTGAACTCGGTCCGCTTGATCTTGGCACGATCTGTCCGTTGAACGAAAGCTGTTCGTGGGGCGACGCAACGGTTGTTGGCGGTCTCTTTGTCTATGTCACTCAACCACAAATGAAGAGGGTCATTGTTGTGGACCTCAAGGACAGATTCAATCCAGTTGAGGTATGATGTATGAGGGTGTCTTCCATTTCACGTTGACTATACATTGAGCGTAATACCATATTACCTTTTACATAAGACCAAGAGTATTCGAGGTGGCTGAAATATGCTTGCTTCGTTACTCTGAGTAAAACTGGAGTGTAATGCGGAGGTCCCATTAAATATAACCCTTGGTCAGTATAATTTACTGTTCTATAACTGCTGGGTCACTCACTAGTTGGCACAGGTGAAGGACTAAGGCACAAACTTTTGTATGATGTTCAATTTTGATAGAAATTAACAATGCATTGTATGGTAATTAACAATGCATTGTATGGTAATTAGCAATGCATTGTATGGTAATTAACAATGAATTGTATGGTGCATATGTGAATCGATATCGAATTAAATTTTGAGACCCATGAGCCTTTGTCTGTCAAGGTTATATCAGAAGTTTTCTAGAACTGAAATGTGATATTCTTGAAGATCATTGAATATTGATCTGAATAATTTTTTGCTCTCATTTTTTATTAGGCCTATATATAATAATATATTTAAATAACTGTATGTGCCAGTAAATGACATTTTCATAGCAATTTACTTGTACTTCTCTGCAATTACAAACCTGACAGGTTACAGTGCTGCATGATAATCCAGCGGCAAGAATTCTGGATTATTAGTTTAAAGGTCACGAGTCAGAGATTTGTTTTTAGATAAATTTCTCTTCCATTTGCAACCCTTAGCCAACTCAGATCTTACGAGTATGCTGACTGTTGGTCTACATTGTTTGCAAGAAGATTTGGGAGCAATGGATTGGACTGACCACCCACTCTTATAGAAATTATGGCCGCTAGCATTTCATAGACTAAAGAACTGTTCTTCTATAAAACAACTCGAAAAAGCAAAGTATAACATTAATTTTCAGCTTACTACATTGTTTACACACTGCTATGAATTACATGTAATTGAAATACATTATCCAGGTCATCTTAATGGAAGATCATCCTGTTTCGTTGGACTACGTTGATCATCTCGACCAGATGTGGGTCATCTGTTTGACGGAGATGACAGCGGATGATACATCTAAGACAGCCGTCATGCTACGCGATGCAGGGAAAGTGAAGCGTCATCATCCGGTTCACATCCAACCGGATGACTCGCATCTTGATCCACTTGACAATGACTTCAAGGTTAGACGAGACTTGACCTTTCGGAATTAAACGAAATAACGGAAATTACGATAGTTCTCATAATTACGTTGCGTGTTACAAAAGTGTTGTACAGCACGTCATTTGATGCCTGTAACCTAGACATCATCACTTGGAAGCATTTGCTAAAAAAGTTTCAACCATCTTGATCAGTTTAAATGTGCAAAATCTGTAAGTATGAATGCAGTAAACAATCGAATAAAGTTCTGTAGATAAAGTTCTACCAGAGCCAGAAGAAGATATTATATGAGTGTGAAAAAATGGTTTAGGTTTAGGAGACCCAGGATTCAGTCATGAAAGAACTTTCTCCTGAATCATAAACCCTTTTTTCACCATTGTTGTGTTTCTCATATTATGACTGCAATTACTTCACTAGAAGAAGCATGAGTTTGAAAGTAGAAGTGGGTTTAATGATAATTTAATTTTTTTATTATGCCCATGCGATTTACTATCTAATCCAATCTGATGTAAATCTTAATCTTCATAATCTTCATATAACGTAATCTTAATCCTCATGTAAGCGTAATCTCCATCTATGGTAATTTATAAGCAAAGCTATCATGATCCACAAGTGATTGCTTGATTGACACTTCAAGTAAAATTCTAACTTACAATCGGAATTCATTGAAGAAATCCAGTTTAGAGTTTAAAGGTCACATACAGAAGAGATTGGTCATTCCATGGTAAGCTAATGAAACAGATGATGGTTAAGATTATACACAAATGATTGATTACCTGTGGAATTCTGATGTAAAAATGTTTTATTATTTTTGCAGTTCGACGACCTGTTTCTTCCGACTCAGACCAATCTAAAGGAGGATTTCATATTTGGATATTCAACTTACAATCACCAGATGATTCTGAAGAAGCTGGATCTCCTGTCTCTGAAATATCTCAAAAGAGTTGACCTCAGCGAGCATCAGTGCATACCGAAAGGGGCCGTGTTCATACCAATCGGTAAAATGGCATTAATATTATTCCAACTTTTACAAATTGCATAGGTATATTGGGAATAATGTGTTGTAAACCATAAAACCAACGGTAGTAAGTTAGAAATAGTTTAAATTAATGATTTTAATTTTCAGTCTGTGATTGTACCCTAATTGATTACGATAATATTTTTATCGTGTGCAAAAATTCCATGTAATTCTAATGTATCACCAGGTACATATCTTTTCGTACGCTGCTGGTTGAGCTATACGCGCATGTGAGGGCCTACCAGTGGTCAGAGGAACATGCCGCTAATTAGCGCCAACATTACTTACTTTCGCTAGCGAGCACAGCACTTTTGAGAGGTTCTTAAAATGAGCTATGTCAGCAATATTTATCCAACCTCATCAAGATCTCTACCCGGATCCATCAAATCCTTCGTCTTCCAATCTTTGTGTCAACTCTCTGGCATACACGAAGGTCCACTTCGTGTATGCCTAGCATCTGTGGATAATCTCTCTGGCTTGATGCAGTGCTCGTGAATAAGCTGGTGCCCTGCACTAAACTTTAAATAAAGTATTACCTTAGAAATCTGGAGTCTTCAATTGCTTCAGAGTATATCAGAATCAAGCAGTTTTCTGAATCCACACATGATATTCAGCCCACCGTTCACTTCACTCATCTGCTCATTCTTGTCCTGTATGTGCGTACTTTTATCAGGTGGCAACACGCTTTCTCTGCTGCTGGTCCTCAGGTCCAGATTTGGCTACCTCCTCCTCCTCTATACCTGTGCATGCTGCCAAGACTCCCCTCTGACACATTCTGTCGCAACTCTAAAACTGCCATCTTTGATTACGATAATATTTTTATCGTGTGCAAAAATTCCATGTAATTCTAATGTATCACCAGGTACATATCTTTTCGTACGCTGCTGGTTGAGCTATACGCGCATGTGAGGGCCTACCAGTGGTCAGAGGAACATGCCGCTAATTAGCGCCAACATTACTTACTTTCGCTAGCGAGCACAGCACTTTTGAGAGGTTCTTAAAATGAGCTATGTCAGCAATATTTATCCAACCTCATCAAGATCTCTACCCGGATCCATCAAATCCTTCGTCTTCCAATCTTTGTGTCAACTCTCTGGCATACACGAAGGTCCACTTCGTGTATGCCTAGCATCTGTGGATAATCTCTCTGGCTTGATGCAGTGCTCGTGAATAAGCTGGTGCCCTGCACTAAACTTTAAATAAAGTATTACCTTAGAAATCTGGAGTCTTCAATTGCTTCAGAGTATATCAGAATCAAGCAGTTTTCTGAATCCACACATGATATTCAGCCCACCGTTCACTTCACTCATCTGCTCATTCTTGTCCTGTATGTGCGTACTTTTATCAGGTGGCAACACGCTTTCTCTGCTGCTGGTCCTCAGGTCCAGATTTGGCTACCTCCTCCTCCTCTATACCTGTGCATGCTGCCAAGACTCCCCTCTGACACATTCTGTCGAAATTCTAAAACTGCCATCTTCAGCCAAGGTTGGGTCAGGAGCACTCCTGAGTAGTAACTTCAAGGGTGCTACATAAATTCTTGTACTGAATGAGTGAATATATATATATCGTGTAGGGTACGTAAGGACTGTCAGTAGATTGATACACTGGAATGATTGCTTACATGTCAGGTGGATATGTGATGGTCAGCTGTCAGCATCCAGATCCTGTCTCCACATCCGAGTTCCTTCTCATTCTCGACTACGTCACGGATGCGGTGCTGGAAAAGTCGGATGTGGGCGGAAGGATCTACGTCTCTCCAGACGCTCGACATGTCGTTGTGCTTGCAGGAAATGGAAAAACTGTGTCTTCTTATAAAGTCAGTGATGAAGGTAAGTTTCTACTTTCATTAGCTTCCAGCAGATGAAGGTAATTTTCAAGTATTCTCCATCCATTATAATGGATTCATTCCAGTCCAATAAGATACTGTTTAAATTTGTCTTAAATATTCCTAAAGTAGTTGCATTAGTCAAAGAAGCGGGTAGCATTAGTATATACCACTATTTCACTATTGCAGAATTGTTTAGCACAAGCATATGAAAGAAATTTTCAAGTTCAGTGTAGTTCCAGTAGGTGAATTTAATTTCAAGTTCAGTGTAGTTCCAGTAGGTGAAGGTAATTTCAAGGTCAGTGTAGTTCCAAGTGAACATACAAAGATAATTTTCCAGTTTACTGCAGTACCATCAATCCATCAGCCAGTGTAGGAATTGTGGAAAAGTAACTTGGGGTTGGATCATGATCCACCTGGAATTGGGGTGTGAAAAACAGACTTTACTATGAGGCTCTAAGAAAGACTGGGGTTGAAACAATTTTATAATACATTTTCTTTTACCTCCACCTGCTGCTGCTGCTGCTGCTGAACTTAACAATAAGGCCCTTCTTTCTTTTTTAGCGTTGGGTTTTTCTTTCTGTGCAGGAAAACTGGAGCATAGATTCGACGAATACCTGGACAGTGAGGTTGGCCATCTGGAGTTTGTTGCTTCCGATTCTGGAATCGGATACAGCATCTTTGCGGTTTCCTTTTCTCAGTCAAACCTTCTCGTGATAGATCTTTCGTCAGGAAAAGTTTCGATGATTGAAGGCAAGTTCATGCATTATCCATTAACCATAGATTAATGTAATCAATTAGCTTATGTTCCGGTGTGTTGTCAGTAGTGAATTTATAATTTATAAATCGCCTTCTTGATAATCATCATTGTAAATGACCATGTAGTCGTCAATCATCATGTTCTAAAAAAAGAACTGTTCATATTTTCAACTGGACGATATCGGACTATGGCTGATCTGTTGATGACATAAGCGTTATTTTACAGAGGCACTTTAGAAGTGTTTAGATTAGATTATAAAAAATCTACAACTGTCATCTGCAACCATGTTTACCATTATAAGTGGGTGGGTATGCTAGGCTTATTGCTCATGCCCCATACAGAGTCACATTCGACAGGCATGATAAAGTCAACTGTGGGTCCTGTGAACCATGGCTGCATGGGTTAATATATTACCTAGTACTGCTGTACAATACTTGGTCTGAGTTGGTCATAAATAAGACACGTGGTAGTACTAAAGATTATTAATATTTAAGTGAGCTTCTTGAAGTGGCGTTATGTAAATTCTCAGAAAGAAAAATAATTGGCAATAAATTATTACGACAAGCATTGACAACTGCTCAAATACTACTGTACTGGTTTTTAAGATGTAAAATGTTCATAAAGTGGAATTCACACTAGTCTTTGCTTTTGAATCTGTTTCAGGAGTTGGATACGGCGCCCAGCCGCCGTGGTGGGCTCCAATCAAGCGCAACCACGTCATATCATCGGCTTCGATATTTGCTGACCACCTGATGGTTTCCTCCGATGCTTCAGTGACCACCTTTGAACGCACGAGCAGACGCGCTCAGTGCACCTGGCAGGATGTGACCGGTGGTAGCCTCATTGTTCCTCTGCCTCTCAGTTAAAGAAACCTCTTGTGCTTGGCTACTCCAGGAAACAGTCTATGCTATGCGAGCCTGGAGAGAAACACAGTTACAATGACGTAGTCATTGGAAAATTATGTCACTCTGACATAATAATTCATGTATGTAATAATTATGTAACGTAGCGTAACTGGACCATAATTTAACTGGAATGTATAATTATGCGAACACTTCTTTCCTGGCTGTGGACACAGTGAATCAAAAATGTAATATCTACAACAATGTGAATGCTATGTGAAATGTCGACATATATCTGAAATGTATCTAAAAGCTGCAAAGTAAGACCACTTTTATCTGTAACTAAGGAAGAAATCTCACAAATTTAAAGACATTTTCAAATATATTGTTGAACTTCTGCCTTCATAACAGTATCAGTGTTACTACGACGATTTGGAAATGGGTAAAATGCAAGCGATTGATTGGTTGAGCGATTGACTGAATTCCAAAAGCTACGGGCAAGTTACAGTTGTACAGTGTATGGGCATACGCAGTAATTCGAGGTTAGCATTGGTAGAAAATGTCACCAGAATGGCCTAAGCGTAATTAGCCCAGTGACAGACACGACTCTTTATTAACTCAGTGTTGTATATTTCTCAATTAAAATTCGTACAGTTGTGTAAGCTTTCTCAGAGAACTGCACTCTATTATTCAAATTCGCTGTTGTGCTTTAAGGACCTATTTAAGGCCAATTCATTGCAAAAAGGAGATTCGAGATAAAATGGTTGTTATACTCACATATAATGAGCTAGCCCGTTGAGGAGCCTTATGAAGAATGGCCACTGGCGATATCTGGCTGATACAACAGCAGCCCTTCTAGCAACTGGACTCTACCAGACAACCCTTCTGACATGACGCAGCACTCATGAATAGGCTGTGCCTTGCACTTAGCTTTAGAGTAGTGCTTTATAAATCTAGAGTTTACGATTACTAATATTACGAGTCTGTTCTTTTCCTGTTCTGCCTTTTTCGTTTTATTCTGTCTCCTCTTTTCTCTTGCTTATTACCTCCACCACAATTCCTCTTCCTCTTGCCTTCTTTAGGTCTTAACTAGAGTTCACCTTTAGTTAGCTGCTTTCATGTGAATGTGTGCTTGATATTTTAACATGCTATCAATTTATGTGTGTTTGATATTTTAACATGCTATCAATTTATGTGTGTTTGATATTTTAACATGCTATCAATTTATGTGTGTTTGATATTTTAACATGCTATCAATTGCTATTTGTTGCGAGCTCACAGTCATCTGTACATATATATAATTCGATGTAAACGTGTTTTCTGCAAGTACTGTGAATAAATGTGATTCTTATTATGACTTGAGACAAATTTTTATATTTTCTGAACTGAAGGCTATGATTAAAGTATAATTTCATGATTATAGGACCAGTCACTACATCACGTTCCAATGGCAATGCAAATGACTCTGTTTCAAAACCGGGTAAGAATAAGGTTTTGAGTTTGGCATGTACCCAAAATGATGCTTTTATTCCTGATATTTTATTGTAGTGCCGTTATTGCACTTCTGTAGATTAAAATGCACACAACACTACAATGAAGTTAACCTGTGTATAATTATCATAACCCATTGTAAAAGCCCGTCAAAGTCATAGGTGCAATCACGTCCTAAAAGTTGGGGGGGACCATAATGAATCACGTCCTAAAAGTTGGGGGGGGACCACAATAATAAAGTTAGGGGACCACTCAAAAGTTGGGGGGGACGCGTCCCGTGGTCCCATAGGGTGGTTGCGCCTATGGTCAAAGTCCAATTGTTCATGAAAAAACCAATGCAGGATTAGATTGTTCTTTGGTGTCAGATTAGAGTCTTTGATTTCATCACCCGGACTGTTTTAAGAACAACGTTGGTTCTTCAGAGTCATGCTTTTCACCTGCTGGCCTTAGATTCTGAAACTCTTTCACTCAACTCTTCCAGTGAATGAAGGAACTTTCCACTGAACTTTATTCTGGAGCTCTTCACTAATTCCGCAACAAATTCAGTTCGCCCTGCAACTAAAACCCTCCTTTCCCTTTTTCGTGTCCTCTCTGATCATCTGTTCCATTTGAACAATGGTTTGCAAACCAGTTTAACAGCAACCACTGACTGACATCCTAAGAATTAATAACCAATTATTGTGCAATGCAATTCTTCAGACCAGATTGAATATCACATGCATCCAAATACTGTAAATTATCGAGTACCATAACACAACAAAGTAGCAGTGAGCACCAATAATCCTATATTTTTTACAAGCATGTGCAAATTTTCTAAAGCCTCAACTGTAGTTTAGCACAACAGCATACTCGCAATTATTGTTTTATTATTACTATTCCTTTAAAGATCGTTGAAAAAATCGCAACAAGGTACAAAAGCTGTTAAGAGTTAGGATAATGAAAAAATCATCAAAAAGAGTCTGAGTGAATTGAGGATTAAGGTCTGTATAATATTATAGGAATAAAAAAAAAGTTTGTTCAGTTACATACATCATAAATCACTTGTGGGATAAAAATAATATCTATCATTCCCAAGGAGCCCATTATACATATATTCCATATGGGACCCACATGAATCCTACACAGGTCCCACCTAGTTCTCAAAATACTGGCAGGGTACGAGTGACAATCACATGTATCAACAAGAACACAGGAATCATATACAAAAGATCATTTTAAGAGTACGAAAAATCTGAATAGCTTAGCAAAACTTAATTAAGTTGAGAAAACAATTTAAATACCAGGTCCATCAACAAAGCTTATAATTATTTATACATCTTCCTGTTACGTATTCTGTTAGAAATAGGTTTCATGGAAAAATTTGTTGTAGGCAACCTGCATTTTCCTACATTTTCAGACACGCAAAGCACAAAAAACAATCATTCTGAGATTACTTGTAGTTTAAACCAGCATTTTTCTTAATTGTCTGACAAAAGGTCTCAACTGCAACAAAGATCAACTGCGTTTTTTCAAATGGATGAAATTTAAAATTAAACATTCTTCTTCTATTCTTATGGTTCAGTCACGTCTCGAGAATTACCATAACTAGTTATCATTATTAAAATAATTCTTAATGCATGCATGGTCAATTGCTGCCATGAAGGAATGCAAACCTAAGGTGCAGAGGAATGGCAATTTGATGGGTCATATGCATGATTGACTGATTGATTGATTGATGGATGGATGGGGAATGCAGAGGGTATGAGGCCAACAGGAAAAAAATAGTGATACATGGAGAACAAATAAAAAAAATAATAATAAAAGCAACTTTTTGTATCACTTTCTAAGAGCCTGCGGGATCAGCTTACAATTAGTAAATTATAAATTTGCAATGTCATGAATACATATCTGTTAAATTGATTTGTTAAACGGTGCAGATAAAGGAAATAATAATCACATCTACATGGAGCAGCATAGAATAGCCAACTGCTATAACCATAATAGCAATTATTAATCTACAGCATTTAATAACAGCAAAGCAACCATGAACCACGTTATAACCTAGCTTATATACCCTGGCAAATACGAGCTTCGAAAGATGGATTTTAGCACATCCGAACATCCTTCAGTGCATATGCCAACACAATATACATACGTGGCAATATTACAGTGCCATATAAATTGCAATAATTATTACCATACATATTACAGCACAATATAAATTGCGATAATTATTATCATACATTACATATGAGCAAAAATTAAAAATAGATGTTAAGCAGCATCATGAAACCGGTTACAAATGACGACGAGCAAGCAATGCATGACTTCTCAGTAGCCTCCTTGGTCCCTAAACGTATCAGCTATTTGAGAATTGTGAGGATTAACCGGTCCAATGAAGTGCGGTAGATGACGTTCCATGTGATGCCAGACGATCTCTGCGATGTAACTGTGTGCAACCTGGAACAAACATTTCCAAAAATTAAGTGATCACCAACATGCACATTCATTCATTCATGCAATGTTCACTCCAATGTCTCTGGATCAATAAATTACTGAATTGGAAACAAAAGTTGAAAGTTAATGAGAATAATAAAAATAATTATAATAATAATTGCAAATTCAGAATTGCATGAATACAGCCAGTGGACAATGAAGGATAAATCAATGCGAAACCTAGGACAAAGCCTGATTTCTTGGAGATTCATTTTTTACTACCAACATAATTTCGTGGTTATTAAGAAAATTATTTCTACATGTGGCAAAATAATAATAATAGTAATAATAATAATAATAATAATAAGATGATTTGTAAGTCGGTTTTGAGGTGTTCTTAAAGGAAGAAAGAGCTCAAATATAACAGAAACATAAGTAATCAAATCGATTCCTTAGAAAGCAGAAACATGAAATGAAATTGAAATCATCACACTTCTGCAACATCAACCAAACGAAATATTTTAAAGGATCGAATTATATCTCTTCCTGCTTCAATTCTAAAGACCATCCACCATCTGCCAGATGGCTACATACACATCCACCACAGCCATCTGGCAGACCATCCACCATAGCCATCTGGCAGACCATCCACCATAGCCATATGGCTCTGTCTCCGTGACCCTGGAATTGATTTTAACCTTACATACTTCTTGATTTTGCTTTGGTTTTGTTAGTCGATAATCTGGTTACTGCAATTCAATTCTTTTGGGTACCATAGAAATCTCCCGTTGATTACAAAAAACATCAACGATTATCAAGACCTGATTTGGATGAAATCCATCGGTCGGTTCAATCAATTGCCATACATTCTCCTTTCCATGCTTGTGTATCCACCGCTGTATAACTGGAATAAGCATCAAAACAATTGACCAATCAGATGCAGCGGAAGGGAACACAGCGGCTTGTATAATAACAGAGGGAGCCACAGACCAACCGTAACTCAATGTATATTTTATACAATCCATTTAAACGTACATAGATGCATAGACTAGTGACCACTTACTTGATCTAATCCTGTCTTTGCTGCGGCTGCACGGCACCAACATTAAGCTAAGCTTACAAGGCAGCCAAGGGTAGGACATAGTATTAGCAATTTCAGTTTTCTTAACCCAAGAACTGCATAGAGTTGGGTGGTCAATCCTCTCTCTTGTCACAAAATCCTCTTGCTGTTTTCTGACCAAAGTATAACCATGTTATGTTTAACTTAAGTAGGGTAAGTATTAAGTAAGCATAGTCTTCATCGTACCAAGTGCATATCTGCACTTTGGTGCATGGTACATACATTTATACAGCTATGTCAGTCTTAACTTCATTATGGTCATCAATGGATCTGAAATTCTCATTTCTATAGCACCATTACAATACCATATACTATAATTACAATATAATTACAATTACAAACCATCAGTTGAACGAATTTCCAATAGAAATATGATAGATCAGAGAAGCAAAAAGCTAGGCTATGATGGATAAGCAACAGCAGGAGAAGAAAGAGGCTTAAGTATGGATCTGGAATTCTGGATGGCATCAGAGAATTGACAAAACCACCTGAATACACCTGCACATTCCAAAGTTTCAGGCAGGCGCAGGGCTGAAAGTGAGCCGGGTCAGACCCGGCATTCTTTTGTTGGCGCTTGAATAAACAATGGTATTTAGCAGCCTTTGGCCCAAAGAGACCCGGCAACTTTTTCAAACCACTTTCAGCGATGGGCAGGCAATCAGAAAAGCTGAGAGCCCACGACTGTTTAAGCGCATAGGTCCATCAAGACATTCGTATCAATCAAGAAGACAAATGAATAATTTATGTTTAAATTAAATGCTAGAACCTCACCTTGTGTGAACGGACATTCGATATATTCAATATCGAAATTTCTATATCGATGTTTGTATTCTCTGGCCACGTCCTTGATTACAGCCGTCAGTTCAAATGCCCTCTTCAGAAAAGTAACATCCATATTTACATAACTCAACCCAAAACACAGTTTATTGCAAATTGTTTCCAATATTATTTCGAAAGAGATTTCTCAGCTATCTACAAGTACCATTTATATACAGAATACAATGGTTAATTCAACTTATTTGGGTAGACACGATTCACTGAGAAACAAATACAATGGGATAATTGGGTACACACATAATTTACTTAGAAAGGAATATCATCAATATGCAAAGAATTTAAAAGTCTAACAACAAAACCATAAGAAATAATTTTTAAAAAACGCAAATAAAAAAGAATAACAATTTACAAAAAGTATAAAAGAACGACTCTAATCAATTTAATTTCTACTATCGTTAGGTATAGATCTGCTATAAAGACATATCCGGGAACTATTACAGCCGGAAATCCGCACCTTCCTTCATTTTCATACAAACATATCCAGCTAATTAAGGATATGCAAGTAGATTTAGTAGATACACAAAAGTTCTAAAATAAAAATTTCTCAGGTCAGAAAAGCATCCGAATGAATACTTGCATTGCTCTCACATGTATCCTCAAGAATCATACATGTAATCTTTGATAGATTCGAAAATCAGCGAATAACATTTACCAATATATTGATGCAGAAGGAAGTAATAAAAAAAGATATATACAGAAATAAAATCATAATTTTCAGATAAAACGAACGGCTGACCTTAGTGGTAAGGTCACGCACGGTTTCATTGGTCGACATCCACCCACGGCATGGATTCACCTACAGTAAAAGAAAGAAAGAAAATTACTTGAAAGTACTCATAAAGCAATTCTCTAAGGTGCGTACTCAGAGGTGCTTCCAGTTAAGCCCTGGCAGCAAAAGAGAGCAGCTTTCAAGTGCTTCTAAAAGGTGTGTACGACGACATCGCTTGTTAAGAGAACAAGTGGATCTAAAGAGAAGCTATTTCATGGTAGATGGATCAATTCTTATTAAGACCAAAGAGGCAGAGAGAACAAAAACTTCTCAACAATGCTTTACACAAATTACCATCTTAAAAAATGGGAAACTCTACATAGATATCATCAGATATTGTCTAAAGTTATGGCAACCTACAACATTGAATTACTAAGTAGGCAATAGCAACAGTCAGTGATAGAGTTATTCCTACCAGTTGAATTGAATAGAAAAAATCAAATAGAAATTAATAATTTCAATAAATTAAATCAATCTATTCATAATTTCAATAAATTAAATCAATCTATTCCTCTAATAAAAATTCACAACTGTGTAGAAGCTAGAATGAAGCAAGAACGACAATGAGTTTTAGCAAAGAAGACAAATCAGCCATAAAACCAAAGGCACATTTGCACACACATACCCCAATGCAAGAGAGGAAGTCGTAGAAGTCCGGATAGCGAACATTCTTGTTGAGCCGTCCCAGAGGGTAATACCGATTGCTCAATGCTTCATAGAGGACACTTCCATTGGCCAATCCCGTCATCAGAATATGACTACCATTCGGAAGGAGCGTATCCTGTAGACAATGCACCAAACAGAATTCAAAACCGCATAAGCTCAGGGTTCAAAGGGTTAATTAAGGTAAGGATATCACAGAGGACTCTTTTAAATCTACGCTTTAAAACACACTTGTTCTCTTTGGCTTATACCACCTGTTGGCTGCTTAGTAAGACACCCTTGCAATGTATGGCTGTGTTAAGACGCATTATAAATTGTCGTAATCATTGCAATTATTAACAAAGAAAATCCTCTTTAATTACACAACTCCATCAACATTAATTCTAGAGGTTTGCAGATCTTTTGACTGAAGAGTACACAGAGAACAAGATACAGATCAATCCCTTAGCACTTTACCAACCAAAGTGTAGTAAACAGCATGGGAAATCCTATACATTGGTTGGTAAAGGATTACGCTTCATCCATGGAGGATTCAGTGCTAATGTTAACCCTCAACCTCTCGGGTGACCATCCAGTATGCTAACCATGGGACAATCATGGAACACAGATTTCATATAAAATTTCTGCTCGCATGACCTCACAGATATAATGAACGACAACAAGCAATGATTATGAAAGAGACACAATATCAACAACAGGACCGTTTTCATGTTGAGCAATATTACTGGAATGTATAAATTCACACTGCCATTTACATAGCACCCTTTCAAAATCTTATTATTACCAACGCTATTTTTATGCATTTATTTAGCACCACTATCGATAAAGAACAGAACAATTGCAAGTTAAGGATTTGTTCAAGGCTCGCAGTGAATGTCTTAGATGAAGCGTGACAACATTCGTTCTGCATTACATGGTCAGTGTGCAAACGAGTGGGCAATCTGGGCAATCTCTGAACAATAAAACTTCATTTTATAATCACTCAAGCCTTTTTTCTTTAGCCATGGCTCGGTTCGGAGTGCTCCTGCATAGTTTTCTTGAAGGAGCGCAATATAAGTCCACGCAGTAGAATGAATGAACGAATTAAAGAATTGAATAGGTGATTTAAAAAACTGTTCATCTTCAAAAATTTTACATAACACAGCAGAATTAAAATATCTCATGGTTGAGAAAAAACGCACCAAAATGTCGAAGGTTTGAATAACGTTTTTTCTCATCTGCTCTGGCGTTGTCATGTGCGCCAGAGTGTCTTCATAACTAAAAATTATCAGAACACAAAATAACAACACATGTGCAACATAATAAGAAGATGTCCACTACTGTCAACCGTCTATGCTTCTGGATGAAATTCTGATGGTTTGGTTCTACACGCATGCGAGAGCACACCAGTGGCTACTTTCCAGTTATTCTAGATTTATTTTTACGGAAAGCTTTTGATATTACACCACTTAAGCTAACATAGTCACTGCTTACATAATTACTCAAAAGACAATATTAATCACCCAGACAAAAACACCACATCCACATTCTACATACATATATACAATACATCCATACATATATACAATACATCCATACATATGTACATATGTCCAAGCATATTAACAATGTACATTCATGCATGCTGGATTGCTGGTTCATACATAGGTCCATATATACAATATTACACATACATGAATGGATTGATGACATCAGGAATGGTGTAACAAGATATACAAAACCTATGAAATAAAGCACAATTTAAGCATTTTTGCAGAGACGTGAGAGACGCAAGAAAAACAAACAAAAAATAAGACCTACTTACATGTTGCATACATCGTTGCCAACAAATTCGTAAAGAATCAGAAGAGGATGATCGGATTTCTGCTGTCTAATTGTGCTAAAATATGCAGACAACATTCAATGCAATGACCCGTTAAATATGTATGTGCAATGTGCAATTGTGCATGTGTGTTTTTATATAAAAAGTTTAAATATCAATGTTTAAATTCTTGAATGAACATATGTGCGTATATTAGTATATATACATATATAATTATGTTCATTCAAGAATTTCTATAGTGCCTCATCAAGAAGACTACTCAGAAGCACTCCCAACTCTAGTACAGTAAAAATTAAAAAGCAGTTTTGAGTTGAATAAAGAAAATAGCTTCACCGAGAGCCCCAGGAAGCAGAAGTAGTTACTGTGGGAGTCGATTTCAGACCACTGGACCCATCACAGGAAAGGCTCAACTTCGCATAGTTGCAGTTTATGCGAATGGAACAAAGAGCATGACGTGATGATGCTGTATTGTATCTTGATACTTATGAAAATATGCATGCATAAATAAGCATCTTGCAAATATTATGAATACGTTCAGAATCTATTTTAACCTGTTTTTCAAGTAAGCCAATGGACCAGCAGAACCATCACCTGAAAAACACAAGAGTACAACGGTACATTGATCCGACAGACACAGCAGAACACAATAGCCTAATAAAATTAGGAAATCAGTACACATGCATACTAGTTTTCAAAAAGAAATCTGCATCTGTTATAATAGTTCAGAACAATCATCTACCATTGCTTTACTTAATTCAGCACAATTGCAAACCTTTTGCATCTATTTTGTGATATAAGCCAAACCAAAAAATGTTAAAATTGATAACATTATTATACGAACTTCAACAATAAATTTGAATAAAATCATCAAATAATATATATAATATATAGAAATTTTTCATAAATTACTAGCTCAAACAATAAGTTCATAGTAAATAATTTAGTCCAACATCCATATCTTAATATTATTTAAGCTAGGCCACGGCCTAAAAAAAATTTCTTCTGTTTCTGGCTCTTATTCTTTTTCTTTCCAAAAATTGGTCATTCCACAAAACACAGAATTGTATGTACTACAGTATTTTATAAGACTATGTACCGGTATAATGTAACATCGGCTCTATCATTATGCAATCATTCAGCAGATGGCATGGCAGCAGCAACTACGGGTAGTCCCATCTTGGACAATATCTACTTCATAAAATGGCACTCAATTCCACTTCAATTCAACTTTCAAAACTAAAATTTTAAGCAAATTCACACACAACTTTTGCTTCAAATTTTGGCCTGCCTCATAGAACTGACTTTGCAATATCAAGATCTCTCAAAAATGCTGTTCTTTGCACTGCACATTAAGCAAGAGAGCATTTAAGCTAAAAGTTACAAGAGACACGATGCCAATAGCTTTGCGGACATTACACAACTTCATTTTATGCAGAATCATAGGAACCGGCGGCTCATAAAGACAGCTTTTGTATGAAACAAAAGTGCAGTCAAACAATAGCAGAAAAGACAATAACCATTGACACCGAAGTTGTGATAGTCCCTATGGTTGCAACGGTTCCTTTGTTTCAGAAAGTCGTAAACGGAAACAGTGATGCCGTCGACAACTGACCACGTCAGATTCTTATAACCTGTTGTAATGCAATGACGAAACAATGAAAAACAATTGATGTAAAACAAGGTATATGGTTTAAGATTATTAGTGTGACCTGATAAATTTAGTTTTGTTTGGGTCTCAAGTCAGTTTAAGTCGATCATAGAAAAGCAACATCAAGTCACTTTTCTGTAAAAATTCGACTTGGGATCATTGTTACGCAGAAATGACTCAACTTGACCAAATTGACCCCAGTCGACTTATTGGAACTTATTGGTTCCAGGTCTATATGTGCAATGGTGCATATCAAATTAACACTAAATCACATATCGAAAAAAGATAATGTGTTTATATTAAATTGACTTTTAAAAATTATATATATATATATATAAATTAACTTTAGAAACTTGGTTAAAAAGTGGTTATAGTTATATTAAATTAACTTTAGGTGCTAACGTGTATAAGGCAAACCCCACCTGTGCTGAAGGATGTCATCGGCCAATCGAGATCATTTGAGAGTATGAACGGCAAGTGCGCTAAAGCGTTCTATTCAACAGACAAACATTACAGAGAAAAAAATCACATGTATGAAAAAGTCACTGGTACCAAGAAACCAAAACCACTAATATGACAATAAATGTTTTATAATAAGTAGAAAAAATGTTCTGTCACTCCTGGCTATGATTCACTACTGACATGGGAGCTGTACTTCACTTATTGTGACCTTGAACTGTGACCTCTGCTGTGTTGATTGCCCAGCACAAGGCACTAGACAGTTGTGCAAAGTTTGCTAACCGAGTTGATCCCCCCAGCAAGGCAAGCAGGTTACAACCTACACCCCAGATGTCATGACAGAGTGCTGCCAAGGGCAGACAACCAATTGAGGAAAAAATCAAAAGATCGAATTTTGTTCGCACACCAATTAGTCTTGTTAGTCCGTTTTAGTCTCGTTAGTTTTTTTATACTCTGTGAATTTTTATATCATGATACTTGTTCACCAGAGTGCTGTTTGGCAGCTGGTTATATATTAAAAAACTTTACTTACTCACTTATTTACTTACTAAATGACCAATCATCCTACCTTACCGTACCATACTTCACATTTCCTAGCCTAACTTGATCATAATCTACCTTACATTACTCCATTATCCTGCATCACCTCCCTCTACCCATATTCATTTATTACACAAAACAGGGTGGCAGACCACAGCCTGAGACATTTACCAGATACCCCCTTACCTTACCTTAAACCACCATCAGACCTTACCTCATCATTTGAGTCATATAACACAAAAGAAGTCTCACTTCATCAATTTTTCTTGGGTCGACCCATTGCTCAGGAATGTGAAAGTGCGCGCCGACTGAATCACCGATGACCATAAGACCACGCGGATGGGAATGTTCACAGAAGGCTTTCTCGTATGGCTCACCGGTTTCATGATTAACACCCTGGAAATGCCGAAACAGATGAACATTTGCTGTTTCAGTAATATATTTACAATTATATTAAATTTCCATTTATCACAAATGCAAGATCATAAATCTGAAACTGAGGCAAAATACAAGTTCAAGTATAGTGACATCACACAGAATTCAATCAGCAGGTTCAAACCCGCCACCTTTGGGTTACAAACCCATGCCGCTACTGGATAACCCAGAGTGCTGTGCACACTCTATACAGCATACTATACAATGTATACATGCATTCTTCTATTCAAGAAAATTCCTAGCAATCACATAATATATGTATGCATGTATATATATATATATATATATGGATGCAGCTATAGTTAACATAACACTATCTAAGAGCACCTTGCAGTAATAAAACAACACTATCAAAACATCCAAGAACACAATAAAAAATAGAGTCAAAAGTCTAGGACAGGGCAACATGCTGTAACAATAACACATTAGGGCAGTGATTTTCAACCGGGGTTCCGCGGAACCCAAGGGTTCCACGGAGGTCGGCCAGGGGTTCCGCGGCAGTTTGGTCGAAATTTTAGTACATCGACTGAAATTCTAAAAGTATTAGCAACGAATAGATTCTTTCCCAACCTTCAGTCATTAAAAACATTATTACTTGAATGTATTGCTGTTTTCTATAGGCTAATTATGTCTCCCAATACTTGTTTTTTGGAAGGCACAGTGGCACATACATCAAGTGGGAATCTATAAATTGCCTGTGTAGACGTTTCCAACTGTCCAGTCGGACAGAACATTTTTTTATCATTGACTTTAAACTATTTGGATGCTCGAGATCCGTTCTGACTAAACAGAATGTGCTAAGCACTTAAAGCCAACGGCTTGTTTGGTTAGTTCCTCATTTTGATCAGTTCATTTTGAAGAGTCAGTGGTTAAATTTCTCACCCATAGGTAGCGGATATTCACATTAATTTTTTTTACAAATGTAATGGCTGAGCCTTAAGCATATATTTATCTGTAGTATCTGTAACTGACAGGCCTAGGCAATACTCACTATTTGCTTATCGGAAAATCACATTAGATGTGTGGAATAAGAATCAGTTGTGTGATTGTTGTGATAGAAGCACTTTTTCAGGTGCAGGGATAACTAGCAAACGAAGCTGACATTCCCCAAATAAGCTGAAGCCCTCATGTCACACTATAGCCTCTCTCACTCCCCACACTCATGACGGTTGAGCCCCCCTCCCCAATGATGCTTTTATGTTGAAGATGAATCATTATGCAGCTGCCTACTTGTATCTCTCTCTACGATGCATCCACGACTTAAACCAGGCAAAAATTTCGCAGTAGACTTGAAAAACACTTTAATTCAACATGTCCATAACACTGATCCAGAATAGAACGTATTTTTGTTTCTCAATATTCTCTCAGTCTGTCAGATGGATTGATAGTACTGTTGTTGGCGAAATAGAGCAGAAGGGCAGTAATGTTGCTCTCTGACAGTGCTTTGCGCACTGGCCCTACACTTCTAGAATTCTAAAGCAAGTAATGTGATACCATAGACTGCACCAGAAGTGCAAGTAACATACATTTAAATATTAGGCCAACGTAATTTCAAAATTTACAACTGCAGGCTATTTATTTCTTGACATACTGGGCGGGTGAAACGCGAAGGGTTTTCGCGAGCAAATATATTCTTTGGAAAGGTTCCGCCACTAGAAAAAGGTTGAAAACCACTGCATTATGGTCAAGTGCAATGTTGCCCTTTCGGCCTGAAATTCTTTGTAATATCAGAATCTGAATATTTTCATTCATAAAGTTCATCAGAATGTTTTTGAGGACCTAAAAGAGTTAACAGTAACTTTCCATTCAATCAAGTGCATTGTAGTACTTAATATCCATGAGACTGAGGACCAAACTTCTTAGGGATTTCTAAATAGTCAGACACAAATTATTATATTGCTGTCACTTTCAACTATCTTTTTTACCAGATAGCAGAACCATCAGATTTAGCAGAATTGGGTCATTTGAATACCTACTGAGATTCATCCTGTCATCCACCTTCAAATCTTTCTTGACTTTGATGCAATAATTATACCTCTGCCTGTATCTCAATCTCATCTCCTCCATCTCCTTCTTCACTAGTTTCCATGTAACTACACTTGACCACCACTTGGTATCTCTAGCAACCCTCCTACATAACACATCAGGGCTGTTTTTAAGGGAATTTTAGAACTGCACAACTTCTTCTTTCCCTTTCCATCCTCCATGGTAGATTACCGGTAGTTCCAATCGGGGGACAATGACCTCTTTTGCTAGTTTTCACTGTACACAAGTGCTTCTACAACTGCACAAATACATTTAGAACTGCACATTTTGTGTAAAACTGCACGTTAAAAAAAGCCCTGTAACACATCACTCATGAATAAGTTGGTGCCCCATGCTTAGCTTCCCATTGGGTTAAAATCATAAATTTGATGCTACATAAAAACGATACACAATGGAGATAATAACTCACATAGATTCCATTGCAGTTGGAGTCGTTTTCAACATCGTCGCTCAATGGTCTAAACAAACACACAGCACAGCACAGCAATTTTAAAACGGATCTTTTACTGATCCTTCATTATGTCGTTGGAAGGGTGCAGTAACCTAGTGATTAGTATGCTGGACTGCCAAACAAGGGACAAGAGTTCAAATCGCTTTTTAAAAAAACTTTTAGCTAGATTTTTGAACACCTGGCCCCCACAGACAACTCAGCTAAAATAAGTACATTGACAATACACCATCAATGGGAGGATTATACAGTCGAAGCTAAGAAAACTGACGTCACTAACACTTTATACACATGGCATCTTCACCTGCCAGCTTAGGGGACTGCTCTTCTTCTTTCTTATTAGGTGGTTGAAAATTACAGCAACTAAACTCCTAGATATCATATCAACAAAAGAAATCGTTGTTGAGCAAAGCAAACTATATCGGGGACTTGATAATTTGCATTAAACAAGATATGGTTTAAAATTAAGCCACTTTCTAAGGATAGACTAAATTTAAGATTTTCATAAATCAGACAGTGTACTATTAGCGTTTGAGTTAGGACGAAATGTGATATAAGGTCTTGTGTAATCAGATGTATGGTCCATTCGCAAAAGTGATGTCTGTTATGTTCAATATTCACAAAGAATTCAAGCATACAATTTGACCAGGTACTATTTAATCATTGATTAAATAACCTGAACTCTTCGCCATTCATTGTCTAAATCATAAAAATAGAAACAGAATCTGTTGTTACAAATCTCTAGCAATAATTTCACATACAAAAACCGCATATCAACATCACTGGTATCGTACTTAAGACCCGGGTGAAAGTTTCCATCCCAATCATCGCAATCTTTCCCCCTCCACGCAGATCCACGAAATGTCTACAGTTTAATTAGAAACAAACAAATCAAAGGCAAACAACCTTTTTCAGGCAATTACAAGGCACCATTCAGTCAAAGGCATGTGGTCTTAATCTCGTTTAGTCTTCTTCCAGTTATTTTCTTACTTAAATAACAAGCGACATAGCTTGTAATCAATCACAGAGCTGCACATATCTTTTAAACTGCTCAACAAAATAGCAAGATGTCTATAGATGTCAACAGTGAAAATCAGTAGTTTTAAACATTTTTTACAGGAAAAGGCATTGGGTGTTCAATTGTTCACTGTTCAGGAATCTCTGGAACACAAGTAAATACATAACGCTAACAGAAGAGTAGCGGTCACATACGCAGCACGTACATTGTTTCACGTGATTTGTCTCAACTTACATCCTCACTTTACTGCCAATCGCAGCTGTTCAAATCACACTGTGCACTAATGAGGTCGAAAAAGGCACTACATAAATGATTTGATACTATGCTACAACGATACTAAGTACTGTCCTACTACAGTTTACAGGGTCCTTACATGGTCACAGATGCTTGAGGATGCACAACAGTCTTATAGCATCTACTCATGAAGACAACAGGGCAGAAGCTTTCTAACAATTGAAATTCCTTTGCTGTTTGGCATGTGGCATTTTGTGCTGACAACTGACACGAGAAGCAGAGCTCATCACTGCAGAATGCAGATGCCAAATAAATTTCAAATAATTATTACATTGCATTACTTTGTTCAGTTAAGCAGTCAAATGCATTTTCATGCATGCATACTAACTACTACACTGTGTAAAATAATACCTAATTGTAGAGCAGCCAGCCAACGCAGATAATTTACAGAAATTGTTGAGTTGTCCTTAATGACAAACTGTCATTAAGAGTTAATTGATTATCAATGAAAACTGATGAACCAGGATTCAAATAATTATTGTTGACAGAGAAATGAAAATATGACTCACAATAGGCAAACCAAACCTGCATCACCTATGACGCTATAAAAATGTTTACAAAATTCCGTTCTCACAAGACTTCATCATCATCGTGCGACCATAAGTACACATAAACCGAGCACACAATTCACATAGTTCTGTGTCAACTACTGTTAACTGCTCTTAAATATAATTATATCAAACAGCATAACAACAAAGCTCTACAGTGCAGAAGTTGCAGTATGCACCATTTACAAGCATCCTGTGTCATCATTTGTTTCAAGCAACTGTCAAAGTAAAGTCATAGGTTGGTAAGCTTGTTTAAAACATAAAAATGGTGTGTTATATATAACTAGCTGTACCCGGCCATGCGTTGCTGTGGCTGAAAAGACCCTCCCTACCTCCTTCCCCTGCCTCCCTCTGTCCCTCCCCTCCCTCCTGTTTCCTCCATCCCTGCCCTCGCTCCCCTCCGCTCCCCTTCCTCCCTCCCCTCCCTCTTCCTCCCGCACCCTCCCCTCCCTTCCTCACTCACCCCTCTCTTCCTTTTCTTTGTCCCTCCGTCCTCCGTCCATCTCCGTCCGTCCGTCCGTTGTCGGTCCGTCCGTCCGCAAAACTTTCCTAGACCCTTGATATATCGCGCTTTTTCGAAAAAAAGCATATTAAAAACCCTGGCGATCGAATTCGAAAGGAACGTTGTGTGAAAATTTGAAAGCAATCGGTGAAGAGATCCTTGATTTTGTTCAAACCAACAGTTGGATAAATATATGCGCTATAAAAATGGCTATAAAAGGAAGCACGCATGTGCGCTATAAATAGACGGTCGTATTCGAAAGCAACATTGGGTGAGATTTGAAATCGACATCGCTCGAATAGATCGCATAGTTGTGTTTTTTGGGTCGTAAAGATTGCGCTTTTTCGCAAAAGGCATAAAAAAAACCCGGTGATGTTCGAATGGAACGGTTTGCGAAAATTTTCAAAGCAATCGGTTCAGAACTCTCCGAGGTCCGAAGTAACAAACAGTAACTTTTTACATTTTTATTTATATAGATATATGGAAGTCATTCTTACTTAAACCAATGAAACAAATGTCGAACTACACTTGTAAGTCTTACTTATTTTAATGGTTTTCATAAAAATGTGTTTAGTTGACAGCAACATGTCCTACCTCTCTCGTGCTGAATCCATCATTATCTAAATCAATTAGGGGACAATGCAAGTCTTTTGACCTGAAAAAAGTTACCAAAGAAAATGTTAGGAGATCAAATTAAGAAATTTTGGATTCATGTTTTGGATTAATGTATTGTTGTCCAATTTGTACAACAGCATAAACCTAAAATATACCAGTCCACCATAATGGTAATGATAAATACCAAACTTTTAAAATGTTGCTTGAAAGCCAAGTACAGGGCACCAGTCTATTCATGAACACTGTTGACCTCTGGTTTATAGCTTTGCCTTGTAATGTAGTGTTCCTGAGAAGATATAGATCTTCTTTAAGAATGTTGAAATATGAAGAATAGTTTGTACAAAATGATGCAAGGCATCAATAGAAAGAATGCCTTAAACTCTTTATAGCCATCATTGGAAGATATACCAAAAGGCAAGAACTGACTTATAATGACGTCATTTTATATCGAGTTTATTTTCAATAATGAATGAATTAATAATCCCAATGTCAGAACTCATGTTCTGTGATTAAATATCAACATATTTACCTTTCAAGGAGTTTACAGAAAAACGAAGCTCCTGGCCAGTCACACAGAGGAGGAAAATTAGTATCACTCTGAAAGAAAGAAATTTTTATAGTAGTTCACAAATGTTGCCCCACATGTACATGGCAATAAAATACAGTACCATGGTAACTGACTTGACGGACAGCTCACCTTTTATGGCAATTTCCAAAGTTACTCTGGCAGACTTGACTTCACATAGTGCTGGTTGTAAGCTGTTCTAAAAATTCGGCATGTAGCATTTTTCAGTAAACGGTAGTGTGGTCCTTAGCTCCATATAAAAATATTTTTTGGAGAATTTTAAACGGGGCACCCTCCTAACTTATACCTTTAGGTTAAAAAATATTAACACTGAAAATGTTGGCAGATTTTTTGAGTTTTAGGGGTCGCTACCGGATGTAACATATATCAATGTAAAGACACAGGCGAAACATGGAATATCATATATTGTATACTATTACTAGTGTACATGTATGGTTGAAGGCACAAATTTAAATAAATTCTGGTGGGCAATGGACCGTGCTGGAGGTGGACTAGTGGCCTGTGGACTGGCTTACTATTTTGGACAAAACACATAGGCCTACACTGACATAAAAATGTTTTTCCAGTTAATGTTTCCATTATTGCATCAGTCTTTTGCGACGATAGGTATACCGTATATTTCTTCACAATCAATATAGCAGACTCTGCATCTGATCCTCATTATTTGTTTGAAGCTTGTTACACATGTTCATGAGTGTCACTCCACGCTTTGTAATGTCATTCACAACTTTCACTGAGCTCGCAGTGGCCTTGTCTAACTTGAAGTTCTCGTGTCATTTGACCATGTAGGCCTATATCAACGTCTTATTGGAGAAAACTTGAAAAATCTCGTGTTTTCCATGACAAAATCTTCCAGTTGCATTGAGCTTATTACAGCAGGTTCCAAGGTTCTTCTTTGAAGTGGATGTTTGATCCAAGTTTTGTCCAGAGTAGTAATCATTTGGCGCTTGGTATATAAATGGAAGCCCCATAAATCAAAGAACGCAAAAGTCATCAATTCCTCTGAAAGATACCAAAGGTCATCTAAACATTTCTTCATTGCAACGTCTGCAACTGCATTATTTTATCTCCCTGTATTTTGTCAATGTCCTTAAAGATCTGCTCTCTACAGCTCAAGTTGAGGAGTATAGAATAGATGGTGCATACGGTGCTTGAAACCAGACTTTGACGTATATAGCAGGCAGATGTCAGCCATACCCTTTATTCTCTTCTTGTTGACTTGAATTATTTCTTGAACATCCACATCTTAACACTGTAAATACTCTTGTCCATCAACCTCGTTCTGTGCAGCCCATCTGAAAAATCATTATGTCCTTACCTTTCGGTGAACCAAGAGAAAACATAACCACTGCCTCTAACTTAATTTAGGCATATGTGATAGCGACATGCACTCTACAACAAATCCTTGTCCAGCTTCTGTTCCAACAGGATGCAGGCACCATTTCTAAGTCCACTGTTCACTGATGTGGTGTCAAAGCACATAGATTTGATTTGATCAGTAATGCCCCAAGTCACAACCACTTCATACACTGCAGACACTGAAGATTTTCTTGTCCTGATGATAACTTCTGCAAACCGAGGATCTGGTCAACACTCTAGAAACGAGGACATGAAGAGGGTCTACTATTTCTTTACTGCAGTCTGCAGATGTCTTCCAACAACTTTCCATCCCAGTGAATTATTAGAGGAACTCTTGGTTGGCATTCAGCTTTCAAGTTTTCATAATTATTTTGCCGATTCTTTATTCACTCCTTAAGCATTGAAAAACAATAGAGATTGAACTCTGCGGGATCATTGCCAAGACAATGTAGTGCGAAAGAAAGTAGGCCTACAAGTGTTGCATTTCTGTTACTCACTATCACCGTGGCATTGTCAAGACTTAGGTCTATTGCCAACTTTGTGTTCTCTTTGACAATAGCGAAATTATGCAATATACACGAAAAAACCAAAATGAAGCGATATTGCCACCAAAAGATGCAATGGCTGTGAATGCATTATAAAAAAATGTCAATAAAATAAGTAAGTAGGTGGCAATCATGATGTCGGAGATGTTAATAAATATGTGAGTATAGTTGTCTATCAAATTCTATCATAGCGATTAACATGGTTGGAAAGCATATTAATTTAAATTGCGCATAGTGGACCACAAAGCCCAAATTAATTCTAACCTTGAACTTTAACCTCTGGTAGCGACCCCTAAATGTCCTCAGATTCTCTCCAAACTTTTTCTAAATTTTGTTCTCATCAATAGAAACCAACTTAGAGGGTGCCCCGTTATAAAATCAAACTTTTAAAAATAAGGACCACCCTAGTAAACGGGTGCTATATAAATGCCACATTCATAATCTGTTTACAATTATGAGTGGGTAATCCAGACTGTAGCAGGACTTCTGACCTTTTTGGACTGCCCTTTAGACTTCAGCATATGAAACGTTCCACGTTGAATTGTCATAATTTGTGTGATTTAATCAAAGTTTCAATCAATCAATCAATCAATCAATCAATCACAGCATAGCATATTAACTATTGAAAGACTTAATGTAAATATTCTAGACTGTATTTTTTTCTTACTGAGGTAGCAGGTTTCTTTCTAGTCTTCTCTTCATTATAGAAATCACCCTAACAAAGTTGGACAAATGTGTATGAAAATTTAACTAAAAGTGCAAAATCAACTTAATTACCAGACAGGAAACAATAATTATTAGGATCAAAAAACAGATCGACTGATTGCTGCAATGAATAATTAATCATTCCACTGATTGGTGATAACAAACTGTGTTGAAAAACAAAATGACTTTTAAGAAAAACTCATTGAAGATTAAACTGATTTAAGAATCAAATGATTTTATAATTATAAACAACATTAAATTGTCACAGAGAAATGTGAATCTGAGTTGCGTTATTCAACAACCAGGTGATGATAAAGTCATATATCCGCATTTGAGAGTCAGTAACAGGCTTAAACAGAGTTTTTTGAGGTATTCTTGAAGGAAGGAAGAACTAAAGTTCTGAAGAAAGTATAACAATTGGTTCAATATTTGAGACAGTCGCTCAGAATGAACAAGACATCAGAGAGAAATCTGCATCAATAATTGCTTTTTTATTGGATAAATGCCTTTTATTTTATTTTATATACTTTATTGCATCTTAAATCTGTACTTCACGACATTACATTCTATTTGTAATTTGCAATTGCTATTATAATTACGCTCTCACAAATTGCAAATTGCATGCTACCCTGTGCATGAGATCCATAATGTTAAGCACCTACCCATGGTGGAAGAGGAAAAAGATGACACTTTGGAAAGCCTTCCTTGAGAGACTTAGGGCACAAACCAATCTTGGCACAAATCACGTCTGGCGTATAGTGAAAATAAAACCTACAGCAAAAAACAGATTTTGGAATGCCACTATTTCAGCTGAGCAGATGATTTGTTGCAAATGCATTAAGGGATTACATTGATGGCAAAGTTTTTGCCACAGAGGAAGAGAGATTAAAGGTAAGTACAGCAACAGTAGCCTACAAGTGAATGAATGAATGAATGATATAGGATTTTTACATTCCAGACATCAATGCTGGAATCAGAGGTATGGGTTACAATCATTGTCTAACAATACAATGTGATTCTTCAATCTTGCGATTCAGAGGAGGCCATTCTAGATCGACGGTCATACCACTGAGAAGGCATGACCATCATTTTGTGGTGGCCATCTTCAGCCTGAAACCTACACACTGCAGCAACAGGTTGCTAAAATACGCCCACCATTCTTCTTAAATTTAAAATGCTGCTAATTGGGCAATTAAACAAGAGCTACAAGCTCAAATTAATAGCACGATGCAATGAAGCAGCTAAAAGAAAGGCTGACCGAAAACAAACTGAAGCAAATCAATAAATGGCTGACCCAACAAAATGATAAATGTAGATGAGGATTGGCCCAATCAAAATGACACAGATTTAATAAAGGTTGGCCCAACAAGCTGTCACTCACAGATCGATAAGAGTTGGCCCAACAAAATCAATGATCATTTCACAGGCTTTTCTGTATTCTGGTTGTTGGCTAAAGAACTTGCAGAACCTTTCCATCGCGCTCGTGATGGACTCATTGTGTATCTGAGTGAGCTGCTCGAGTATACCCACGCCATACGTACATACTGCAACACAAAACACAATAGACACAAAACCTCATACAAACTCATCTTCATGTCACTTCAACATCGGGCATTGGACACTCGCTGTGGTTGATTCCTTCACTTGGAATGACCTTCCTTCAGCACTAACAGCCAAACTAACGACTCGTTTGTCCTCATCTGTCTCTCACTCTTTAAAAGCATTACTTTACTTTTCCCCGGGAGTGTTTCGTTCTGAGAGCACCTCTGAATAGTCATTCTGTGAAAGGTGCCATAAAAATGTATAGATACGATACAAAACAATACTTTTTAAAAATACATTTATGACGCTTGGTTGTATCTTTCATTATCACACTTAATGTGAACCATTTCCCATCAAGAGATTTCATAGTTTCATCAATCATTTATAAATAGCACATAAATACACTAATCTAAAAACACATATAAATGCATACACTCATTCAGATTATCAGGCAGACAGACAGAGACAGACAAACTGATAGACTGAAAAATACAGACAGATTGAAAATATACAATCAGAAAGTAAAGATAAAATTCCAATTGATCTGTAATCATGCGCAATTGCGCATACACAAAAAATATACACATGCATATCCTAGAAAGCTGATCCGATAGTGAAAGGTTAAAAAATAATAAAAATGATTGATTAGATTGTAAGGCAACAGGCAACAACAGTAATACTGAACTCTCCATATCCATGAAAAACACCCTACAGTGCTTGGGCGGATGGATGCAAGTGCCTTATTTAGCCAAAGTTAATTCGAGGCAGTCATACATATTCTGCTCACAGCATATTTAGAAGTAATTGTGAGTGCACGGCACCATTAAGGGACATTTGAACAGCACAGTACTCATCAGAGCAACTGGTGCTTGTCAAGAACAAATTTGCAAGTATGTTAGCACCGTTGCCGTTCGTATATAGGTTATTGGTAGTAACCAGGCAGTTCTACAACACATGTAGAGAAAAACATAAACAGCTCCAGCAAGCTACAGCAGGTTTTCCTCCATAACAGTATAATATTTAATCATGTTTCACTGCAAATTATCCATAATCATTACTCTAATTAGTTTTGCTATCATCATCGCCGTCGTCATCATTATCTTCATTATCAACATAATATAACATTTTATTCGGCAACCAATTCCTAACATCTCGCAATTACATCACAGTAGCAAACATGTTGGCATACCACCACCACCACCACCACCACCATCATCATTTAGCCTAGAAATGGGTACTATAATTTTAATTCACCTTTTTTTTTCGATTTAATTTCGCCAACTTCTAGTTTGTCCAGAACCATTTTAATCGATCTAGCTTCTGCTTAGACAAGAATTTGTTCGATAAATCCCGTTTCTATTTTGTCAGTATATCTTTTTCATCAGTTTTACATTGAAAATTATTCTTCATCAATCCAGCAGAATGACTGCACTAACCCTAACCGACCCTCACGACGCCTAACCTGAGCCCTAACCGACCCTCACGCGCTAAATCCCGCTTCTACTTCGTGAGGAAATATTTTTCATCGAATTTCTATTTCTGTGGGTCGTACACGAAACCTACATCGACACGCGGAAAATTTAAAAAAAGGTGAATTAAAATTATAGTACCTAGAAATGATTCATGCATCAGCTTTTAATAAAAGTAGTTGAATTTAGTTACAGTTCCTGGTAAAGGAGTTTTGGATTGAAAGGTTTTCTACTTGCAATGTGTTTAGCAGGGTCAAAGTTCATGAAGAAGAACTGGTTCTGACATAATCTGTGCAGAGCACCATTACCTGTTGACTCTATATTAAAGGACACATGTGCTCAATTGATGTGACAGATCGGGAATTTAAAAACTGGACTAGTGGTTTGAAAGCAGGTGACACGGTGATCGACGAAACTTGGTTTGAACAGTTTTTAGTTGCTATGACATGGTCATGGACTGTGGGTGGGACACAGCACAACTGAATGATGATGATAATGACGACGTTGATGATGATGACGACGATCTACTTTAATACTGCTGTTGCAGATGATAATGATGATGATGACAAATACAAAAAGGCATGAGTGTTTCGCTTCCAGGGTGTTTGATAGTGTAGTGGTTATCACACTCGATTGTCAATACGACTCAATCGAGAGGTCAGGGCTTCAAAACCGACGAGAAATTTGGTTCAAAATGTCTGCCCCACATGCGTTCTTAGAAAACTCAGCTTAACCCTTCAACGACCAGCGTGTACTAAAATGCATGGAAAACATATACAATACAATACAATATGTAGCCGGTCGTTAAAGGATTACTGAGTACCAAGGCCGTAGCCAGGATTTAATTTCGGGGGGTGTTTCACTCACCAATTTCCCTTCCTAAAAAAATGATGACTTTTTTTAGTCATCCAGCATATTTTGGGGGGTGTTTTCATGATTTTATTTCATGGTTTTTACATTATGTGCTCGTAAATGCATTATATTATTTTTCAAATTTTTCATTTCGGGGGGTGTTCAAACACCCAAAACACCCCCTAGCTACGGCCTTGCTGAGTACACCGACCGTACACTGATGGTGGGAAGATGAGATGGCGAGGGAGAGGACTGACCACCCACCCTCATATAATGCTGAGACTAAGAAAATGAAGTGATTTCATACCCATGGCTACCTCAGGGCAAGCTTACAGGACTGCTAAAAAGATTCATTTAAAACCATTATCCGCTTGTGTAATGAGTTTTTTTATTCACAACATTAACTTTCAACTGTATCGCCAGCAATCTCAGGTCAACATATCATGTGGAATTTCGTAATCTCAAGCACTGTTGTTCACAATTTATAAAGTCTTTTCATCATGTGATAATAAGTAAGAGCTTAATAGAATGCACAATAAGGTCTAATTAAGGCTGTGCAAAGTCCAAATAAGCCCAGCCCATGTGGTACAATACATACATATATATATATATATATATATATATATATATATATATATATATATATATATATATATATATATATACCGGTATTATACAAATTGAATCATGCATCTATATTATAATTCTGAAACACTTTCCATATGTTTGTTTATTTATTTGTTCGCTTTTGACTCTCCCCTGCAGAATATGCTCGGAAATGAAACAGCGTCGGTTTAAAACAATTATTGCAATCGATTCTTACCCAAATTATAAGGTCATCGCAACTATTTTCAGGTTTTAATTCAGTTTAAAACAAAAGTTATTAGCGTTTTAAGACAGATTTCATCAGTAATTTATCACACTAGCGCGTAAGTCAAGAGTCTACAGCCCATGACGTCATACCCGCCGAGTAATAATTTCTGCAGCGCCCCGCAGCGGCGGGTCACCTTTGGCCTTTTGGGGAAGCGGGGTGGGGTGGAGGGTTGGCGAAAACCCGAAATCTAGCGGTCTACGATGGGTACCACAGTGGAGTAGTGTTTAAAACCCTATATTTCCCGGGCAACGCCGGGTAACACATCTAGTATATATATATAATATATATATATATTCATTCGTTCATTCATTCGGGTATTTATAAAGCGCCTCTTCAAGGAAACTACTCAGAGGCGGTCCCGACCCCAGCACAGCCAAACAGAACAGTTTTTAGGTGCTTATAGGATGTCAGAGAGTGATCTAGGGAACAGGCGCAGTTCAATATATATATATACCATATATCCATTTAACAAATTTGGTTCATGTACATATATAATATATTATATATATGTATATATATACATTATATATGTATATAACTATATATATAATATATGGTTGATATATGTGTGTGCATATATATATATATATATATATATATATGTATTTATACATATGTAATATATATGACACTTTCTGTAATTCCTGGAGATATATACTGATCTGTATATATATATACATATATATAATATATGCATACAAATCATTTGCAATATTCTTATATAAAATCATATCTTCAGGTATATGTGTGTATTATAATACTGTATTATATATACTGTATCACCTGGTTAAAGAAGGTCAGTGTGCATCTGTGCAGTTAGAGGCAAATTGAATGGCTCCTGCATCAAGGTCTCCTTCAATTAAACCACCATAACATACGTGCTACTTTCGTTACTTCCGCATCTCAGCCCATCCTCAGGAAAAATACCATAGCCTGATGAGGAAGTTCCTCCCACAGGGACAATAACATCCCACATGTTCCCCTATGCTCCTGCTCACCAAATAAACAAATGACCTGCATTTCAAAAGAAGCCTCGGATAGCATGTTCCGTTACACTGGCTGATACTGTGATATGAACAGAGCTCTGTGAAAAGATGCATTAAATACGTTTGTATGTGCACTTGTCATATAGCGCACCTACAAGATTCTACTCAGAAGCGCTTCCGATTACAGCACGGACACTGAATCGGAGTTTCACGTCGAAGCGCTGAGAAATTGCGAGCGAACGACTTGCCAAGGTGCCTACATGGCGGCTTGAGGTGGATTCAAACCTGCAACATTCCAGCTCCAAGGCAATGAACATACCCACTACACCACCGTGCCCCACATGTTCCTTTACATGGGTTGATAATAAGTGTGACATGTGAAAAAGAACTTCAGAAAGCCGAACGTAACATGTTGATTTGCATTCTCTTTCAAGTGGAGACTGCACCGTCAACTGACGCCAGACATAGCTCAGAACATTTTGTTTCAAATCTTCCTTTAAGTTCCGCCATAGATCTGTTTTCTCCTTTTTCGTTTTTGCCAGAAGCTTTGTTTTCCTAATTTCTTATGATGGATGACATGTAATACGTGCGTCTTCAATTATCATCAAACCTCATCCAGTTTTGACTCCACAATTACCAGAGCTAAGACAATGCTACCAGAGTTTAAAGTGGGTGGGAACACGTGGGAATGGCATTCCCACTGCTCTCATTCTAATAAAACTCGTGATCAGCGTTCCCGCTGCTCACATATTCGGCGTTCCCACTGCTCACCCAAACCACTTTAACCACTGCTTACTACATGTGATGTTTGATATTTATTGCAAGTTGTAACGTCTGAAATTGATACTGAGAATAAATTAAACTGATTGATTGATTGACTGATTGATTGAACAATTCCATTCCCATCACCTTGCTTTCATCAGAAGAAGCAGAAATCTCAAACTTTTGATTAGAATCATGAAATGTGCATAAGCTAACGAAGGCATCATGTGGATGACCTCTGTCATACTGATCATTGATATTCAAAGAATTTAAAGCTTGGCTAGCAGAGACCGTACACAAGGACCTTCAATGTTGTGGAAGTCTTACATATATTCAAATGGTCCTCACTCCTCGGCCAATATATTCATCAAAAGCTCAAGGTCAAGTCCATGTGGCTGCTGTAGAAGCCTCCACATTGACACCTGCCTCTTAGAAGTATAATAAGCATAGAGGTATAATGATAGCATCAAATAAAACAACGTCAAAGACTGCACATGTGCAAAAAAAATTATTGCACGAGTTCAACCTGCAATTGAGACTGCATGAAGACATCAACAGCCATAACATGAGAAAAGCACACATATTCAAGCAGTTAGATGCTCTCATTGACCAGTACATATTTATAATTATGATCAATTAATTCTACCTCAACAGATGAAAACTGCAGATTTTGTAGCCCATGCACATTCGCAAACTCTTCACCATCCAACTGCCCTGTCTTAATTGGTCACACTGTTATTTCAGTCTCTCCCAAAACCAGTTATAACACCAGTAGCAGGTTGTCTCGAGTGCTCCAACCAAGTCACACCATACCTTAACTCTAAAATGACCTTCCTCCGAAATTCTGCACCATTTCAGTTCCTCAGCCACTATTGTCAGTCACCATCATAATCTGCCTCGGGCGTCTCCATCTATCACCTTCAGCTTTCCAATTGAAGCCTCAGCGTTCAAACAATCTTGCCATGACTAATATTTACCTAATCGCAATCGCACTGGGATGCGGTGGTGTAGCGGTATGTTCGGCTTCTTGTGACTGAAGGGTCGCAGGCTTGAACCTACCTCAAGTCACTGCATAGTGACAAGTTGATAACCCATAATTGTCTGTGAGGAAGGCAATGGGAAACCACCTCACTCATCTCATCCCCAGGGGCATAAAGCCAATGGACCTGTCTTCGGGCAGAGAACTCATCGTCATCATCATCAATCGCAATGGTAATCACAAAATTTCTATGGCACAACTGGAAAGCCAAGCACAGGGCACAATCTTCTTCATGAGCGCTGTGTAGTCAGAAGAATTGTCCAACAGAGTAGTCCGAAGGGGTCCTTCCACAATCTTGGTAGATCTAAATGAAACCTGGCCTATGCAGTTCGTCTGCCTACTTCACCTTTCACTGTTAGCATTCCCACATAACGGCCATATAAGACCCAAATTCCCACTTGTAATGGCTCCATCGAAACCACATCAAAATATTGGTATGGCTTTGACTCGACACAAAGCTCGCGAATAAGATGGTGCCCTGCGCCTGCCATGCGGCAATTTTTAAATTTTCAATTTACAATTACGATTACAAACGGATGTTTTGAAAACGAGCGGAGTAGGCTATGCTATTACAGGATTTGATGTCGGCTTTAATACTCACGCAGGCAGTCGGTGCCTCCTTTCTCAGAAGCGCGTACTAAAGACAAACTGACGGACAATACACATAGGAAACCTAACGAAAGGTATTTTAAGTTCAGCTTAGAGAACATCGTTTACAAATTTCCTACACCGACTGTTCTGTACAAAATAACCGCGTGTTATAACCAGCATCGTACAATAGTAAACAAACACTTTCGTTCACTTTCATCGGCCATAGCAGGGATGCCACTCTGGATTTTTAAAAAGGTCAGATCCGGTCGAAAAAAGGCTAGAAAAGCTAAATTGATGATTTCCCGTTAAAAAATATATAGATTTTTCCAATTTTCCGGCTTGAAATTTTTGACGACTTTTTTAGTCGTCCGATGACTAAATTTTGCTCTCTTTTCCCTTCCCAAAAAAATTTCTGATGACTTTTTTTTAGTCTTTCGCTTACAAATTTACAATTTTGGTCCAAATTTTAATTTTTTATATTTTTCAAGTTTTTGAGCATTTTCAGTTAAAAAATAAATTTATATGTAAAAGTCGAAAAAACCGCCGTGAGAAAAAGCTAGATTCTGATTCCTGTCCCAAAAAATCTAGAAACCTAGACAAGACCGAAAATACCTAGATCTAGGTGGAAAAAGCTATGAGTGGCATCCCCATATAGCTGAACGGTAGACCAACATCAAAGGCCAAGGTTTGTGGATTCCCCAATAGCAATTGACCAAAAATCATATGCCGCAAAACGTGGAATATTATAATAACACGGTGTCCTAAAATCTCTGCAGTAGGATAGCCTTTTCTTTATTAGGTTTTTGCTCTATTAATTTTATGTATTCTGTAATCTGAGTTCCTTAAACTGTTTCAAGTTTCAACTGCATATAGGCCTAATAGTTATTGCACACTATATATAGCCTATATAGTATCGAATAGGTTAATAATTGTCACATAAACTAGGCCTACGTTTGCTTCCTGGGGCACTTGGGCTACTGAAACTTTTTTTATCCAACTCAAAACTATACTTTTTGCCGTACTGGATTCGGGAGCGTTTTTGAGTAGCCCTTGATCAGGCGCTATATATTTGCTAGAACGAATGAATGAATTTGACCGATTTGAGAATGCATAAAATTATTCGTTCGCAGCTCTTGGTTCCTCTGCAGTGTATAGGTTACGGCCATATGGGGCCATGCTGTAAGAAAAGTTTCTTGTCGACTTAATTGCTATTTCAAAGACGCATGTCTTTACTCGATGACATGATTATAATACAAATTATACGAGAGCATTGTTGCTAACACAATAATATTATGCATTAACATACACAATGTGCATAGGCCTACATGCAAAACATAATTTATGGCGCCCAAACATAGGGGCAAGATGGGCACTTGCCATAGGCGCAACCACCCTATGGGACCCCCGGGACGCGTCCCCCAACTTTTGAGTGGTCCCCTAGCTTTATTATTATGGTCCCCCAACTTTTAGGACGTGATTCATTATGGTCCCCCAAAACTTTTAGGACGTGATTGCGCCTATGGCACTTGCCCCACACACAGTAGGCCTATTATCTATCTTTGTTTATAAATCTCTATGGAAATAAACATGCTTTTAATTTTCTGATTTGCATTTTCAAGATCTTGTTTAAAACGTAACAATGACCATTGGCTTTTAACTTTCCTGCGAGCGTCCATGCAAGTAGTAGGTCTATCGATATAGCATGCTACTTGATTGGAATCTCGCTGTAATATGCAACCTTTCACAACTCCCCCAGAAAAAAATAATCACCAGTCACAAAATGTTATATTTGTCAACAGGATACTGAAATTACGTCAGGAAGACCTGTGATTATTTTGCCAATTATATAAAATCAAGCCAGGCTGCATTTTATACATATAGCATGCTGCCAGCAGGTTTGCAGAATCAAGGGACTGAAGGCGGGAGGTCAAATGTAGAAAAACTTGAATAAGCGGCTGTGGATTATATGCCTCGGGATTTCCACCCAAAACTGATGTCTCGTCTGTCCAAAAGAATCTGATCCTCAAATCTTTCACCTTCCTAAACCGCACACGCACTAACAGCTATGGCTCTGTGGCTAACAGACTCGGACCTCTTTCTGACCACCCTTTCATTATTAATTTTTATACTGTGGCTTGGACCAAAACTGATCATACTTGTAGACATATTCCGAGTAATCAAATAATTGTTGCGCCCACTTCCACGATGTGGCGAATTGCATCTGGATTGCATGTTGTCGCGTTTCGTCAGATGTTTATTTTGCCGGGTTTCTAATTCGGAGTAATTTAAAATTAAAATTAATATTAATATTTTAGGGTGTGTAAAGTAAACATGAAGGATTTTACAGTGCATTTGGCACTTGTAGTTTTGTTTGTTGTAGTCATCAGATGGGCAATATCACTTCATCCCTATTCAGGTAACTTGGTGCTACATAAATTGCAGGGTTCAGAAATGCATTTGAAATTTACATGTGTATATTATTTTTTTTGTGTTTTCCTAGAATACTAAGACATCATTTCGTTGTACAAGATAAGCGTGAAAGGCACGTGCCGGGTCATGGCGTAACCTTGAACTGAACATTTAGGCGCTATGTTGATCAATGTAATTTGCTGGGTGCGACCCGAATCCCCGAAACGAATATCGGCCGAATCCCCGAAATCGCTTTTCTAAATGCAATTCGAATTTGTGAACACTAGACTGTGTAGTCAAAAACACTAACATGACCATGATGTCATGTATTTATTTTAGCTCTGAATAGTTGTTCGTGAGTTGGGCCAATTTTTAAAAACTGTTTTCTGGAAACCAGACTATTGTGAACTTTCAGCGTTTTCGGGGTTTGGGGATTCAGGTTGACCCCAATTTGGTTAGCTGCGCATATTGAAGAGAGGTCTACTTCTCAGTGTCCGACGGCCACACGTTACCGATCATGATGCAATGTCAGTGTATACAATATGACATCTCGCTCACCTAAATTAAATTGTCCCTTTTCCTTCAAAACTGGAAATGGAGCCAGCTAAAGTATTCATTTTGAGCAAATACCCAGTTTTTTCATCAGTTCTTGAAATTAGACTCTACAATGAGGCACATGCTGATCAGTTGATTTCTATGCATCTGGTCTAGTTAAGTCTTCAATTTAGCTGTAGTCAAATTTCTATAATTTTGCGTATGCATTCCATACATATGCATTCCACTCGCTGTTTATGAAACTTTATACCGAAATATGATACCTGTCCACTCATTCGTAAATACTGACAGGAAGCTACAGCAAGTAATCTTAAGATGTTTAAAGAACATGAACCTTGGTCAACCAAAGAAAAGTTTAATTTGTACGAGTCCGTTCTAGAAATTCTAAATGAAGAAGACGTCGAACATGAGTTTTCCGGCCAGTTGGTGAAGAGCAGCAAACTGCAAATGATTAGATTATGAATAAATATGAATTTAAGAATATGCTATTTAATTTCAATTTCGTGTGTTGGCCGTCAGTTTTAATAAATATAATAAATTATTTTGCGCATGATTGCTAAATATATTTATTCCAAAAATGCTTATGAATTTGTATTTAATAACTTTTTTGCACCCGTGCCTAATGCAGAAGGCTTCAACAACCTCAGCATAATCTGTTCAATATCCAGAATATGATTTTCTTTTAGGTGCGGAAAAACCTCCAATGTACGGTGATTATGAAGCTCAGAGACACTGGATGGAAATCACGTATAATCTGCCGACTGAAGATTGGTAAATTTGAATGCTTGCATAAGAATATTAATTTAGACATGAAATTATGAGGGCTGTAATGGCATTTGTCCATTGTACTGGTGAGCGGGAATCCACAAAAGGGAAAGGACGAGACTTAGTGGGTGATGTAGAGGCTGTTGTGCAGGAAACCTTAAATTAAACCCTTTTGGAGAGACGTGAGTGATATCGAAGATCAGTCAGACTGTGTAAAGTCAAAATCATTTCATGAGTAACATGCCATAATGACGTACAGGATGAGAATTGGACCATTCGAGTTTATATAATTTAATCTTTGGGTGATATTACAGCAGTTAGAAATACACCGAAGCAGCTGATCATGTCAATCGGTTGGTCATTCAAGCAGTCAATCCGGATGACTTTCTGGCTGACATAAGAACTGCTGAGCATCTCTTATGCCTTTCATTTCTGCTTCGATGATGCAGTATGCACTATGCCTGTATGTTAAAGTGTTAGGAGTTGTTCTGGAGTTTGGATTGTACACAGTGTTTGGTTTGTCTTCTTATGACATCAGGTACCGAAATACTACGGACAACGATCTCCTGTATTGGGGGTTGGACTATCCGCCCCTTACTGCCTATCACAGCTGGATCATGGGTTCTGTGTATGTATTCAGTTTACGTATAATGTAAATATATTTCTTTATGGTGGAACATATTTTGATTTGGTGGAAGTGGACTTCTAATAATGACTGACAGTTCATGCAGCAGCAAGATTCAAGAGTTCTTGTCGATAAATATGCGAAATGTGGATGTTGGCAAGAGACCAAGGTGAAATACGAAGAAGATGCAAATACTTTGAAAAGAGGCTGGCAATGTCAGTTAGTGCTGTTATCTTTTGGTTTTTTCAACTATCTACTCCAGTGCACTATAATTTGTTACCGTGTTTGAATCATTGCATATTATGATAACAACACTATAGATGTCATTGAATTGAAAGGTATCACCATAAATGTAGTCTTTGGAACAGGAGTTTGGTATTCATGTAACTTGACGCATAATGCAAAGAGTATAAATGTACAATTGTGCATGTAAATGAATAAATATAAAGGTGTATCATGAATGGTTTGAATACCCATTATACTTCACATAGTGCCTGTTTCAACCTTAAGTTTGTTATTTTTGAAACCTCCTAATATGAATATTTTATGAAATTTTTATGAATGAAGATTAACGGTCTCTTACCTCATATTGTTGCTGAAAAAAATTGATTACAGGTAAAGCATTATGTTGCGTGCAATGATTTCTGTTTAAATTATCTTCTCTAACTAGTGTCTTACTGGGTCTAAGTCATATTGGTGAGTTGTTTGTTCTTGTGTTCCAGGGCCCACCATCTAAACTCGTCCTGGGTGGAGCTTAACAGTTCAAGAGGTCATGAAAGTTACGACCACAAGTTGTTCATGAGATACTCAGGTAGCAATAAATTCATATGTACAGAGAAATTAGAAAATGCGTTGACCTCTATGCTGTTCTTGAAGATTTGCAGGTTACTGTAAATTCCAAGTTTTTGTAAGAAACTGCATTTACGCACACAGGACATCTGCAGTGCAACAGCAGTTCACAGAATGAAAGGCGCCAAACGTCGCTGGAGTCAGGAGCAGTGAGCACCTCTGAGTAGATTTCTTGAAGGAGTGCTGTATAAATTTCCAAATGAATGAATGAATTGATATTCATGCAAGGTGCATACCGGGTCGTAGCCAGCCCTTAGTGGTGTCATCTAGGAGAGGTTCTATTTAAGTGCAGCATATGAATACCGGTAAGTGAAGGAATTCAACTGCATATAATTTTTTGACTTGTTTTATATGTGTTGGGTTGCGGCACGTAGCTATAGCTTCAAACTTGATTGACTGCATTCAATGGTGATGCATATAAAATAAACAAACAAATAAACCTACTGGAAGGCTGTTGCGCTGAAGAAACCAAAAGTTATCAGTCGCTAAAGATTTTATGAAGATGAATGAAGGTGGATTAACGAACGAAGATGTATGAAGATGAATTTTTGTCTTTACTTTTCTTGGCATGACTAATTATTCCTCTTTGTCTGTGAAGGTTGTCGTTGCAATCTCAAATAAATATTTTGAATAGGTAGATAATATTGTTTATAAAGTTTTTCTTCTGTTTTTTATTTTGCAGTTCTCGTTGTTGACGTACTTGTCTATATTCCTGCCGTCTTATTCTACTTCATGCGATGTTCCTGCGTTGTAGACAGAACCAACCAGGTACACAACTGTTAACCCTTTGAAGAGCAATGCTTCATAACTTTGGGTTGCATGTTTTGGCAGCTTGACAGTCAATGATTCTTTTTTTTTATGTAGCTCCCATACAATTGCCAGCAGTTTTCAACATTCTGTTGTACTGTAATGTAGAGAAATTTATGCAATGTAGATTTGTATACCTGCCTAGAGTAAAATAAAAGAACATTATCGGATTCATTAAATGCATTGCTGAGATGAATTCCGATAGAGATTGTTTGAGAACCAAGATTCCAAATTGAAAGACCTTGCTATGAAGAGTTTGTCTTGTTGAAAACATGTTACAAGAACCCTTGGCCCCGTGGTTGGTTCCTGAAGGTGCTATAAATGCTTGTAGGTAAATACCTTCATCCTGGCAAGACTATTAGAAATATTTATTGACTTCATTTAAATGAGCGAAGACAACAAATGTAAAATTAATTCTGTTGCATTAATTACTAAAATGATAAGAAATGTTTTTTATTGCAGCTTCTGTTTAGCGCAATCGTTCTGCTTTATCCGGGTCTCATGCTGATTGACTATGGGCATTTTCAGTATCCTTTGTTTTTGCTAACTCTGGTTTATTAAACTATCATTGCAGGCATCTGTTAATTGACCACTTTCATTAATATTAACCCTTTTCTGCTTGTCATGTATGTGCCGACTGTTGTTGACAAATTTTCAGATTCATCAAAGCACTGCAAACGTTGGTCTGCCAGTTTATTTTCAAAAGCAACTGGACATTTTCTATCTTCATCAGCCAAAAAATCGATGATTTGCTCCATTTTTATCACTGAAACATAGCAAATATTGCTGATTTTCGAAAAAAATGCTATTAGTAGAGTGACAGTTTTAGGGGAAGGTAAATATTTAATCCAAGGTGAAAGAGACGGCTTTCATTAGATGATGGTGCAACTAATAAGTCTTTCGAATTTAGATAGAATCATGCTATAGGAATGATACAAAGGGAGCATACTCAATTTAATGCAGTGCAGAGAATTTATATAGCACCATTACATTTATGTTGCAGAGAACTTATATAGCACCATATTACATCTATGTAGCATTGTGTTGCATTTAAAATTTCCTCATTTAAATTAAATTAACATATACATTTTGCGGTTCTTGATTCTTGACTCTATTGTTGATATAACTGCTTGAGTCTTGGCCTTGCCCTCTGGGGTGTAATTGGCCTTGGCAAGGGTCATGACCTGTTGGGGTCGATTGCCTTTGTGTTAGCTCTCAACTACAAGCAGATGGAGCTCTACCATGCTGTTCCTTTCTTCTGCTTTCTGCTTGGAGGCTGTGTGCATCTTTTTCGGAGAAAGGGATTGAAAGCATGGTAAACTGTGTTTCATACAATTTATGCAATTTACTATAGACACCAGTTGAACAATTAAAGACTAACGATTGAAACAGTATGGCACACCCTCGCTGGATGCTCTTGTAAATTCATTCTGTTAAATGCATTTTCGCATTCATTTGGACAGAGACTTCAATTCATTCACTTGCTACAAAAGTTTATTGACAAAGGATTATAGTATTTTCAACACAATGTGAGAACAATTTTCTTAACCTTTGGATTTTTGTGATTTGAAGAATCTCTGACGAGTGTATTAGATAGGTGCTGTATAAATCTGAGATAACAATTGCATGAGACTATGATCCCAGCCTAATCATCAAGACCTCGTACAACTATTGCATGTTAAATGAACTTTGTAATAACATTATCTTAGGAGGTGTTATTTGGGGTTTTAACGTTGTTTTGTTTCAGTTGTTTAAAACTAGCAAAGCTTGCAGCTGTTGTCCTGGTAACATTCTACGTCTGTTGGCATCCATTTCTACGCAGCTGGGAGGCGTTTGGTCAAGTTGTTCATCGATTGTTTCCATTTGCCAGAGGATTGTTCGAGGTTTGTAACTGAATAATTTTCGTTTATTAATTCAAACTGACAAGTACGGCTTACATGATTACATGACATAATAGTGACATCTGTACTACTATAAATAAGTAGGTAAGTAAGTAGCTTTTGTTGGCATCTGACAAGTGCACAGCCGCACATGTGTGCATTACATTGCATAAAATTATTACAAACATTTAAAACATAAACTAGGACAGCTAACAGCAGATTTAAAGTCACTCATGCATAACTATTTAAATATAACTGAAAATGCATCTGTTGATTAAACTATTTCAAAACAAATTTGATTTAGCGAGAGGCATTTTACGGTTGTCCCTTGTGAATGGAATGCTGAGTTAATCTTTATGTGTCTATCGGATACCAAACCCATATGTTGTTTCTTTGTGCCAGATTTTTACCATTCAACCAACTTCCTGCTCTCAATTAACTATTTCCATTTCTTTGTATTTGATTAGATTGTGCATTTAAATTTTGTAATGGTTTTTTGTGATCTATCGTGTTTCGTTTTATTGTGTGGCTTTAGCAAGGGTTTTTGTTCTCAATTTTGCTGCATATTGTGACTGTCTTTGATTAAATGTGTAGGATAAAGTGGCCAATGTTTGGTGTAGTCTTTCCCTTCTGATCAAGTTCAAAGAGATCTTCAACATTTCCAGTATGGTAAAAATCTGGTAATTTGAATTTCATATCCTAGATATTATCTCTTGTAGCGGTTACAGTAATGTTTATTATCTGACTTTTTTTCACTTTAAAAAATTTAATTGAAAATTCTCCTCTTTGGATAACAGCTCCTGTGACATGTCAGACGCAATCTCATTGATTGTATATTATTATTATTTTATGAAGTTTTATATAGCGCCTCTGCACGGTAGGCTACTTAGAAGCGCTCCCGGCCCAACCATGGTTTAATTGGATAGTTTTTAGTTTCTTTGGGAACAAAGTGAAGTGGCCCCTGGATATGAAGCGCAATGTAACAGGAGACTGACCATTCCTGGTTGTAGGACCAATGACCAAGAATGAATGGCGCTGTCAGATAGCAATCCACGAGTGGAGAACCAAAGGTTTCAGCTATTGTAAAACATTTTTATATTGATTGGATATAGAAATGATGTACGTTTGTTTATTATACCTTGTATGTACACCAAAATGCGGATAGCAATTGGTATATTAAAGAATAATCTTATCTTATCTTTTATTCTACTTGACTGATTGATACATGTATTGCTTAAGAATACAAAGATTCAAGCGTGAAACAGTGAAGCAACAATGAAACTGTTTCTATTATATTCCTCAGTTACGAGTCATCTTCGTGACATTATGATGTTTTTCTATGTGCAGCCTTTCCACGACATTCCTGTTTCTTTTGCCATCCGCGATTGATCTTCTTATTCAGCCGACGATCTCCAAGTTTAAATACGCCTTGGTTAGTTTAAATTCGACTTTTGTTTGATGTCCTCATTACGAAGATTTTAAGCTTTGATGTATCCTTGTACAGCAGAGAGAATCACTTGTCTGCAAATGAACTATTGTCTTTGAATTCAATATTAGACAGACTACATATATAGTTTATATACGTATACATATATACATATACCATATATATATATATGTATATATGGTATACGGGAGTCAATTGCAGTGCAATTTATGAAGCGTCACTATTTGGCAAATGTTTCAAATAAATTTCTGTTGTATTGAAATATGCCTGGGTAATTTTAAGTTTGCCCATGTGGTGAATATTACCGAGTTTTAATGATGAGCAGTTTTGGATAATTCTTTTTTCTAAAAATGCTATTTTTAAATTCGACAGAAGTTGGCCATTAATTTTCACGTTGCCAATGAATGTTTCTGTATTGAATTATTAATGATTGGCGTTTCTTTTTTCTGCAGGTCAATGCATCTCTCGTCTTCTTTCTGTTCTCGTTTCAAGTTCACGAGAAGTCGATTCTTTTGGCAGCGATGTAAGAATATCATTCTGTATATCATTTTGTCTTTAGTTGTGAAGAGTGTTGTGCTGTGTATCTTTGACCAAGTAGAACAGTAAAATAAGTAAGCAATTAGCTACCATGTATTTTTCTACTGGGGGAGCACATGTGAATAATATGTACCTAAAGATCTCTGAAAATGCTTATGCTTCTATTGGACCATGGGGAGTCTTGAGGGACGTAACAATGCTTCTTTTAGATCCCTGAACTAAATGATGAATCTGATACTCATGTGTACATGGCCACAGAGTGTGCTATCTGCTTTATGAGGTTCTGGTAATGTGCTTCTTAATTGACCATACTTTCGATAAAGAGAGATGTGATTATAATTAGTTTTCGTAGGTCCTGTAAAACATCAAGACTCTTTGGTTGTGATTAAGATCATTTTCAACTCAACTTTCCAACAGGTGGAGTTGAAGTCATCTGTTTAGTTCAGAATGGCAGGTGTCACATTAAGCTCTGTGATTACAGAATACATTAAGCCTATGATTACTGGTAATCTATTTATATTGGATATTCATTGTTGGCTGGTTTGTGTTGTAGACCAGTCTGTCTTCTTCTGCCCAACCACTTGTTCCTTTGTCTCTGGTTTCTTCTTGTCTCCACGTTCAGGTTCGTGGTTCCTTTGGAGATGGTGGTGGTGGACACTGGTGGTGGTGATGATGATTATTATGATTATGATGATGATGACGATGACATTTAAACTAAGATTTTGAAGGACTATGGAGATGATGACGTTGATTTCAGACGTAGCAGACTTTTAAGGAGATGGTGAAGCTATGTTATGATGAATTGATGATGATGATGATTATGGAGATACTGATGACAATGAGGATTATAATCCAAATGATGAGGATGCTGGTACCAATTATGATGAAGAAGATGATAATATCGAATAAGACAACAGAACTGATAAACTTTTCACATTTTTATTTACGAGGCCGCTGTGCAAGGTTTGTGTACAGCTTTGTGTCATGTACAGTTTTGTGACCGATGTGTTTCTTCTGTTCAGCATGCTTCCGCTATTGATGAAGGACGGTCTGCTTGTGGCATATGTGGCTTCGATGATTCTCTTCTTTGTTTTGGCCGACATCCTGATGGGAGACGAAGTTCAGTCAGCCATAAAATCAGCAAATACAGACGACGGTCAACCGACGACGACACAGACCAATGAATTCAACATTTTCTCTGTTCCTCGTTTCTTATTGATTGTAAGTTGAAAGCATTTCAATTCACTCATTCCACGAATTAATTTGGTTGCTAAGGGTGCTGCAGTACCCAGGGATAAGGATACCTAATACTTTGTTAGAGTATTCTAGTTACCATTTGCAGTCTATTGTAAATGCTGCAGACCATCCGCTTGGTGATGTAGCTAGGTTTGTGCACATATATCCAGTTCCGTGCATGAGGAATTGTGAGCACTACTAATAGTACGAAGACGATTTGTATGGTGCCATAGGACATCCGAGACCAGCGGAAAGGGCACTTTGTACTGGTTACTGGCGCAATGAGTCTCAGTTTATTACCATTAGTGTGAACCCAGAACTGTTCTGCATCGAGGCTCAGCTAAAAGACCCATACTTGATGATCGCAGGCATTGAGGAAGAATGTAAGGAGTAAGTAGTGACTGAAGGTAGGGAGGTGTGCTAGCGCGGAGGGATATGTAGGTTAAACAGGTGAATCTAAATTTGCAATTAGATCTACAATTGATGCCAGTCGTAGTCTTGCATGGTTGACTTACATTAACTGTTGTTCTTCTCCCTTTCTTAAACGATTCTTCTGACGTCTTCCAAATAATCATTTACACTACAAAACACATCAGATTGGATTTTATATTCAGGAGCTATTGAATGGGATCCATACAAGTTTTCTTTTAAATTGCACTTATTACTGTTTTAGCTGTTTGTTGCATCGGTCGTTGGCATGGTGATTTTGACGGGCTTGATCATCGGCGTGCAACCTCCGAAGCGTTTCCCAGACCTCTTCTCAGTTGCGATCTCTTCGTACAGCTGTGCGCACTTTCTCGCGTTTCTAGTTTACTTTCACTGGCGTCAGTTCACGGCGTTGCCAGACTCATCTTCCGTCACTCCTCTTGCTTCTTCCTCTTCCGTTGCGAAGACAAAAGTCTTGCCTGACGGTGTTCGGAACAAGAGGAAAAAAATGAAATCGAGCTGAGTTTGAAGTGGAGTTTCTTAGGCACGTAGACGAAAATCTGGTTGTGTAAAACAAATGCTTTGCTCAATGGGAGAATTGTGTTGAATCTTGGATCTGGTTTTATATCTGTAACGATTGGTGAAAATAATCATTTTTAGCTTTTCAAAGCTGTTCACACGCTATGTTTTGAAATTACTCGGGTATTGGAATTGCCACTAAGTCATGGTATCTAGGCACTATGTATAGTGGGACTTCCTAGTAAAGAGTACCATGTTGTGAGAATATCACAAACCAACATTAAAAATGATCACAAGTCTTTACGTTACACCAGGATTCAGGTTTTTAAAAGAATATGTTTCAAGGAGGTTGTGTATTTGTTAAGTTACCATAATAGAGACAATAGAGTGTGAGCTGGATGACTGAAAAGAGGCATTTATCATGTAGGAAATCTAAACTTGCATAATTACGTAGCTGATGAATTCTAACATTTTATTGGTGAGCACACACACACACACACACACACTGTATCAAACGCAACTGCTCTTCTACAGACTTCAAATCGATGTAAATCTAAACTGGCATTGTTACGCAATGGTATTGTTATGCATTGGCATTGTTATGTTAACTATTATTGTTATTGATATGACTTGGTCCCATTGTTATCAAGCAAGGTGTTCATAATACATAAATTTCTTAGCATCAGCTATTATTGGGTTTTTGGTGCTGATAAATTCAACACATGAATTTCCTTGGCACATATATATATATATATATATATATATATATATATATATATATATATATGAAAGGTTGAAATTTATATATATATTATATATATATAAATACTGGTAAATTTGATTGTAAACAGTTTTAAAATGTGGCTCTTAACTGAGCAAAGTACAAATTTCAGTCATGGCTGTTGTTATTTCATATATTTACTTGTGCACTTTTTAATATGAAAATAATAATTTTGTATATTCAATTGAAACTTATAAACCTCAGGACAATTATTACATGAAATAAAGTGTAGCCTTTATTAATTCAATTGACAAAATCACAATGAGACATCAAAATATACTGTAAAGTACCGGTAATAGTAAAGTATAGAAATATTAATGAATAGTAAAGTTAGAACAAATGTTAATAAGTATCAGGCACACTGGTAATGGAGGGGACAACCTGGCCATGGCCCCCCCCCATTTCAAAAGTGCGTAGGACATGTATCCGTCCCTGGTTGGAACATGGAATCTCATGGTTGTGAAAATGCAGGTGTATAGACTATTGTGATTCATGAACTGGAGGGAGAAAGTGCCTGAGAACATGTCCATGGTTAGCCAATACAGTGGCAAATGCATGGTCTGCTTGAACAGATCTCGTGGAAAGCAGGGCAGTTGGAACACATAATAGGAACACGTGGTAAAAAGTTGAGCATGAGTTGATTTTATAACTATGATTGTGATTCATGAACTGGTTGGAGAAAGCCACTGACAACATACCCATGGTTAGACAATATTAATTAGTCGCTGGTTTATCCTACCGCTGCTCATATTACCATCACCCCTCTGGAGTCAAAGGTGGACCAGCCTTGTGGGCTAGTGGGTGTCAAACCTGTGTTCTTCATGCCCGTGTATTACCATTCAAATAAAGGTTTTGCTCATTGATGCACATGTATATTAAAAACCCGTCAGACATACAACCTCATGATAGCACCAAATTTAAGTAGTTATCTATCTAGACACTTTATATACATAGAGCACCGTTGCAATTTCCCTCAAAATTCGGAATGTCTTTGATTTTTAAGCTCAAAACTTGTAGTAGCTATTTAGAGCCAGATGTCTGAAGTACAATCTCCTCCTGGATATCTCATCTCATGGGCCAGATATGGACCATCGGGGAGAGCCCCAAAATCTACGGAGAATTTCTTATTGAGGGTCAATCCTCCTTTCTCTGTGTCGACATCCACTTGCAGAAGGAAAGAACCATTCCTGTCGTGCAATGAAAAACAGAAACAAAATGGCGCTAGAATCATTAGAATTCACGTGGAAACAGAAAGAATTTTTTTTATGGAACAGTTAATTAGCTGCTCAGGACGTCAAAAAAGATTGATAATCTCAATAGAGTTACATGTAACATGAGGTTGCAAAGCAGCTGACAAATGATCAGAAGTGCTAATATGCCTATTCTACATGGGAAGAGAAAGTTCTAGAGTCTCCCAGAATGCTGAATTAATGTCAAAGGGACTAGGCTACTGATAAGAGAATAGTAACTACAATTCTCATAATGGAAGCACAGGTATGCAGGTGATACATCAGGCTATGGCTAACAGAAGTTACTGAGAGGAATTCTAGGTTCAATGGATGGTAGGGGCATATCGGTTGAATGACCTCGACGATATAAAAGCTTAATGAATTGATTGAGAAAGATTCAAACATATGACCTAACATTATACTGATTGAATGTGTGTGTATGTGTGCGAATAAGCTGGTCTCCCTGACGTGGCTTTTGTGGGCGCTGAGAAATTATCGATTTACAGTACGTTATGTGAATTATTATTATTATTATTATTACATAAATTTATTACGCGCGCAAGGTCACACCAAAGTGTGAATCTGAGGCGCGGATAGTTAGCCGCCAGAGGAAGATGCAGTTAAAGGTCCATAGAAAAGTCCAGTTAAAGGTGAATGACAGACTCACTTGGCGAGGTCCGGGTAGAACAGTCTGTCCCAGATGCTATACACTGATGTTGTGACGTAGAGTCTTTTGCCATCCAAACTCAGCTGCAGCATCTGCGCGCCTCCCTCCACCCTCTTCCCATTAAAGAACAAAGGATCCGGCTGCTCCTAAACAAATCAACAACAAGCATCAAATAAAAATTCAATCAACATTCCTTAAATTAACAAATTACAATCCCTTTTGACTTCCCTGGACATAGCGTTGGCCCTACAAGCCTCCAGACTTAAACTACAGCAACATCTCAAAAGTGCTGATTTATGTTAAAGCCATGGTTTAGCACTTGATGCACAAATGCCATATAAATAGCACGTTTTAAGCAGGTCTACATAAAAAGTGCTGCCCTTCCTCAATACAGAAAGTGAAAGCTAAGAACATGTGGTAGACCTATACATACAAGTAGATGACAGACAAAACTTTTACACCGGGCTTTGTTACAGAGCACGCATTGAGATCCAGTAAACAGTCATCAAATAAAAAAATGGCTCAATCGGACTCCATGCTCTACTATACAATAGTTTCTTTGGTCTCAGCATGTCGACAGGAGAGAGAGCATAGGTCTCAAGATTATTATTATTATAGTTATTATATCAATGTCTGTGCAATAATTGCGAGTCATGATCCATCCACCGTAACCATCTCCGCTCAAACCTGTACTGTGAATTTTACACGAACCGGCCAAAAAATCGGCAAGATCTGTCTCACAACAGCGATGGGTCGATGGCAACTCCAGGGATAGCAATGGTGAAAATATTTGAAGTTGGGTGGAATTAACCTAAAGTGCACAAAATGCAGAGGTGCTGAGTAGCCTGAGAAGCAAAGTGAACTACCAATGTTATATTAACCCTTACCGGTCCGAAGGATAATTTATTGGCCCAAAATTGGCCGCTGAGAGCGGACACAGGACTGGTAAAGGTTAATGAACTGATTTAATCTTGCCTTTAGTTCTTTGTCCTCAGTGACTTTCACTTTTCCATCTTTACAAATCGATCCACCAATGAATACCTGAAAAGTGACATTCTCAACTAAATTACCAACTTCTGAGACACAGCGAACTCCAAATACTAGCATGAAAATGCTTCAATCACGGCACTGGCTGCCCATAGAAAAGTGATTAACTTCCCAGGTAATTAAGCTAATTACAGACAAAACTGTATATAACAAAACACTGAAACATCATGCTAGTTTTCGATATATATGCCAGTTGGAAGTGAGTTACAGTAGTCAAGATGGTTAGAGACCAAACCATAGGCCAAAAAAGTCAGGGCAGAAAAGGAAATGTCGTTTAATTTCATCTAAGCACAACCACCTTACAACAGCCATTATCTTCTTCCCTCACAGCTCTCCTATTATCTGCTTCTTGTTCTTTATATGGCATCACTAAATAATCAACCTTTAAACAAAACTTATAAATTAGCGACTATAAAATTTAGAGTTCTCGCGTGCATGACTACCTGACCGACGAGCTTTGGATGACGTCGATCGGTGATGTCATACTGACGTATATCTCCATGAAACCAGTTGCTGATGTAGAGGAAACGGTCGTCCAGCGATATCGTTATGTACGTGATCGCCCCTAGCAACCAAGTCAAATTCATTGTACACAGGCTGTCAGGTACTGCTTCATGACTTTTCTGTTGTTACTTTTATCATGTACAGGAAAAGGTTTCATGTGTTGGCAATGCTATTGGAATCTAAGCAACATGTTCTATCCTGATTCATCCTTTTAATCCTATCTTTTCCAAAATTTCAATTCCAAACCCATTTACAAATAATCAAGTTCCTGTCTGGCTTTTGCATTTGACCTCATCACAAAAACTGACTATAAGTGCCTCACTAGCCTGTGTTTGACTGAATGCCTGTCAATGAGTTCATTCCCATGACTTAACTTCTGGGCACTGAAGAAATCATAACAGTTTGTGATAGCCCAGTCTGTCTATATAGTCTCAAATAATAGACCATATATACCCTAGTGTGGTCCTTAGCTCCATATAAAAATATTTTTTGGAGAATTTTAAACGGGGCACCCTCCTAACTTATACCTTTAGGTTAAAAAATATTAACACTGAAAATGTTGGCAGATTTTTTGAGTTTTAGGGGTCGCTACCGGATGTAACATATATCAATGTAAAGACACAGGCGAAACATGGAATATCATATATTGTATACTATTACTAGTGTACATGTATGGTTGAAGGCACAAATTTAAATAAATTCTGGTGGGCAATGGACCGTGCTGGAGGTGGACTAGTGGCCTGTGGACTGGCTTACTATTTTGGACAAAACACATAGGCCTACACTGACATAAAAATGTTTTTCCAGTTAATGTTTCCATTATTGCATCAGTCTTTTGCGACGATAGGTATACCGTATATTTCTTCACAATCAATATAGCAGACTCTGCATCTGATCCTCATTATTTGTTTGAAGCTTGTTACACATGTTCATGAGTGTCACTCCACGCTTTGTAATGTCATTCACAACTTTCACTGAGCTCGCAGTGGCCTTGTCTAACTTGAAGTTCTCGTGTCATTTGACCATGTAGGCCTATATCAACGTCTTATTGGAGAAAACTTGAAAAATCTCGTGTTTTCCATGACAAAATCTTCCAGTTGCATTGAGCTTATTACAGCAGGTTCCAAGGTTCTTCTTTGAAGTGGATGTTTGATCCAAGTTTTGTCCAGAGTAGTAATCATTTGGCGCTTGGTATATAAATGGAAGCCCCATAAATCAAAGAACGCAAAAGTCATCAATTCCTCTGAAAGATACCAAAGGTCATCTAAACATTTCTTCATTGCAACGTCTGCAACTGCATTATTTTATCTCCCTGTATTTTGTCAATGTCCTTAAAGATCTGCTCTCTACAGCTCAAGTTGAGGAGTATAGAATAGATGGTGCATACGGTGCTTGAAACCAGACTTTGACGTATATAGCAGGCAGATGTCAGCCATACCCTTTATTCTCTTCTTGTTGACTTGAATTATTTCTTGAACATCCACATCTTAACACTGTAAATACTCTTGTCCATCAACCTCGTTCTGTGCAGCCCATCTGAAAAATCATTATGTCCTTACCTTTCGGTGAACCAAGAGAAAACATAACCACTGCCTCTAACTTAATTTAGGCATATGTGATAGCGACATGCACTCTACAACAAATCCTTGTCCAGCTTCTGTTCCAACAGGATGCAGGCACCATTTCTAAGTCCACTGTTCACTGATGTGGTGTCAAAGCACATAGATTTGATTTGATCAGTAATGCCCCAAGTCACAACCACTTCATACACTGCAGACACTGAAGATTTTCTTGTCCTGATGATAACTTCTGCAAACCGAGGATCTGGTCAACACTCTAGAAACGAGGACATGAAGAGGGTCTACTATTTCTTTACTGCAGTCTGCAGATGTCTTCCAACAACTTTCCATCCCAGTGAATTATTAGAGGAACTCTTGGTTGGCATTCAGCTTTCAAGTTTTCATAATTATTTTGCCGATTCTTTATTCACTCCTTAAGCATTGAAAAACAATAGAGATTGAACTCTGCGGGATCATTGCCAAGACAATGTAGTGCGAAAGAAAGTAGGCCTACAAGTGTTGCATTTCTGTTACTCACTATCACCGTGGCATTGTCAAGACTTAGGTCTATTGCCAACTTTGTGTTCTCTTTGACAATAGCGAAATTATGCAATATACACGAAAAAACCAAAATGAAGCGATATTGCCACCAAAAGATGCAATGGCTGTGAATGCATTATAAAAAAATGTCAATAAAATAAGTAAGTAGGTGGCAATCATGATGTCGGAGATGTTAATAAATATGTGAGTATAGTTGTCTATCAAATTCTATCATAGCGATTAACATGGTTGGAAAGCATATTAATTTAAATTGCGCATAGTGGACCACAAAGCCCAAATTAATTCTAACCTTGAACTTTAACCTCTGGTAGCGACCCCTAAATGTCCTCAGATTCTCTCCAAACTTTTTCTAAATTTTGTTCTCATCAATAGAAACCAACTTAGAGGGTGCCCCGTTATAAAATCAAACTTTTAAAAATAAGGACCACCCTAATATACCCATACTCTAACACTTGGTGCATGAATATAGACTGAAAGAGAATGCATGCTGAATGAGAGGCGAAAATGTGCTTCCAGTTTATGGCTAAGTATAACTTTTCAGTTAATGACAGTTACTTTTGAAGTCTTAGTTAACTTAAATAGTACTGACTGAAACTAGGTGTACCTGGCATATCAGGCTGAAAAAAGTTCTCAACCTTCTTCCTGGGAATATCAATAGCCAATTCAGCATCCCAGCGGCCTTCCTAAAAGCACATACATTTCAAATAATTGCACCTTATAGTTCTAACCTACCAGTTCACTTTGATCTTGAAGTATCCGCATGCACACTTGAGTTATCTACGTAAGTTGTCCCTTCTACAGAACATTTAAACTACACTCAATCCATATATTATTTTTACTTATGTGTCGCAAGTGTTATTTACACAGAGTATTTAAGTAAATTTTAATCAGAGATTGGAGGCGTTACCAAGCCAACAACTGCTCCAATGTTGCCACATGGAGTCACACAGCAGTCTTGAACCCATGATCAATGGAAGTTCACCACCAAATACACCTCAGTGCTGCACACATGTCTCATTTGGCACACCAGCGTGGCCTTTGTTTATATAGCAAATAACACTTATAATTCACATTGTGTAAAACTCGCATAACATTACTCCATCATGCTATGCCTCTGTCTGTCTGGGCATTGTAGAATAATGCATTCATTATAAGCATCGTATCGCATGCATACATGACTCACTTCGGTTTTGAAGAAGCGAAAGACGGAACTGCCACTGCATCCAACGTATCCTTGAGCCTCAGCTGGATTATGTAGGAACCGGATCTCCAGCGGATTCATTCCAGCTGCGCCAAGGTCAATCCTTTGGGTCAGTTCATGAGTCGTCCAATTCCAGACGTTCAGATGCTGACCGTATTGACCTGGAAATACTTCTTTTATAAGCCTTTCGTAAGACAGCCAAAAATTCATTACCACTTGCACTGCAGTACAATGCGGGTCAACAATTGGCTCAATAAATGTTGTCTAGGTATTAATCATAATGGAAATCTAAAAAAATTGTCAAGTGCCAACCCTAAGTTATGTAAACATAATGAGCTTTAATACAGGCAATTAGTCAGAAACTAAATAGGCAGACATTCGCCACTTACAGATAATGTTGGCATATGGGTCGATGGTACCATTTGGTCGATGGGACCATTTGGTCGATGGTGCCCTTTGGTCAATTGCGCCTTTGGTCAAAGGTGCCTTTTGGTCAATTGCGCCTTTGGTCAAAGGTGCCCTTTGGTCGATGGTACCATTTGGTCGATCGTTTGGTCAATGGTGCCCTTTGATCAAAGGTGTCCTTTGGTCAAAGGTGCCCTTTGGTCAAAGGTGCCCTTTGGTCAAAGGTGCCCTTTGGTCAAAGGTGCCCTTTGGTCAAAGGTGCCCTTTGGCTGGAATTGTAGCAGTGGGTACAATATGGAGGAGGCTGGATCATAACATGAATACATATTTAGTCAATCACAAGTCAAATAAAGCATAAAAATTTACAATTAAATTTAAAATACATTTTAACTTTGTGGCCCCTCATGTCCTCCAAACTAAGAAAAGTGGCCCTAGAGTCATAAAAGGTTGAAAATCACTGGTTTATTCAAATCTAAAAAATGAACAATTGTCCTGGGCTACAAATCCTGAAGGCTAATGCTGCCAAAATGAAAAGCAACAAGATCTATTAAGCAAGTTAACCTTCTCGTGAAACAGCATATCTACTTAACCCCTTTACCGGCAACCCCGATTATAATCGTCCTCAGCAATTGACCTTTATACGGCAACCCCGATTATAATCGTCCAACTGATATTATGAACTACAGCGTCGATTTTTCTGGTCCAAACTGCTAAAACGTCGTTGTGGTGCATAATTATGCAGACGACAACGACGATGGTGATGACAACGACGATGATGATGACGACGACAACGACGATAATGATGACGACGACAACGACGATGATGATTCATTCATTCATTCATTCATTCATAGCATTTATATAGCGCCCCTTCAAGAAACTACTCAGAGGCGCTCCCAGCCCAACCACGAACAAAGAAAAAAAACTTGAGAGACTTGTAGAACCCAGCCGGATGGGCCACAAGTAGAGAGCGAAGCGTAACCGGGAGGTCGTTCCAGACTGTAGGCCCCACAACCGAGAAAGCACGGCACTGCTTAATAACTAAGCGGGCCCGCGGGACCAGAAGTTCACCCCTAGCCGAAGAGCGAAGTACACGACGCGCTGCAACGTCAGAGACTGGACAGCAGAGATCACGCAAGTATGACGAAGCACAGCCAAGGACACAGCGTGAGACCACAGCAGCAATGCGGTATGAGATCCGCTGGGACACTGGCAGCCAGTGCAGCACATCACGCATATGATGACGACGACAACGACAATGATGATGACGACGACAACGACAATGATGCCGACGACGATGAGATGACGAAATTGACGACGACAACGATGATGAGGATGACGGCGACAACGACGGCAAAGACGATGACGATGACGACAACGACGACGATGATGATGACGACAACGACGATGATGATGACGACGACAACGACGATAATGATGACGACGACAACGACGATGATGATGACGACGACAACGACGATGATGATGACGACGACAACGACGATGATGATGACGACGACAACGACGATGATGATGACGACGACAACGACAATGATGCCGACGACGATGAGATGACGAAATTGACGACGACGACGATGATGAGGATGACGGCGACAACGACGGCAAAGACGATGATGATGACGACAACGACGACGATGATGATGACGACAACGACGATGATGAGGATAACGACGACGACAATGATGACGATGACGACTACGACGACGATGGTGATGATGAAAATGACGACGACGATGATGAGGATGACGGCGACAACGACGACTAAGACGATGATGATGACGACAACGACGACGATGATGATGCCGACAACGACGACGATGAGGATTACGACGACAACGATGATGAGAATGAGGACGACGACGACGATAATGATGACGACGACGATGACGATGATGAGGGGCGGTTGTCGATACTAACGTTGACGTCATAAATCGCCAATGAGGTCGTAAATAACGTTATAAATCGTTCATGACGTCGTCAATCGTCCATGACTTCGTCAATGACGTCATGAATGACGTCGTCAATCGTCAGTGACGTCAATAATAACGCCATTGATGACGGCATGTATCTTCAATGAAATCTTCATATGTCAATGACGTCATTGACGTCATCAATCCTCAATGACGTCATCGTTGAAGTTCTCAATCCTCAATGGCGTCATCAATGACGTCAACAATCCTCAATGACGTCATCAATGACGTCTTCAATCGCTAATGTCGTCATTTGAAACACCATATATTCGCAAACTCATAAGTGGGATATACTATTCCACTTAGATCGACATAAAATTTATTCGCCAAAAAAGGGTAGGTTTTAAAAAATTTAATAACCGGTAAAGGGGTTAATCAGCAAGCTGTAAGAACAGTTTGCTTTGGACGCTATATGCATTTAAATATCATTTAGATGCTTCTGGTGAATATGGGAAACTCTACCAAACAAGCCTTAAGTTGCTCACCGAATATCAAGCTATCACAATCTCTAGGGGCTTTAAAAGTCATGCGTACGACTATTTAAGGAGATTTAAGTGACTTGCCCAGATCAACGTGCTCTGGGTTAAAGCCGGACCTGATGGCCCATGGGGCTCCCCATTCTGTGCTGATCATGACATTGTGCCGGGGTTGGTACCAGAAGTCATAACCCATAGGGGCAGCTTTTCCATCTTTCTCCCAATTGGGTTTCAGCTTCCATTCCTTTGCATCTATGAGGATGAAACCACCTAGAAAGAGAAAGTACATGCTGTAGGAAGACCAAGATTTATAAAGTCAGGGTCAATAGTAAAGTGCAAAAAGAGAACTTAAATTATGCTGCATCTGTCTGTCTGCCTATCTCTCTGTCTCTATCTGTCTGTCTATTTATCACATAACTCCCATTTAGCAATCTTTAACAACTGCGAGCAAACATTTTGACACGGTAGCACCCTTTTAGATAGATACGTTTTTCACCACAAAGATAAAAAGTAAAAGAAACAAAATTATGTACAGACGTATGCAAAACTGGCAAATACAAGACGATCTTTTAAGAACACTTTATAGAAATGTTCTCTACCTGTCCATCACCAACGGCCTTATTTCAGCACACGACGCTCCATTCCCTTACATAAAGGTCAGGATGACATTCCAATTAATTCAACAAATAAAAATGATCCACTTAACTCTGAGATATGTGTGTGCCATTTACACAGAGAGAAATTTAACCAACCTCTAATGAGGTGCAATGCACTGCGAGGTGTACCTGCCTTTCGCTTGTGCGTTCTCATCGCCGAGTGTTGATATCATAACTTCACCGGAAGCAAGACAATGCGATGTGTGAAGCATCGACGCTCGTCCAACTGAATGGACCTCCTCAGGTTCAATCACCTGTCAATCAAACACATGCCTTACTTTTTTATACATAGGCCACATACATACACCATATATCAATGAAAACAACACATCGCGAAAACAATTCACTAGTCTTCACACATGGCAGCATTCCTTGGTGCTACACATGCAAGTGAACAAAATTTAACAGATTTACTACAAATATGCTGTCAAACTCACAAACTGCTATAAAGTTCGTAAATGCTAGCAATAAAACTTGCATTATAGTTGCAAAATAGAGGCTGATATAAAAATAGAATACAACTAAATGCAATAACAGTTTGACTACAATAATTATTATATTATTATAAAGAGATGAAAATAAACTAACTTTCAAACCTATCAAAAAGTCAGTGATAGGTTAATTTTCATAAAAGTAACGGATGTTTTTATCCATATGCTCACCTTGAAAATGGTCGGTGCTCGCTCATCGGTCAGAGTGTCAATGATGTAGATCCGGTCGGAGTTGAGACACGGAAGGATGAGATGGCTTCGCTTTTCCGATGGCTTATCATAACAACTGGAACAGGAATTCCATCCAGAATGGTGCAACTCATCCCCGATGTATTTCATCTTCAGAAAATGGATCACCTGGATCAACAGAGTTCAGAGAACAATGTGTTGTCATACACATACTCTGCCACTCAATCGCCAGACTGACTCTAGATGTAAACCAAAAACGAGGATGCAATGCCCGCAAATGCAACTGTGATTAAAAAAATTCTTTAAGTACTGCCACTTCAAGAGAAACCATCAAAGATGAGTTCCATGTTAGCCTCAATTATGCTAAAGTTTCTTAACAACGAAAAGTTCAATAATAGGCAAAACATGCTCAGCAAACTAAGAAAGTCATAATATACGCTTGCGACAGGTTTCCAGCCACAGAGATCGAACAAACGTTTTCCATCTGAAGAGTTGACACATTTTGCGCCAATGGAATGAAGACACTCTTGGCCAGTCAGACATGTATGGAAGAAATTTATCTTTTGTCATATTGCTAAAAGGTGTTACCTTCAGTGTTCCTGCACTTTGGAATAAGCTATCTCCATTTACACATCATTTGTTTTTTAACTGGTACCTGAAGCACTTCTTTTCACTGACTCAAAACTACTTTCTCTGGGTCTTTTGAACTGGGAGCATATTTGATTGTTGTGCACTGTGAGAGGCACTTTATGAATTTACAGGTACAATACAAAACAAAGGAAGAACCAAACTTTTGTATCTGCCATCTGTGCATGAGTTATTTCACCCAGTCACTGGGTGAAATAACTCATCCACAGATGGCAGATAACCAAATTTCTGCAACTTTTCACTGTTAACCCAATTCTTTCTTTCTCAATAATAACCAATATTCACTACTCGATTTAAATTTTCTTAAAAATTATGACGCATACCATTAATATTTGCAAGCAAGCATAGTCAGGTTACAGGCCTTCTCTATTAAATTGCTTGATCTCATATGTTCAGGTGGTGGACCTCAATTAAGAGGATCCAAGTTCTTAATTCTTAGGAGTTAATCAGTAAATTCTAACGAATGTTACCTTTCCATAAGTCGGTGACTCTGGGTCAACATCCACCGTCGCCAGAGCATCTGGTACGTCATTGCGCAGAGCGGGACATTGGACGTAGAGCAGTTTCTCTCTCTTACCATTCTTCATCGCATCCAGAGGACTGGCATGTCCAGGACCATGACAACATGGTTTGGTTGCTAAAAAAACAGAAGACCATAGCAACAGGCCAATTTTAAATATCCGATCATCTAACTAGCACCACTGGCAATGCCATCAACAACATTGTTGAAAGCAGTGCGCCTCATTGAATAAATTTGTCCTAATAAATTTGGCGGCCTGCCCAAATTTCATAAATGGCTAGTACCTTCTTCATTTCCCTCTGTCAGTTGTGCAACAGCTTTCCAATTATGTACCGATATGAGAATATTATGCTGATGCGTATTTTAGCAACATAACGATATGCATGTATTTTTATGTGCATCTACGTATCGAGTATACATGCATGAGCCGTGAGCACCCGTACTATTGCTCAATTAAGTACCTATCAAGAGATTGCAATGGATGACTCGATGCATAGCAGACTCACACAGCGCTGTGTTCCCGTTCTCATGGCAATCCAATTTCTTGCAGTCTGTCATGATGATTTCTTAATCCACCAAGCAGGAGAAAAAACTTGGACCTAGACCAGAAAAAGATATAAGCGTAAGATTTAAGCATTCAACAACATGTTTAAATGGTTCTAGGGCAATTACCCCCGGACAATTACCCCCCCCCCCCGACAATTACCCCTGGACAATTACCCCCCTGGACAATAACCCCCCAGGACAACTACCCCCCGGACAACTACCCCCTGTGCCAATTACCCCCCCGGACAATTACCCCCCCCGTACCAATCACCCCGCGGACAACTACCCTCTGTGGCACAGAGTGACCTTTTTCAGTTGTTCATATTCGTGTGAGGGAACGAGCATTCTCGTGGTCATGGTCTTCGTATTTGTCAGACCTTCAGCGCTGCCAAAACCTATCCTAAAGTAACTTTGCTGTGTAGACATCTTTAGTCATTATCTCACTCTACAGTACTTATTGTACACACTTATACACGCTCGTTGCTACTACCATTATTTCTCAGCTATCTGCGTACATCCCTCCTTCTAGCACTCCATGGATGCCTATCTGTTCCTCTCTCTGTCTTTCTCTATTGTCAGGGATGGGCAAATTACAGAGCAACATGTAATTGAATTACAAATTACCAATTACTGGAGAAAATGTAATTGAATTACAAATTACAAATTACTTTTGACTCAGAGCCTCAAATTACAAATTACGTAATTTCAATTACATCAATTACAAATTACTTTGGGGCTGAAATCATTGGAATTAAAAACTCGGGCAGGTTAGTGCATGCCTTTTTTCTTATTTCTATGTGTATTATTATTTATTGTGCAAAAAAATTAATGTATATTTAAATGTCTTTAAGAGGTAGCAGCTGTTCAAATAATTAAAACCGTCTGTTGGACCTGTAAAAACTAAAGAGCCTCTCTTCTATTGCAGACCAAGGCAGGGGCGCAACTAAAAAATTTTTCTTGGGGGTGCTCAGAATTATTATTGTAAGCGCCGAAGGTGCGTAGCAGCGAGTGCTGAAGGCACGAAGCCAATGCCGACTAGGGGGTCTGAGGTAGCGTCGTAGGCTCCCCCAGCAGGGTATGGAGCGGAGCCCCAGAAACCAACGCATTTTTTAACTTTTGGTATCAGCTAGAGCGCGTTTCAGGCTCTTGTTTGTCAGCTGTAGGCCTCTTCATGAGCGATTAAGTCACGAAAACTTCTGAAAAACACGGTTTTGGGACTTGCAAAAATAATTTCCTTTTCCACTTTTTTTAGATAAAACAAAGGGTCTTAGTCCTTCACTGCCCGTGAGTGGCAGGATTACTAACCAGTGTTTAATCTAGCCCCTCCCCCCAATAACCTGTGTTTTTTCTAGTCCCTTCTCTGAGAATCAAGGTTTCAGAGGAAAGTCGAGCATCCGACGGAAAATCTTCGAAGCACGTGGCGCCGAGAGAGTAGGGGCTTTGGGAGGAGATGTGCCCCTCCACATCATAAAATTTCTTATTTCCACACTTAAATGACAGCATTTAAAGCTGTGATCTAAAGCAAAATTGCTATACTATTTCATTGCTGAAAAGAGTGGTCTAAACTTCAACGAATATAAAAATTATTTTTCTGATTTTCCACGTTTATTATGGTACCATTCTAAGATGTCAACTTAGTAAAAATAACTCTATTACTTCAGTGCTGTTAAAAAAGAGGGATTTCAGATTTCAACATAGGCCTAGCAGGGAAATGGGTTTGGGCAGGGGATGTGCCTCCTCCCCAACATAGAATTTTTTATTTCCACACTGCAGAGGTATCATTTTAGGGTGTCATTTTATTTTAAACGAAAGTTATCATTATAGACTATTTCATTGCTGAAAGACATGGTGTAAGATTTCAATGCCCCTCCCCATTGTTTTATTTTTTAATTTCCATAGTGTATTCTTTTAAGCTGTCATATTTATAAAATTGCTCATTTTCAATGCTGATAGGCTAGTCATAGATTTTAATTTAAAATTTCAGAGTGTTGCCTCACAATTACTTAAAATTTTTGGGATTTGCACAGTGCAACGTGACTTTTAAAGCTGTCATTTTTGCAAAATAACTCATGGTTTTAGCGCTCATAGATGTGATATAAGATTCCAATAAATGCCCCCCCCCATCGTCTAAGAATTGTTTTTTTATTTGCCCTCACTGTTATAATGACAGTGTTTTAGGCTGTCGTCTTAAAACCACATTGATCGCCTACACGCCATGTTAAATGACTGGCTGTCGTCCATTATGGATAAACAGTGGATAACATTGCAGAATGTTTTAATAATATTTATGAAATATTTATGACATATTGGGGGATATAAGCAGCTCCGTCCCCTTACCACAAACTTTGGGGGTATAAGACTTCAGACTGTTGCTTAACAATTACGTACGTCTCCCCTATCGCCCTAAATATCCACCAATAACAGTACCGTAAGTTATGCGCATTATAATATCATATAGGCCTATAGGATAGTATCATAATTATATTATAATAATAAATAATAAAATCATAATTATATAGTAGGAAATAAGATCATGGTATAATATGGCAGTTTATATAAGACAATAATTATAACAAACTTGCAGCAACTAAAAACTATTATCATTTTGTCAAATTGTGCACAAAAATTGCACACACGGTTAAGTCGTAACATATTATCAATAAAATTTAATTGGTGAGATACTGTAATGTAAAGGCACAGGCGTATCGCTAACGCTTTTAATTCATCAATAGGCCTATAGGCAAATTCTCGAGACCCAGACAAACTCAGGTAGACCAGCTAAACACTGAAATCTATAGTGCTTTATGAACCATGAATTTGACTAAAATTATAATACAGAAGAATTAAGGAACTTGCTTGATTGTGTAATCGGAAAGACTGAAAGACCGAATGATGCCCCTACCACACCCCCCCACCCTCCCACAAAAAACTCATCGGATTTGGAAAAATTGCGTGGGTCACCTTTTTAGCCCTGGGGGGTGCTCAAGCACCCCCCAGCACCCCCCTGGTTGCGCCACTGGACCAAGGCATGGCAGCATTAAATTGTATCAACAATTTGTTAGCAGTTGGCTAGCAATGAGGCACTGCTAGTTCCATTTATGTCATCTTCTATATGCTGCAAGATTTCTAAATCGTTTTTGTTTCTGCTGGTCGACTTTGTGGTCACTGCATGCTGCACATTAAAACCATAGAGTTCTTCATCTTCCTCTCCTTCTTTATGACCACTAGATTCTCAATATTTTGTTTGCTACTTGTGGCATTTTCAGATATTGTTACTAGCAATTCGTATATATTCTTTTAGTTTGATCTGCAATTTGTGCAGGCAGCCAGCATAATTTAAAATATGGGTGAGTCACTGTTGCAAGGATCGCTTGATTCAACAAAGAATCTTAGCATAGTCACATTCAAAGTAATTTGATTTTGAGGAATGTAATTGAAATTACAAATTACAAGGGAAAATGTAATTGAATTACAAATTACAAATTACTTTGATTCAGAGCTGCAAATTACAAATTACCAATTACAATTGTAATTTAAATTACGTAATTTCAATTACTCAATTAAATTACTGCCCATCCCTGTCTATTGTATCTGTTTCTCTCGCTCTCATGCATACGTTACCTATACGCTCTTGCATAATATTTAGCTGACCATTCAATGCATAACACACAGTCTACTTAATTTATCCATATCTAATTATGATGGAATTTTGTAAATATGAGAGAGGGAATTATTGTGAATCAAAACAACTTCTAGGTTGGCATGAATACGCCTCGTTGTTTCTGATGCTTTGATAAGAATTCGTTTAATCAATCCCGCATATATCTAGGTTGCAAATATTATTCTTCAATACAACTACTGCTTAATTATATAACCTTAAAAACTATTATTTATCGATCCAGTTTCGATTTCACCAATATTGTTTTCGTAATTTCCATTTCTATATCTAGTCTATGGTACAAATTGTTTTCATCAATCCGAATTCTGTTTATCAGCTGATTGGCCTACCGTGATTTCAACACAGCGAAGAAGATTGCGTTCAGAATATAATAAATTGCCCTATTATAATTATAAGGTTCAAGAAATGGCACAATAATTATTACATAGACCCTAATAATATCACGATACAATTCAAAATTAAGGTGCGAAGATGGGTCACTTAATGTGACTTAAAGTTAAAGTTATTGGGGCCAGGGATGCCACTCTGACTTTATCTTCTTTATCCATTATCTTCTTCCACCTGAACGTGTAACTGGTTACTCCCTTATAGCCCCGATCACACAATCTTGAAATACCACGTTGTGATTCGTTGATTGCAAAGGGATTTATCACCAGAATGTTATATAGTTAGCTTGTTTGTCGATGATAGTTTAGTAATTATATTATATTTAACTTTTGATTATAATTTGCACATTTTTTTTACCTATTATTACTTCTATGTATTATAATGATGTTCTGTGTCCCATTGTGCGTTTGCAAGTGGAGTAATAAAGAAAATACTTACTTACTTACTTACTTAAAAAGAGCAGATCCGGCTAAAAAGCTAGAAAAGGCTAGATTATAAATTTTTGAGAAATGCATTGAATTTTCGGGAAATTTCAACCTTTTTTTAGTCTCCTTCAGGTCCGAAAATTTCAAGATTTTCCTATTTTCTCTTTTCAAACCTCTTGATGACCTTTTTTAGTCATTCGTTCCAAAAGCAGAAATTTTTCTTAATGTTCCTTCTATTTACTACTATTGCGTACATTTCCCCCAAAGTCTATATTTCGAAAAAATGTCGAAAAATCCGCCGTCGCAAAAAGTTAGATCTCTACAAAGATCGGGGTGAAAACATCTAAATCTAGGTTTAAAAAGCTATGAGTGATCATCCCTGATTGGGACAGTGCGAATGAGGGCGCGTGATGCATTCTGGTATAGGCGCACGGGCTTCTGGTTTCTTCGGGTAAAATAGCGTAGGCTACGTAGCCAGTGGCTAGGTATATAACACACCGCAACTTATTACATTATTATAGATATTCGTTTAATTCGTTAAAAACGTCCAGGCTGACACACCGCAGCCCGGTTACATGGTAACATCAAGAGAGACAAACATCATAAAATGAAATTAAAACGTCTTACTAAAATGATCATTGTTAATGAGATTGAATGATTTAATGGTTGTAAGCGTTCTTGTAGAGGACTCTGGAAATAAAGTTTATGTTGTCCTTGTGCGGGAGCTGGAAATTATGACGTCGGGGTCGAAGGTTGTAAACCGTACTGGTCATTTGGGGAAATTGGTCGCGAAGGACATGGCAACTGTTCCATATGACGGCGCGGAGCAAGCGCTCGTCAGATTCCTCAACCATATCAGCAGCAGAGGGCGAGGCATCAGGTAGAAATCCCATCCGCTGGATTCGACGCAAGAAACGATCCAAGCGCGACCGATCTCCTTCCGTAGTAGACCCCCACCAGGCAGGGGCGGCGTACATGAGGCGGGCAACAGTTGTGGCCTTCGTTACCACGTGTAAGGCGTCAGCAGGTAGGCCATGAGTCCTCAAAACCCTCAGGGCGTAGAGTGAGCGAGAGCATGCCTCAAGCACCTCGTCGACATGCCCCGAAGCTCGTAGATCACTCCGGAAGGTCACACCCAAGATTTTCATCGCATTGACCCTCTGAACTCCGGAGATCAGATCAGGAGTGTACTGGATGCGACTGCGAGTAACCAGCATCTCTCGCGACTTGGTTGGGTTAAGCTGCAGGTTGTTTCGTTGCGCCCATTCCGCTATCTGGGCCAGCTCGGTGGTAATTGTGTGGCGAAAATTGGGGTGTCCCATTTTCTGGAAGGTCCGCCCCTTCGTTTCCCGCCATTCGTTGGCCTGCCTCTTTAGCCTCTTTGCCTCTTTAGCCTCTTTTGCCTCTTTAGCCTCTTTGTTTCCCGCCATTCGTTGGCCTAGCCTCTTCTGCCTCTTTTGCCTCTTTAGCCTCTTTTGCCTCTTTAGCCTCTTTTGCCTCTTTAGCCTCTTTGTTTCCCGCCATTCGTTGGCCTAGCCTCTTTGCCTCTTCTGCCTCTTTTGCCTCTTTAGCCTCTTTTGCCTCTTTAGCCTCTTTTGCCTCTTTGCCTCTTTAGCCTCTTTAGCCTCTTTAGGGATATATAAGGAGCTCCGTCAGCTCAGAGCAAGCGAAGCTTAGTTGAGAACAGTCGAAGACAGAGGCTTAGTTGAGTTGAGGTTTTAGTTGAGTGAGGCTCGGCTTTAAGTCAGATTTAGTTCAGTTTGGCGGAGTTGACTAAAGGTTTTAGTTAGAGGTGAAGCTTAGTTCAGACCAGGGAGTTCTGTAGAGTGAAGTGAAGTTTAGTTGAGTAGTTAGTCAGTCGGCTAGTAGTCCGTTATTCCTCGGTTCGAGAGACAGGCGACGGCACGGTACGACGACGTGTGACGACCGTGTGACCACTGTGTGACGATCCGTTTCGACTGCTGTGTCACTTGATGAATAAAGCGTCTTCTGTTTGGACATCGTCTTGTTCTGTTGAGTTGGGGCGATTCGATCGGAGGGAGCTGCTACCTTCGATAGACCACGAAGGCGAACTTACGTTTCCCCCCCTGAAACGACACGCGCGACATATGGACAGACCCCTCTCCAACTGATCATCTGGACGGCCATCCTGACGACAGCTGAGTGGGGTTTTCAACGGACGAGGAGCACTTCGAGGGTTGCCACACTTTCAACTCCCCCCTGTTACACTGATAGCGAAGTGGGGTCTACAGCGCGCTCTCCGCTTTCTTTTCCGCGACACTGGTACCGCAGAAGTGAGGTACGCAGTTCTTCTGATCGACATTCGCAATTGACGGACGATGGAGGACGATGAGGAAGTGACAGTCGCCTACCCTGCTGGAGGATTCGCCGATCTACGGGCGAGCACTTCCACGCCGTTTGCCGAGGAGAGCGCGATGGCGGAGCAGCGATCGGATCGAAGACAACGGATCGGGGAGTTTCACGCTGACGAACGGAGGCCGATGAGGACGAGCTATCGAGAGACGTCCATCGAGAGGGAGACTACCGGAGATCGGCCATGGAATCGACCGCCTCCGATGAAACCAGGTAAATTCGACGGGACGGGATCGCTGGAGTCGTTCCTGGTGCAGTTTGAGGTCTGCGCCCGTCACAACCGGTGGACGGCCGCGGACAAGATCGACTACCTCCGATGCTCGCTGGAAAAAGCCGCAACGCAACTTCTCTGGGACTTCGGCGCACGTCAGGACGTTAGCTACGAGGAACTCGTCGCTCGCCTACGCCAGAGGTACGGTACGGAGGGGCAGGCGGAAAGCTTCCGCGCCCAGCTGTACTACCGACGTCAACGTGCCGAAGAGACGCTGAGCGATCTACTACACGACATTCGCCGACTCGTCGTGTTAGCGTATCCAGTTCCCTCCAACGAAACTACGGAAATCATAGCTAAAGACGCTTTCCTGGAGGCGTTACGCGACCGAGACCTCTCCCTCAAGGTACGTGAAAGGGAACCGAAGAATCTGGACGAGTCCTACCGGACGGCGCTTCGCCTTGAGGCCTATCAACGTGTGACCGACGCCGACGATCGCAGACGGCCTTCCAACCGCGTCAGGGGTACGCAGGAGGCCGACGACAGCCAGATCCAGTCGACGCTCGACCGGTTCCTGGCGACGCAGCGCGAGGAACAACGACGCTGGCAGAAGGAGATGGAGCGGCGAATCGACCGACAGTTCCAGGAGCTCCGAGTCCGAGCTCCGACCGACGACGATCTGGGGCATGACGGTCGCCCCGGAAGCCGCGGTAACGACGACCGTGGCCAGGACGACTCGAGACGGCGTGTGACCTGCTACAACTGCTCCCGCCCTGGTCACATTAGCCGGAACTGCCGCCAGCCACGACGCCCTTTCGACCGCCGGAACGACGCCGCAACTTCCGGAACGGACGCACCCACGCCACCGACGTCGGTGGCGGTGAATCACACGACGCGTTCCAGATTGCCAGACCGAGCCAGCAGCAACGCAGTCTACATTCGGGGAACAATCAACGGCCAGCTGCAGATGTGCCTGATCGACACTGGATCTGAAGTCAGTCTGGTTCCGTCAACGATTGTCGAAGGGTTAGCACTGCAATCTTGTTCTCATTTTCTGATGGCTGCTAATGGCACTAGTATTAATGTCCTTGGGGAGGTCCATTTGCCTATTAGGGTAAGGGATGGTTTTGAGATCCCCACTGGATTTTTGGTGTCCGACCAAATTACGGAACCCATGTTGGGTATGGACTGGCTTCGGGAACACCGCTGCAGAATAGGCTTTGGAAATGGTGCACTATTTTTGGGACGTAGGCGTATACCCCTTGTGAAAGGTAACGGGTCCATGTGGTGCCGTAGGGTAATACTGGCCGAGGAGGTTGTGGTGTCCCCTAAGTGTCAAAGTGAGGTCCCGGCTAGGATGATGTACGGAGATCTGACGAGTACAGCGCCCGCTTGGATGACTGAGGCGCAGGAGATTCGACCCGGGGTACATCTTGCCCGTGTGATAGTGGGAGAAAGTACCGACGTTAGGGTAAGATTGGTTAATCTAAACGAGGAACCTGTAAGATTTGCGAAGGACCAGTTTCTCGGTGGTTTGCATCCTGTGGAAGTGGAACAGGGGACGAAGCGGAACGAAGTGTTAGTTGATGAAAATGTACTACGAGACACTTTAATGACAGATTTACCGGAAGACGTGCCCTTCGAGATTCGTAAGCGGTTGGACCAGTTACTGATTGACTACAAGGACGTATTTTCTCTTAGCGACAGAGACTTAGGCAGAACGTCAGTTACTACGCATAGAATAGAGACGGACGAAGCACGACCCGTGAGGCAGCCACTGCGACGCCACCCCATACCCCATAGAGAGGTAATGGGTAATGCATTGGACGCCATGTTGAGCGATGGGGTAGTGGATTCCGCTGTTAGCGAGTGTGTGTCCGGAACCAGATGCAGCGCCCCTAGCGTTGAGTACGGACGGCTAGCGGACGTATCTCAGACCCGGTTAGTGGTACAATGCAGAGCGTTTAAGGTCAATAGGTTCACGCACGCTAGGAGTAGGACTAAATTTAGCCCTCCTTTTAGGCGCTTGTTAGAGGTACCGCCTTATTTTGAGCCATGGGTGACGTCAGAGGTTGCGTATGTGGGTCCATGTCCTTCGGGGTGGAGCCAACAGCAGCCATCTGGGAGAACGAGGTGGTGCGTACCTTCGCGCCTACATTGCTCGTCTGAGCAATGGGGCGGAGCGATCTGCGGATCGCTTGATGAGCATGACGTGGACGGTGAACGAACGACTCGGGACGCCGATGGGACGGACCCGCGCCTCAAACGAACAACGCGTCGGCCCGCCCGTTACCGATAAACCCGGTCCTTGGCGTTTGACCTTTCTATGACCCGGTTCCATGTGGAACGAATTACGCGAGTTGAGATGCTTTTGCTTTATGTTGATGTCTCATGCGGGACTGCGGGTTGCTTTCTTTTAAGTTGTTCCATGAAGAACCAGTTCCTGTAAACTCCGTTGAGTGTTCTTGATTCTCTATTTTATGTGAGATGCTTTGAGATTGAATACAGTCTCTGTGTACATAGTTAAGAGTTACTCATGTGAGTTGTTCCACGAAGAACACGATTTATGTGACGAGTTCTGTTTACGGCCGTTTGCCTGCTAAGTCTAGTAATTGGAGTTAGATCGTGCATAAAGGATGGACAGTGCTAACGAAGAACCGTACAGCGTTAACTCTCTATTGACATTATACTCGTTAGAAACTTCGAATGTTTATAGTTAAGTGTTGTTGTCCCGTGTGGGGCGGACTTTGTGTTTGACCATTGTTGTGGACTCAGACTTGTGGACTGAGACGAAAAATGAGGACATTTTTAACCGTAGTGGGACGAGGATGTGGCGAAAATTGGGGTGTCCCATTTTCTGGAAGGTCCGCCCCTTCGTTTCCCGCCATTCGTTGGCCTGCCTCTTTAGCCTCTTTGCCTCTTTAGCCTCTTTTGCCTCTTTAGCCTCTTTGTTTCCCGCCATTCGTTGGCCTAGCCTCTTCTGCCTCTTTTGCCTCTTTAGCCTCTTTTGCCTCTTTAGCCTCTTTTGCCTCTTTAGCCTCTTTGTTTCCCGCCATTCGTTGGCCTAGCCTCTTTGCCTCTTCTGCCTCTTTTGCCTCTTTAGCCTCTTTTGCCTCTTTAGCCTCTTTTGCCTCTTTGCCTCTTTAGCCTCTTTAGCCTCTTTAGGGATATATAAGGAGCTCCGTCAGCTCAGAGCAAGCGAAGCTTAGTTGAGAACAGTCGAAGACAGAGGCTTAGTTGAGTTGAGGTTTTAGTTGAGTGAGGCTCGGCTTTAAGTCAGATTTAGTTCAGTTTGGCGGAGTTGACTAAAGGTTTTAGTTAGAGGTGAAGCTTAGTTCAGACCAGGGAGTTCTGTAGAGTGAAGTGAAGTTTAGTTGAGTAGTTAGTCAGTCGGCTAGTAGTCCGTTATTCCTCGGTTCGAGAGACAGGCGACGGCACGGTACGACGACGTGTGACGACCGTGTGACCACTGTGTGACGATCCGTTTCGACTGCTGTGTCACTTGATGAATAAAGCGTCTTCTGTTTGGACATCGTCTTGTTCTGTTGAGTTGGGGCGATTCGATCGGAGGGAGCTGCTACCTTCGATAGACCACGAAGGCGAACTTACGTTTCCCCCCCTGAAACGACACGCGCGACATATGGACAGACCCCTCTCCAACTGATCATCTGGACGGCCATCCTGACGACAGCTGAGTGGGGTTTTCAACGGACGAGGAGCACTTCGAGGGTTGCCACACTTTCAACTCCCCCCTGTTACACTGATAGCGAAGTGGGGTCTACAGCGCGCTCTCCGCTTTCTTTTCCGCGACACTGGTACCGCAGAAGTGAGGTACGCAGTTCTTCTGATCGACATTCGCAATTGACGGACGATGGAGGACGATGAGGAAGTGACAGTCGCCTACCCTGCTGGAGGATTCGCCGATCTACGGGCGAGCACTTCCACGCCGTTTGCCGAGGAGAGCGCGATGGCGGAGCAGCGATCGGATCGAAGACAACGGATCGGGGAGTTTCACGCTGACGAACGGAGGCCGATGAGGACGAGCTATCGAGAGACGTCCATCGAGAGGGAGACTACCGGAGATCGGCCATGGAATCGACCGCCTCCGATGAAACCAGGTAAATTCGACGGGACGGGATCGCTGGAGTCGTTCCTGGTGCAGTTTGAGGTCTGCGCCCGTCACAACCGGTGGACGGCCGCGGACAAGATCGACTACCTCCGATGCTCGCTGGAAAAAGCCGCAACGCAACTTCTCTGGGACTTCGGCGCACGTCAGGACGTTAGCTACGAGGAACTCGTCGCTCGCCTACGCCAGAGGTACGGTACGGAGGGGCAGGCGGAAAGCTTCCGCGCCCAGCTGTACTACCGACGTCAACGTGCCGAAGAGACGCTGAGCGATCTACTACACGACATTCGCCGACTCGTCGTGTTAGCGTATCCAGTTCCCTCCAACGAAACTACGGAAATCATAGCTAAAGACGCTTTCCTGGAGGCGTTACGCGACCGAGACCTCTCCCTCAAGGTACGTGAAAGGGAACCGAAGAATCTGGACGAGTCCTACCGGACGGCGCTTCGCCTTGAGGCCTATCAACGTGTGACCGACGCCGACGATCGCAGACGGCCTTCCAACCGCGTCAGGGGTACGCAGGAGGCCGACGACAGCCAGATCCAGTCGACGCTCGACCGGTTCCTGGCGACGCAGCGCGAGGAACAACGACGCTGGCAGAAGGAGATGGAGCGGCGAATCGACCGACAGTTCCAGGAGCTCCGAGTCCGAGCTCCGACCGACGACGATCTGGGGCATGACGGTCGCCCCGGAAGCCGCGGTAACGACGACCGTGGCCAGGACGACTCGAGACGGCGTGTGACCTGCTACAACTGCTCCCGCCCTGGTCACATTAGCCGGAACTGCCGCCAGCCACGACGCCCTTTCGACCGCCGGAACGACGCCGCAACTTCCGGAACGGACGCACCCACGCCACCGACGTCGGTGGCGGTGAATCACACGACGCGTTCCAGATTGCCAGACCGAGCCAGCAGCAACGCAGTCTACATTCGGGGAACAATCAACGGCCAGCTGCAGATGTGCCTGATCGACACTGGATCTGAAGTCAGTCTGGTTCCGTCAACGATTGTCGAAGGGTTAGCACTGCAATCTTGTTCTCATTTTCTGATGGCTGCTAATGGCACTAGTATTAATGTCCTTGGGGAGGTCCATTTGCCTATTAGGGTAAGGGATGGTTTTGAGATCCCCACTGGATTTTTGGTGTCCGACCAAATTACGGAACCCATGTTGGGTATGGACTGGCTTCGGGAACACCGCTGCAGAATAGGCTTTGGAAATGGTGCACTATTTTTGGGACGTAGGCGTATACCCCTTGTGAAAGGTAACGGGTCCATGTGGTGCCGTAGGGTAATACTGGCCGAGGAGGTTGTGGTGTCCCCTAAGTGTCAAAGTGAGGTCCCGGCTAGGATGATGTACGGAGATCTGACGAGTACAGCGCCCGCTTGGATGACTGAGGCGCAGGAGATTCGACCCGGGGTACATCTTGCCCGTGTGATAGTGGGAGAAAGTACCGACGTTAGGGTAAGATTGGTTAATCTAAACGAGGAACCTGTAAGATTTGCGAAGGACCAGTTTCTCGGTGGTTTGCATCCTGTGGAAGTGGAACAGGGGACGAAGCGGAACGAAGTGTTAGTTGATGAAAATGTACTACGAGACACTTTAATGACAGATTTACCGGAAGACGTGCCCTTCGAGATTCGTAAGCGGTTGGACCAGTTACTGATTGACTACAAGGACGTATTTTCTCTTAGCGACAGAGACTTAGGCAGAACGTCAGTTACTACGCATAGAATAGAGACGGACGAAGCACGACCCGTGAGGCAGCCACTGCGACGCCACCCCATACCCCATAGAGAGGTAATGGGTAATGCATTGGACGCCATGTTGAGCGATGGGGTAGTGGATTCCGCTGTTAGCGAGTGTGTGTCCGGAACCAGATGCAGCGCCCCTAGCGTTGAGTACGGACGGCTAGCGGACGTATCTCAGACCCGGTTAGTGGTACAATGCAGAGCGTTTAAGGTCAATAGGTTCACGCACGCTAGGAGTAGGACTAAATTTAGCCCTCCTTTTAGGCGCTTGTTAGAGGTACCGCCTTATTTTGAGCCATGGGTGACGTCAGAGGTTGCGTATGTGGGTCCATGTCCTTCGGGGTGGAGCCAACAGCAGCCATCTGGGAGAACGAGGTGGTGCGTACCTTCGCGCCTACATTGCTCGTCTGAGCAATGGGGCGGAGCGATCTGCGGATCGCTTGATGAGCATGACGTGGACGGTGAACGAACGACTCGGGACGCCGATGGGACGGACCCGCGCCTCAAACGAACAACGCGTCGGCCCGCCCGTTACCGATAAACCCGGTCCTTGGCGTTTGACCTTTCTATGACCCGGTTCCATGTGGAACGAATTACGCGAGTTGAGATGCTTTTGCTTTATGTTGATGTCTCATGCGGGACTGCGGGTTGCTTTCTTTTAAGTTGTTCCATGAAGAACCAGTTCCTGTAAACTCCGTTGAGTGTTCTTGATTCTCTATTTTATGTGAGATGCTTTGAGATTGAATACAGTCTCTGTGTACATAGTTAAGAGTTACTCATGTGAGTTGTTCCACGAAGAACACGATTTATGTGACGAGTTCTGTTTACGGCCGTTTGCCTGCTAAGTCTAGTAATTGGAGTTAGATCGTGCATAAAGGATGGACAGTGCTAACGAAGAACCGTACAGCGTTAACTCTCTATTGACATTATACTCGTTAGAAACTTCGAATGTTTATAGTTAAGTGTTGTTGTCCCGTGTGGGGCGGACTTTGTGTTTGACCATTGTTGTGGACTCAGACTTGTGGACTGAGACGAAAAATGAGGACATTTTTAACCGTAGTGGGACGAGGATGTGGCGAAAATTGGGGTGTCCCATTTTCTGGAAGGTCCGCCCCTTCGTTTCCCGCCATTCGTTGGCCTGCCTCTTTAGCCTCTTTGCCTCTTTAGCCTCTTTTGCCTCTTTAGCCTCTTTGTTTCCCGCCATTCGTTGGCCTAGCCTCTTCTGCCTCTTTTGCCTCTTTAGCCTCTTTTGCCTCTTTAGCCTCTTTTGCCTCTTTAGCCTCTTTGTTTCCCGCCATTCGTTGGCCTAGCCTCTTTGCCTCTTCTGCCTCTTTTGCCTCTTTAGCCTCTTTTGCCTCTTTAGCCTCTTTTGCCTCTTTGCCTCTTTAGCCTCTTTAGCCTCTTTAGGGATATATAAGGAGCTCCGTCAGCTCAGAGCAAGCGAAGCTTAGTTGAGAACAGTCGAAGACAGAGGCTTAGTTGAGTTGAGGTTTTAGTTGAGTGAGGCTCGGCTTTAAGTCAGATTTAGTTCAGTTTGGCGGAGTTGACTAAAGGTTTTAGTTAGAGGTGAAGCTTAGTTCAGACCAGGGAGTTCTGTAGAGTGAAGTGAAGTTTAGTTGAGTAGTTAGTCAGTCGGCTAGTAGTCCGTTATTCCTCGGTTCGAGAGACAGGCGACGGCACGGTACGACGACGTGTGACGACCGTGTGACCACTGTGTGACGATCCGTTTCGACTGCTGTGTCACTTGATGAATAAAGCGTCTTCTGTTTGGACATCGTCTTGTTCTGTTGAGTTGGGGCGATTCGATCGGAGGGAGCTGCTACCTTCGATAGACCACGAAGGCGAACTTACGTTTCCCCCCCTGAAACGACACGCGCGACATATGGACAGACCCCTCTCCAACTGATCATCTGGACGGCCATCCTGACGACAGCTGAGTGGGGTTTTCAACGGACGAGGAGCACTTCGAGGGTTGCCACACTTTCAACTCCCCCCTGTTACACTGATAGCGAAGTGGGGTCTACAGCGCGCTCTCCGCTTTCTTTTCCGCGACACTGGTACCGCAGAAGTGAGGTACGCAGTTCTTCTGATCGACATTCGCAATTGACGGACGATGGAGGACGATGAGGAAGTGACAGTCGCCTACCCTGCTGGAGGATTCGCCGATCTACGGGCGAGCACTTCCACGCCGTTTGCCGAGGAGAGCGCGATGGCGGAGCAGCGATCGGATCGAAGACAACGGATCGGGGAGTTTCACGCTGACGAACGGAGGCCGATGAGGACGAGCTATCGAGAGACGTCCATCGAGAGGGAGACTACCGGAGATCGGCCATGGAATCGACCGCCTCCGATGAAACCAGGTAAATTCGACGGGACGGGATCGCTGGAGTCGTTCCTGGTGCAGTTTGAGGTCTGCGCCCGTCACAACCGGTGGACGGCCGCGGACAAGATCGACTACCTCCGATGCTCGCTGGAAAAAGCCGCAACGCAACTTCTCTGGGACTTCGGCGCACGTCAGGACGTTAGCTACGAGGAACTCGTCGCTCGCCTACGCCAGAGGTACGGTACGGAGGGGCAGGCGGAAAGCTTCCGCGCCCAGCTGTACTACCGACGTCAACGTGCCGAAGAGACGCTGAGCGATCTACTACACGACATTCGCCGACTCGTCGTGTTAGCGTATCCAGTTCCCTCCAACGAAACTACGGAAATCATAGCTAAAGACGCTTTCCTGGAGGCGTTACGCGACCGAGACCTCTCCCTCAAGGTACGTGAAAGGGAACCGAAGAATCTGGACGAGTCCTACCGGACGGCGCTTCGCCTTGAGGCCTATCAACGTGTGACCGACGCCGACGATCGCAGACGGCCTTCCAACCGCGTCAGGGGTACGCAGGAGGCCGACGACAGCCAGATCCAGTCGACGCTCGACCGGTTCCTGGCGACGCAGCGCGAGGAACAACGACGCTGGCAGAAGGAGATGGAGCGGCGAATCGACCGACAGTTCCAGGAGCTCCGAGTCCGAGCTCCGACCGACGACGATCTGGGGCATGACGGTCGCCCCGGAAGCCGCGGTAACGACGACCGTGGCCAGGACGACTCGAGACGGCGTGTGACCTGCTACAACTGCTCCCGCCCTGGTCACATTAGCCGGAACTGCCGCCAGCCACGACGCCCTTTCGACCGCCGGAACGACGCCGCAACTTCCGGAACGGACGCACCCACGCCACCGACGTCGGTGGCGGTGAATCACACGACGCGTTCCAGATTGCCAGACCGAGCCAGCAGCAACGCAGTCTACATTCGGGGAACAATCAACGGCCAGCTGCAGATGTGCCTGATCGACACTGGATCTGAAGTCAGTCTGGTTCCGTCAACGATTGTCGAAGGGTTAGCACTGCAATCTTGTTCTCATTTTCTGATGGCTGCTAATGGCACTAGTATTAATGTCCTTGGGGAGGTCCATTTGCCTATTAGGGTAAGGGATGGTTTTGAGATCCCCACTGGATTTTTGGTGTCCGACCAAATTACGGAACCCATGTTGGGTATGGACTGGCTTCGGGAACACCGCTGCAGAATAGGCTTTGGAAATGGTGCACTATTTTTGGGACGTAGGCGTATACCCCTTGTGAAAGGTAACGGGTCCATGTGGTGCCGTAGGGTAATACTGGCCGAGGAGGTTGTGGTGTCCCCTAAGTGTCAAAGTGAGGTCCCGGCTAGGATGATGTACGGAGATCTGACGAGTACAGCGCCCGCTTGGATGACTGAGGCGCAGGAGATTCGACCCGGGGTACATCTTGCCCGTGTGATAGTGGGAGAAAGTACCGACGTTAGGGTAAGATTGGTTAATCTAAACGAGGAACCTGTAAGATTTGCGAAGGACCAGTTTCTCGGTGGTTTGCATCCTGTGGAAGTGGAACAGGGGACGAAGCGGAACGAAGTGTTAGTTGATGAAAATGTACTACGAGACACTTTAATGACAGATTTACCGGAAGACGTGCCCTTCGAGATTCGTAAGCGGTTGGACCAGTTACTGATTGACTACAAGGACGTATTTTCTCTTAGCGACAGAGACTTAGGCAGAACGTCAGTTACTACGCATAGAATAGAGACGGACGAAGCACGACCCGTGAGGCAGCCACTGCGACGCCACCCCATACCCCATAGAGAGGTAATGGGTAATGCATTGGACGCCATGTTGAGCGATGGGGTAGTGGATTCCGCTGTTAGCGAGTGTGTGTCCGGAACCAGATGCAGCGCCCCTAGCGTTGAGTACGGACGGCTAGCGGACGTATCTCAGACCCGGTTAGTGGTACAATGCAGAGCGTTTAAGGTCAATAGGTTCACGCACGCTAGGAGTAGGACTAAATTTAGCCCTCCTTTTAGGCGCTTGTTAGAGGTACCGCCTTATTTTGAGCCATGGGTGACGTCAGAGGTTGCGTATGTGGGTCCATGTCCTTCGGGGTGGAGCCAACAGCAGCCATCTGGGAGAACGAGGTGGTGCGTACCTTCGCGCCTACATTGCTCGTCTGAGCAATGGGGCGGAGCGATCTGCGGATCGCTTGATGAGCATGACGTGGACGGTGAACGAACGACTCGGGACGCCGATGGGACGGACCCGCGCCTCAAACGAACAACGCGTCGGCCCGCCCGTTACCGATAAACCCGGTCCTTGGCGTTTGACCTTTCTATGACCCGGTTCCATGTGGAACGAATTACGCGAGTTGAGATGCTTTTGCTTTATGTTGATGTCTCATGCGGGACTGCGGGTTGCTTTCTTTTAAGTTGTTCCATGAAGAACCAGTTCCTGTAAACTCCGTTGAGTGTTCTTGATTCTCTATTTTATGTGAGATGCTTTGAGATTGAATACAGTCTCTGTGTACATAGTTAAGAGTTACTCATGTGAGTTGTTCCACGAAGAACACGATTTATGTGACGAGTTCTGTTTACGGCCGTTTGCCTGCTAAGTCTAGTAATTGGAGTTAGATCGTGCATAAAGGATGGACAGTGCTAACGAAGAACCGTACAGCGTTAACTCTCTATTGACATTATACTCGTTAGAAACTTCGAATGTTTATAGTTAAGTGTTGTTGTCCCGTGTGGGGCGGACTTTGTGTTTGACCATTGTTGTGGACTCAGACTTGTGGACTGAGACGAAAAATGAGGACATTTTTAACCGTAGTGGGACGAGGATGTGGCGAAAATTGGGGTGTCCCATTTTCTGGAAGGTCCGCCCCTTCGTTTCCCGCCATTCGTTGGCCTGCCTCTTTAGCCTCTTTGCCTCTTTAGCCTCTTTTGCCTCTTTAGCCTCTTTGTTTCCCGCCATTCGTTGGCCTAGCCTCTTCTGCCTCTTTTGCCTCTTTAGCCTCTTTTGCCTCTTTAGCCTCTTTTGCCTCTTTAGCCTCTTTGTTTCCCGCCATTCGTTGGCCTAGCCTCTTTGCCTCTTCTGCCTCTTTTGCCTCTTTAGCCTCTTTTGCCTCTTTAGCCTCTTTTGCCTCTTTGCCTCTTTAGCCTCTTTAGCCTCTTTAGGGATATATAAGGAGCTCCGTCAGCTCAGAGCAAGCGAAGCTTAGTTGAGAACAGTCGAAGACAGAGGCTTAGTTGAGTTGAGGTTTTAGTTGAGTGAGGCTCGGCTTTAAGTCAGATTTAGTTCAGTTTGGCGGAGTTGACTAAAGGTTTTAGTTAGAGGTGAAGCTTAGTTCAGACCAGGGAGTTCTGTAGAGTGAAGTGAAGTTTAGTTGAGTAGTTAGTCAGTCGGCTAGTAGTCCGTTATTCCTCGGTTCGAGAGACAGGCGACGGCACGGTACGACGACGTGTGACGACCGTGTGACCACTGTGTGACGATCCGTTTCGACTGCTGTGTCACTTGATGAATAAAGCGTCTTCTGTTTGGACATCGTCTTGTTCTGTTGAGTTGGGGCGATTCGATCGGAGGGAGCTGCTACCTTCGATAGACCACGAAGGCGAACTTACGTTTCCCCCCCTGAAACGACACGCGCGACATATGGACAGACCCCTCTCCAACTGATCATCTGGACGGCCATCCTGACGACAGCTGAGTGGGGTTTTCAACGGACGTGGAGCACTTCGAGGGTTGCCACACTTTCAACTCCCCCCTGTTACACTGATAGCGAAGTGGGGTCTACAGCGCGCTCTCCGCTTTCTTTTCCGCGACAATTGTAAGCCGCTTTTTGGCTGCAACCAATAAGTAGGTATCGTCGGCATACTTGACAATCTTGTTTTCGGTGAGTACTGGTCTCAGGTCTGAGGCTGTCACGACATAGGAGGAAGGTCCCACTCCCGACCCCTGAACCACGCTTGAGTTGATATAAGCAGTTCTGGAGGTGAACAAACAATGAAAACATGAAACAAAAACAAAAGTATTTTAAAGAAGTAAATAGGCTGAAGTAACGATTGTCCGCAGAATTCAGGCTGGAAGCATGCGAAAGATCAAAGATAGATTAATTTCTAGTTCCTACAGTCTTAAAAAGAACACGAGAGATGAAATTAAAGTCATCTTTTCTAGGCAGTTCAAAGTTGTGTGGTCGCGAACGCAGAGCATAAGGCCTTTTAACAATAGGTGGAAATAGGCTTCGGAGTACATGATTTAAATTCCAGATGACACACTTTAAGAGTCTAACGTCTGCATCATCAATCAAGCGGTCAAGATCAGGGTAGGCCTATAGGCCTAATGAGAAGGGAGGTATCCCAATCGCTTGACCTTTTGTAGGAAGCGTTGAAGTTTGAGGCGATCAATTGCAGTGGTGATCAAATCCGGTTAAAATTCGTTTTTATACGAAAAGTATGGTGATATATAAAGCATATGCATTTTTTGTTGGTAGTAGCCTACTTATTCCAACTTAGATATTTGTCCAGTGTGGCATCAGATCAAGATCATCTACCGCTGGAGATGCGTCTGTTAGTCTACCTAGGGTTGACCCGTCAGTGTTTTTCAGGCTCCTCAACACTTTTTGTTTCGAAAAGCGCGAGTTGGGCTACTTTTCGATGCGCCTACGACTGAAAGTTTCGTCCACTCGACCTCGATCGCGCTACGTAGTTCTTCGTGGAAGCGGTCAATCCTTGTTGGAATAGTCTCCCGTTGGAGATGCGCCAGATACCTAGGGTTGACTCGTCAGTGTTTTACAGGCTCCTTCAAACTTTTTTGCTTCACCGCAGGGCTTAAAGTGTGCCTGGACGGTCATGGACGGAGTTTGGTTTCCGTTCTTGGAGGGACTAAAGCCTTCTTGGAGGGCTAAGCTCAGGAAAAGATACCATTCAGCCTACACGGTAAAAAAATGAATCTGGATCTTCTGGGGGGGTTTAGCCCCCCCCTAGCCCCTGATAAACTCCGCCCATGTAACGTACGGTATACACGTCGCCTCTGTGATTTCGCTCTATAAAATTAATAGCATTCAAATCAACCGGATTAGGCCTAGTAGGCCTATTACCCCTCCAACCCACGATCGATTTTTTAGAGATAACTTATATGACGTACCGTAGCTTAATTTCGTTTATGAATTCAAAGCACTGATCGACTTTCTTTGACGTATACATATAGGACCTATAGACTGCTCTTGAAAGAAAGTCGTTTAGCCTATCTTTATAAAACAACGAAGTTGGAAAATGAGCCAGTGTTAAAATTTTAAATACGTCTAAATGCATGCATAGTAGGCCTAGACCTATATAGTAACCTCACAGGAAGCATTCTTCTTAAAAAGGCTATATATATATACATATATATATATAGGCTATAGTTTACTCATTGGTGCATCCACCGATATTAATCGCAGATACACAATTTATACAACTTCATGATAGCATAGATAGGCAGGTTATGTTTTCTCTACAGACAATTCCTATCTATAGACGCTTGATAAGATTTCTACTTTAAAAGTTATGAAGTAAAATAGCATGTCTGATTTTTAAGCTTATAGCAGATTGTATTTAGAGCCAGATGTCTGAAGTACAATCTCCTCCTGGATATCTCATCTCGTGACCGAGATACGGACCATCGGGGAGAGCCCCAAAATCTACGGAGAATTTCTTGTTCAGGGTCAATCCTCCCTTGTCTGTGTCGACGTCCACTTGCAGAAGGAAAGAACCATTCCTGTCGTGCACGGAAAAACAAAAACAAAATGGCGCTGGAATCATTAGAATTCACGTGGAAACAGAATTGTTATGGAACACGGTCCTAATGAGATGCTCAGAACTGAGCTTATAGAAAGATATTGAAAATCTCAGTAGAGATAGGCTATATATGTGCGATGAGAGGTTATATAGCAGCTGACAAATGATCAACATGTAAGGGCACCAGTGACTGCCATAAAGAGTGACAAAACTTAAGTGATTAATAGGCACATTATATAGCCATAGCCTAATTATGGGAAGAGAACGTTACTCCCACAATGTTGAAAGAATGCCAAAGCACCCTGTGCACACAACCCTAGCAAGATAGTAGTAGGCATAGCTGCATAGGCTTATAAATTTATATAGGCTGTATATAGACTCTAGAGCATTTCTTAATCAAGGATTACAGAGCTGAAAGTGAGTCAGCATCAAAGCCTTCAGAGTCTTCAAAGCGCGATTTATAATCATAAACCCACCATAAACGAATATAAGAAAGACGACAGATCTAAAGACAGTTAATAAATTATTGTGATATGACACTTAAAGTGAGAACTGTGCGTGATAACGATTGACTCACTTGGCGAGGTCCGGATAGAATTGCCTGTCCAAAACGCTGTACGCTGATGATGTAACGTAAAGTCTTTTGCCATCCAAGCTCAACTGCAACATCTGTGCGCCTCCCTCCACTCTCTTCCCATTAAAGAACAAAGGATCTGGCTGCTCCTAAACAAATCAACTATTGGTGTCATAGCCACTTGCAATTTCGATCTGGGCCTATACATTATAACGCCTTGAATTATGGTACTAAAAGGTTTTGGGAATTTTGCACATACTGTAGTCTGTAGACTGTTGGTTCTTAAGCTATACCAGCAGTGTCCAGCACCAAAATAAACTACATGACCATAATTCAATGTAGGCCTATAAGGCAAGGGCCGATCCAGGGGGCCAATCCGGCCATGGCCCCATTTAGAAATTTCTTTATTTTTGACCAGCTATTTTGCTTGGAAAGTAGACGTGGCCCCCCATGAGTGGTTCCGTAGGACTTTGGCCCCCTTCGAAAATTTCTGTATCCGCCCTTGCTATAAGGTATGCATAATAACCAAGAATGCATACACATATGCGTATACGTATTGCGGATACACACATAGGCCTATCCAGACACTTTGCCGGTAGATCAATCTTTAAAAACGTGCGTACTATCACTTCCTCAATACAGAATGTAAAGTTAAAGATACATGTATACCCTAAGTAGTAGATAAAGTCACAATTTAATTAATCTTGCCTTTAGTTCCTTGTCCTCGAGTACCTTCACTTTTCCATCTTTGCAAACCGATCCACCAACGAATACCTGAAAAGTGAGATTGTCAGCTAAACAGGATACCAAGAGCATTATCACAAATAATTATCAACTATAACAACTTCTATTATGGCGGTACCTATCGCATAAGCCATCACGAACTGAGAATACGTCAAAACCATGCTGCAAGGGCAGGTCAACAGCCAGATGGTTAGTTCAACGGTGTTGATTGAATCACCAACGTCTGTAGGCTAGGCATCGATCTGTAAGAAACGGCCCAGCTCTGTTTTGGTAAAGCAGAATTCATTGTGCTCAAAACCGACAAATGTTAGAACTGATCAAATGGAAGCGGTAATTATTGGCCTATCTGATAAACAGACTACGTCACGGTTTAGATTTTTGCTTCTGTCGCATCAAAGCGTTACTGGTCTCTTTTATAACTGCGTCTGACAACATTCGACTTAAAAACGCCAGTTGGGCTTTGAAGAAATCATAGCCTATATGCCTACTGTTAACAAGTAAACGATCTGATCTTCTGCTTATATCCCATGAATTTTCATCTCTTTACCTTCGTGTTCTCCCTATGACCGTTTAACGATCATTCGGCTTCAAGCACTTGATGCACCGTTGGTGAATAAAATGGAGCCGGAAGATAAATCTTAAGTGGCGCTTAGAAATTTCCGAGCTTACAGTTATTTAGAGTGATGATCTTATGTTTGCGTATTGGCATATACCTGACCGACGAGCTTTGGATGACGTCGATCGGTGATGTCATACTGACGTATATCTCCATGAAACCAGTTGCTGATGTAGAGGAAACGGTCGTCCAACGATATCGTTATGTATGTGATCATCCCTAGAAGTGAATTTCAACTTATTCAATACATGCGCTGCTTCACGTCTATCACAAACAGTGCTACCGTGCACTCTCCGTTGTCAGAAATCACAAGATCGTGCCATAAAAGTTCCAAGAACGTAAGCTACTAAAAAATTCAAAGTAGCCTAAGGAAAAAGGAATAAGCCTAAGTTGTGAGGAAATAGGGCCTACCTAAGAAATTGGTTTTCAGTTTTAAAAAATCGCGCAATAATAATTATTCACAATTATACCTGGCATGTCAGCCTGAGGAAAGTTCTCAACCTTCTTTGACGGAATCGAAACGACCTTTTCAACATCCCAAAGCCCTTCCTAAAACATACACGTTTCAATATTAATCAACGCTTAAAATGTAGAAAATGTAAAGAAGTGCCTGGATGCTTCTGACTTTCCAGGTTGCGCTGGCCTGACAAGTGGCAAGACGGCGTTCAGATGTAAAAAACTAAGTGCGTGGACGATGTCATTGACCGTCCAGTCATGCTTTAAGCCCCGAGAATTATCTGTAGGCTAAATGCGCCTCATATTTCTATCCAGTTCGTCTAATTTAAAAGTTTTGCTGTAGAACCTACGTAGGCCTATACTTGAACTATTTCTGATGAGATTCATTTTCTCCACATTGTCTTTTGTCCAAAGCATTAAAATGTCGTTTTATTGTGTTTTTATTATTTTAAATTCGTTTTCGCACGTGATCAGGAAAACTATTGTATCCAAGATCCAAGTAGCACTGTAGCACGCAAGTCAACAACTTCTCACAAGTTGCTACACAGAGCCGCGCAGCAGGCCGAAACCTACAATCGCTGGATTACAGATCAAGCACGCGAAATAGGCACACCTACAGTGCTGCGCGTCCGAGCCATAGTGCAATGCTGGTTTACAGTGCAGGCTTGCAAACAATTATAATGCGCAGTTGGAAAGCCTCGCACATTCTATAGTCAGCCATAGAATCTGATATAAATAGTTTTGCGGTCTGTCTGTGCCATCTGTGATACACATTCGTAATAATTAAATATGCGCATGAAATGGACTGTAGCTAACATTACATCGGTTTTCAAGAAGTTTGGTCTCTGCTGGTAGGCCATCTACAATAATATTACATTATTTAGAAGACCCTTGTTCAATCATACCATCATGGTCTGTCTAGGGCTCTAGGCATTTCAGAAGTAGGGCCTTTGTTTTTATATTACCATTGTATCGCATGTACAGGCTACTCCATGCACTTACATCTGTCTTGAAGAAACGAAAGATGTTGGATCCACCGCTGCATCCGACGTATCCCTGTGCTTCGTCTGGATTGTGGAGGAAGCGGATCTCCAGTGGATTCTGTCCTTCCACGCCAAGGTCGATCCTCTGAGTCTGCTCGTGAGTTGTCCAGTTCCAGACGTTCAGATGCTGACCGTAATGACCTGCATATACATCGTTTATAGACCTTTCTCTTTTTCCGATAGCCAAATTAACTGATGCTAGCAGAGTAGCAGTTGGTAGGCTACAATAAATGCCACTGTTGAGATTGACCCAATGAATAACACTGACGATAAACACATCGAAACCTCTCGTTTCTTCAGTGCCAAGAGAAGCCTAACCTGGAACGTTACAGAAATGCAAAGGCTATAGTCAAAAACAAAATTGGTTTTAAGTATAGGCCTATATACTTTCGCCACTTCAAAGAGACGACGTTATCAGTTAGTTGGATTTGGATCGGTGAGAATGATAGGCTTATTGATAAGAGAATGAATTTGGACAGGAACTCATATAGGGCATCATTTTAGCGAAAAGCCTTCGATAAGTTTATTAATCAGCACACTAATCTTTTTACATGTAGGGTCTATGCCATCTATGGCTTAGGAAACCTACAAATCCTATACACAGATTAATTAATTCGTCGCAATAAAATTGAATATAGAAAAAACAGGCCCAGAGCGTAAGTCATCCGTTCTTCGAGTAACCGAGTAACATATCCAGAACAGTTTTGGGTGGTGGTGATGGTGGCTCCATTTGGGAGGGATTTCCAGCAGGGTAGTAGTTGCAAAATTAGAGATGAGACACGCTACAGTTGCCTTACTCTGTATGCATGGTTATTTTCCCGTATTGTACACATCAATATTTCTGAGGTGAGTAGGCCTACACACGGTAAGCTTATGCCCGCGTTGGCTTATTAAACCTTCTATTAAAGTCCTGGTTTCCTGTGCAAATAACCGCATAAAACACAGAATTACACAGAATAAGTTTTTGAAGACTCCTGAAATTATTTAATACGTCCTTGGTGACGGTCCTCGTGAAACATTTGTTGGCCTTTTCTTTTTATTTCGTTCTCTTCATACGCCTTCAGGCAGGTTCGCATTTGCAACAACGCCCTCATCTATTGTGCCCCTCTACTCAGTCGTCTGTAGCCGTCCTTTGTCATCATCTAGTCGAGTACCATCGATCTTGGTATTCCTCAATCCTCATGTCTTTTCCCCTCCATTCTAATTCCTTCGATGATGTCTCTTAACCTTATGGTGTGACCAATCCATTTTCTCTGTCGTCTTTGTATTGCCACCAGCATGGACCTTTTCTCTTCCACCATCTATAAGAATTCGTCATTCATCTTGTGCTCCCTCCAGCTGACTCTTTCCATTCTGCGCCAAATTTGGTCTCATCAACAGCCAACAGGCTACAAACAGCGTCTGTCCTGAAGCAGTGGTTAACTCAGACGCCTCTGGTTGCAATTAACCGTTCCACCAAACAAGCTTTTATTCACCCACAGAATATCTAACTACAAAATTAATATGTAGCCTATGGGACGCTTAAATTTCTGTGTGTATTACTCAAAGAGGATGAAGTGACTTAATTACCTTGAGCAACGTGATCTGGGTTGAAGCCAGACCTGAGGGCCCATGGGGCTCCCCATTCCGTGCTGATCATGACGTTGTGTCTTGGCTGGTACCAGAAGTCGTAACCCATTGGAGCAGCTTTTCCTCCTTTCTCCCAATTGGGCTTCAGCTTCCATTCCTTCGCATCTAAGAGGAGGAAGCCACCTGCAAACGAGGACAAATATGTTGACTAAGTGAGAGGCGTATTGTGTAGGAGAGCAGGACACTTATCTTCACTGATCTAGATCCGAACTAATATTATGAATTCGAATTAAAATGCATTTCCAAGCTGTAAATGAACATTGATACACTGCCAGTTATAGGAACATTCCTTCTTAGTAATGGCTCACGAACTGTTCAGCTGGCCTTATTTCTTCCTGTAATTTTCCAATTTGTTAGTAGGCCTATAATTTCTCTTCCCCCATATCAAATTTACGTCAATGAAAATAATTAATGGAGTAAAAGAATGAGCATTGTCATCTGACGTGGGCTATGTCAGGCGTATAAAGCGCTGTGGATCAGCAGCATAGCTGCTTCATGAGTACAATTTCTACTTATCAGATGGTGTGGTGTGTAGGCCTAATGAGTCTCGTAAACTTGTAGCCTATAAGTTATGGCTGACGGTGAGTAATAATAAATCATTATTGCCAATTGCAATTTAACACACAGCGCACGTCCTCTAAGTCTTCTAAGACCTCTAAGTAACGAGATACAATCTACAATCCAATAGATCTACTTGCCTTTCGCTTGAGCATTCTCATCGCCGAGCGTTGATATCATAACTTCACCGGAAGCAAGACAATGCGCCGAATGAAGCATCGAAGCTCGTCCTACTGTATGAACCTCTTCAGGTTCAATCACCTGTCAATCAAACACAGGACTGTACTTTTCATGATAAACACACCAGTAATTATCAATGAAAAAGACATCATGAAAACCCTATTGTACAATTCACTGTGGCCGACATAAAACCACATTCCTTAGGGATAATTTTGTCGTGACCCACGTTGCATTAACCAGTGTGGTTGGCACGCACATGCCATGCTTACTCAACCAGATTATGTCTTTATATTTACGCTATGTCTTGATTGAGACTAAACATCAGATAGAGTTTTCTTAGAAAAACTGACTCCAGAGATTATGAATCAGCCATGTAAAGAATCGCAAGCTAAACAGTCCAGGGCCGCATTAAGACTATAGGGCGGGCCCGGGTGCTGTGATAACCGTGCGGGCCCTCTTCTGTCAGCCACCGATCTATACCAGGCGCAAATATAATATACTATGTTTACTAAAAAGTAAAGCTTATTATGATGCTTTTTTCCTGTGGTGTATTTGTTTTATACGGAACTTTCAGACAATATATGGCTAGTAGACCTATAAATAGGTCTACATTGACACAAGGAACGAACGAGTTTTTCATTTGTTAAATACTTTTATGCTCCAAGCTGCTGATTTTCTTCATTGTTCTTCACGTCGAAGGCCTCCATCCTTTATATAGGCCCTACGGTTTTTTTCATGGTCCATGTCTCTGATCCATACACTACGGCAGCACAGTGGGCACACTCCATATCAATGTTTTATCAACCGCTTCTTCAGATTACTGCTATTTTTCTCAGTTCGCCCTAATTCTTATAGTTAATTTTATAAATTTCTCTTCCTATTTTAAGGTCTAATAATTTCTTTTATAGAAAATCAGATTTTTTCGCAGACTCCAATGATGTCCTGGTAAATACGGTAGCTCTTTAGAGCGTCATGATTATCTTGTATCAAAATCTCGGAATGATCGGAGAAGAAAGAGTCCTGATAGAGTACGTAGACCTGCATATACAGTAAAAGAGAGACAATGAAAGTGGGTAGGACGCAATGTGTAGGCTGAGGGCAGACTTAGTGCTAAGAACGGTCATCGAAGGAAAGATAATTTTTTATAGGAGAAGCGAACAAGAGGAGGACCACGACAGATGATGCTGGATTGGATAATAACAAATGGATATATGGAAACTTCGAAGAAGAGCTCCAACATCGATCGGAATGAGCACTGCAGCACAGGAATTTGTCTAAAGACAAAATGTGTCTAAAGGCAAAAAAGAACTAAGAGTTCACAACTATATGTCTACTACAAAAAACAAAGCAAAACTCACAAACGGCGATACGTACATTTCATAAGTAGACTATTGCTAGTAAACTTTGCATCAAGCCATATATATAGTTGCTAAATTTGGGAAATGTAAGATATAGGCTAGGCCTAAGCTTAATGCAACCAAATGCAATTTGCACGTAGCCTACGTAGGCCTATAGCATGAAGGGCTGACAATAAACTAATTTTCAAAATTTGTAAAAACGAATGGTGACATCCAATTAAAGTAGGCTATATATGGTGTCTAGCGCGCATGCCATCCTGCAATGATTTATCGGTATGTTCACCTTGAAAATGGTCGGTGCTCGGTCATCGGTCAGAGTGTCAATGATGTAGATCCGGTCGGAGTTGAGACACGGAAGGATGAGATGGCTTCGCTTTTCCGATGGCTTATCATAACAACTGGAACAGGAATTCCACCCAGAATGATGCAACTCATCCCCAATGTATTTCATCTTCAGAAAATGGATCACCTGCATGGATCAACACAGCGTTGTATCGTACAGACTGGTCACTGAGGTATGTATATAGGCTACATGTATTTCTTTAGATCGATTAGGCCTACCAAACTGATTCTATCTAAAGTCTAAACCAGATTCTAGAACGTAATGCTTGTAGATGTAAGACAATAAGAAACTTCTATTGTACTATTTTTCAGGAGGTACAATTCAGAGGCCAGTTCAACATTAATCCCAATAATGCTAAAATTTATTGGCAACAAAGTTAATCAGAAAGGAGAAATTATACACTACATGTAGGCCTAAGTCAAGCGAGAACGTCGTCAGTATAATATTTCAGACTGGTTTCCCATTCAGAATGGCCTATTACACATCGCTTGTCCGATCTCGTGGACTGCGTGGCTTCGAGGATGATGAAGAAGAGCGACGCCAGGGAACGAGGTCCATCGCAGCTCATGATGAGAAATGTTTGCTTCACCCATCATCATCAATTCATCATCCAGGTTTCTCACAGCAAACAGACCTTATAATATATCTACGTCTTGGCTTTCTGGTTTGTTTGTTTTTCAAGGTGCCTTTGTAACCGCGTAGCCTTGTTACAGTGCATATAATAAATATAGATTCTCGTCATCACTTAAGTTGCTACTACTATAGATAAATCTACTTACTTGACTAATTTTGCTTTCGACATCGTGTAATTAATGATTGATAGATACTTCTTAGTTAAAAGTGAAATGTTTTGAGAAAATGTATCTGCAATGACATAGATTCTAGCTAAGGAAGTGAAGATTATGTGTAGGCATACAGTGACAGATAAATATGCGGAGCAGAACTAGGCCTATAAGTGCATCTACATGTAGGCCTACATCTATAGTTCCATACAATTTAGGTAGAAGGTGGCGCTAAGGAATCTCTGCTCTCTTCAATTGAGCAATAAGACTCAATTTCCTGCCTATCCGTGGGTGACCGATTTAATTTAAGCCAAGTTCTAATTTCTACTTAATAAGAAGTCAACCAAGTAAATTCTCCCAAACATTACCGTGCTATAAGTCGGCGAATCCGGGTCAACATCCACAGTCGCCAGAGCATCTGGTACGTCATTGCGCAGAGCAGGACATTGGACGTAGAGCAGTTTCTCTCTCTTGCCATTCTTCATCGCATCTAGAGGACTGGCATGTCCAGGACCATGACAACAAGAGTCGGTTGCTAAAAGGCAGCAGACAATTACAGCAGCAGGCCGATTTTAAATAGCTTGCATTTACATCTGATCATCTAATTAAATAACACATCAGCCACATTCTTGTTGAAATCAACGGGCATGTTTCGTCGACTCTCGAGTTAACTTGTCTCTACTGTCAGATGGATTTCTCATACTTCCTGACTGATTGCTCTCTTCTCATTCAGAATGTCATGAAAATACATTTTAATAGATTGACTAATCATTCAAGAATGTGTAGACATGTGTGTGCTTGTATAAGTTATATTTATGAATCTGCATGCACGTCTATAGGGCCTACACCCTTGTGAGACTTCTTAACATTTTTCTATATCAAGACTAATAATTGTATTATTTTCAAAAAGCCAGACTCACATGATGCGGTGGTTTCAATGTCATGACAGTGCGATTTTTTGCAGTCTGTCATGATGTCTTCTTAAGCTGGATGTAAGTAGAATCAGATCTTCATAGAAACACAAAACTTAAATTTTTAAACTAATATCGTAATCGCAAACTCAAACTTTAGGCTATACAGCGTAGGCTATATAAAAACGAAGACGAGATTATTCACAGACTGATCAGTGTTTTAAAGGCCCCTTAAAACCTATTATCGCCATGATTGAACTGGGAGCGCCACTGAGTGGAGTGCTAGAAGGGGCGCTATATAGATCCTTGAAATGAATAAATGAATGAACAAGCAAAGTGTAGGCTACGATCGATATCAGCAGAAAACGAACCGACGTTGTTAAGGATGTTGTTACGGCAGCAGCTAACAAAGAATTGTTTTGATCAACAGTTGTAATATATAATTATTCTGACTACACAGCAAACAGAACGAAACCAATCCAGCAACCAAGACACTTATCCTGATCACGGTCTGATTGAGTTTGACAATGATATTGATCCAATTAATACCTGGAATAGATCTCGAATCACAGATTAGAAAGACAGGATCAGTAAGAACAATAAACATAGCCTTCTATACTACTATCGATGAAGGACTTACCTTGGTCTATGAAACGTCCGCAAGCAAATGTGCTTGATTGGTATATTATATGTTGACTGTACGAAGTCCAGCATATGGAGAGGTTTGCGTCTGCCCCACACAGGCCTACAGACCCAGGCATTACCCTTTACACATATAATACTATATTCAGCCTGCCTGTACATCACTGATGAACCTTGATGCTGTCGCCTTATGTCTGCTGATATATGTCGGAGATTCAGGTTAAGTGGGTGAATTTAAATGAACATAATTATATGTAGGCCAACATTGTCTACTGAAGGCAGGTTTTTGGTGTTCGACAAGCCAGGCAAGTGGTTGTTTTGGAAGCAGGCCAACAGCCACACACACACGTGGATACACTTCTACAGTGGCGTAGACAAGGGGATTTCGGGGTTAAAGCTCCCGCATTGGCCTAGACCAAAAAGGGTTTTTTAAGGTTATTTATCCACTTAAATAAGAAGAAAAAAATTGTTTGTAGTAACAATTGTTTTTCTTACTTTCCAACCCCCCATCATAAATTCCTGGCTAGGCCACTGCACTTCTATTCACTAGAATCGGGTCATCGGGTGATCTGCTTTGTTGAAGGGAAAGACCTTGGAGAAATTGGATAGAGACGACCAGAGACGACTTGATGTGCTTTGGGGGAGGGATAGGTGGGGGTGGGGCGAATGGGGATGTCGCAGGTGTGCAGAGGTTACATTTATGGCAGCCATCTAACTGACCCTTGGATTCGGAAATTGAGCCAAACCTAACTTTACCAGTTATCACCAGTCCTGCCTACCGATTTTGCTTTAACTAAGCCTAAGCGCCTGTGATTATAGCAAGTTACCACAATTTATCCCTTTAGGTACCGGCTGTGTTACTGCACCAAAGAAATCGTCATTGCTGCTTTTGTTGCTGTTGTTGCTGTTGTTGTTGTTATTATTATTTT
>OX457040.1:60449901-60489901 GCA_949752735.1 Lumbricus terrestris | reverse complement strand
TCTTCCATCAATTCCTCGTCTTGATTGCGAGAAACGTTCCTTGTATTAAATCACAGAGTTGAGATTATTTATACACTACTTTGTGCTTTGAAAATAGCTAAGCTTATAGGCTTATGCCAGCATGCAGAAATTCAGTTGTCTTTCACAAGTTCCACGCATTCTGTTAAATCCTTTTATATCGCAACAGAAACTTAATGCGAAGCGCTGGATTTAATAGTTATTATCCGCTTATATTTCATGAACACCATGATGTTTCAATTGCATTTGGAAAGTGCGATAAATACATTTGGAGAACAGCAAAGATTGTTAATGAACGTTCAAGTTTTTGAAAAATATAAATCTACTTGAGCAAATCTCTAGAAGCAGTTAACTATGGCTCAGTGAAGCTGATAATAATTAGCCTTTGAGTCAACATTACTCTAAGAATGAATGAGTAACGTTTATCTGAGTGCATCGCAGCGCTACATCATAATTATGCTATTCAGATCCAGATGTCTGAAGAGCAATCTCCTCCTGGATATCTCATCTCATGTGCGAGGGATGGACCATCAGGATTGTCTCCGAAATCAATGGAGAAGTTCTTGTTGATGGTAAGTCCTCCTTTGTCCGTATCGACGTCTATCTGGAGTAGGAACGATCCAGACCTGATGAGAAAAAACAAATCACTAAATCAACAAATACTCGTTATAACCATATGAAAAAGAAGAGCAAAGGGGAATGCAGTAGGCCTATATTCGTATGCTCTTAAATTAAATATTCTTGTAGACTTGTCGATTCGGTCACTGTGCGAATTTTTTTAATGAATGATCTTGTAGAAATGTAACAGAAAATGGTGGAAGATTCATACTTAAGAAGTTCTGGGTAGAACTGTTTGTCCCAGACGCTGTAAACTGATGTGGTGACATAGAGTCTCTTGCCATCCAAACTCAGCTGCAGCATCTGTGGACCTCCCTCCACTTTCTTCCCGTTCACAAACAAAGGATCAGGTCGCTCCTAAACAAATCAGCAACAGACGTTCATTGAAGATTTCACGTTAGGCTGTTTATCATAGCCTGAAATAACGGCGGTATGTTTGTCCTGCGCAATTTGACTAGACAATCGTAGACACCAGCCTACATGTATACAAGCTTGTGCATATCTGTGTTATTGAAACGCTTTTGAAAGTCTATAAATGATTAAATGTTATAAAGACCATCGTTGCTTTTACAGGTTACAACAATATTCCTACATTAAGTTTTAATTTCTGGTGACGTGAACAACGTGTTTCAACTGCGAATCCTTATTTTTTAAAATGTGCATTTAAGACGATGAAGGCTAACTTACATTCAAACAGTTAATTGATTTTGTGTTTTATGGTCTCGCATCAATGTCGCAGAAGTTTGATCATATGGAAAATTGTCAAAGACCGGCTATTCTAGACTCTCGTATCCTATTTTAGTCCGATGAAGAAAAACGTTGTCCTGCCTTTAGTTCTTTGTCTTCAATTATCTTCACAGCACTATCCTTGCAGATGGATCCGCCAACAAACACCTAAATTCATATTTTTATAAGCTAAATCGAGAAATTGCTGCAAAAAATAATCTTTAGGAATATTAATATATTATTAGTAGATCGACGAGTAGGCTACTTGAAATCATTACAATAATTATACTGTTAACCTATAACTGCGTACGTGCATGCGCGCGTACGCCGCGTAGACACAGACAAACAGTCAGAGACAGACAGACAAGCAGACAGATAGAGACAGACAGGAAGAGAGGAACATATATAAATATATGGAGACAGAGGGTATAGAGAGACATACAGACAGACAGACAGGCAGACAGACAGACAGAAAAGCAAACAGACAGACAGAGAGACGGAGACACAGAGAAATAAAGATACAGAGATATAGATATTGTATTGTATCTGACAACTTATAAAGCGCTTCTCGCAGCAAAAGTCTAAAAAGATAGAGACAGAGACAGCGAGAAACAGGGAGCACGGAATATTTATCCAAAAGAAAGCTCAACAAGCTTTGCGTGGAATAAGCTTAGGCAAGTAGGTGAATAATTATACTGCAGGCCTATGCTATTTGCCAGAGTGAAAGTACGAGGCCCACACATTTTTTTATAGGCATAACGGTTTAAGCTATAATACTATAATAGATTACCGTAGGCTACTCACATAGCAGTCCTTTTTATAATAGGCTACACTCCGCATAATTATATAGGCCTAGTTGAGATTAGTCGTCTGCTGCGCATGCGTATATCATACCTGTCCAACTAGCTTCGGATTGCGTCGGTCCGTTACGTCATACTGACGTATGTCGCCATGAAGCCAATTACTGAAGTAGAGAAATCGGTCGTCCAGTGACAGAATGATGTCGGTGATCAGACCTTGATGAATGAAATTAAATTTCTAATTTCATTGAAAGTTGCCTACAATTCAATGCATGGATATTATAATGCGGACCATGTTCAACCTGTTCAGTAAATCCTGCACATCTCCACTTTTGAAACAGCTGAATAAAGTATATAGCCTAGACCTATTGACCTATTTAATTTATTCAAAAAATTAAGTTGACATAGCCTACCACAATTTATTAGGTCTAGCCTACATCTGTACATGAAGAAAGAAATGAAAAGTGGACTAAACATCATTTTTTTGTGCAAAATCATATATAGGCTGGGAAAATGAGTTTTAGCTGGTTTCTAAAGCTAACACGGCAAACAGTCCTCAGAAAAGTAGGCCTACTGGAGAGATGAAATTAAAGTAATCTTTAGGCTAATGGGCAGTTCAATGTCATGTGGTCTGGAGTGCAGAGCAAACGGCCTACGAACAATATGTAGAAACAGGGCCAGGAGTAGGCCACATGATTTAAGTTCTAGATGACCCTTTCAAGTGCCTCATATAGGCCTAAAGGTGAGGGCACTAGGCCTATGATGTAGACCCACTTTGCGCGATGAATAATTCAGTCATCGGCTACCTGCCTTTTAATATTAACCATAGGCTGACTGTCGAATCATTTGTCTCATTACAGTCGAATTCTATGCTTATGCATATTGTCAGATTTGTTCTGTTGCCTTAAGCTTTATCCTATGCATTATTGAAGCTGTCTACAAAAGAGACACTTTGTTATCAGTTCTTTTCATCGGTTCAACATGTCCGGGGGTTCGTGTGGGCATCTCAAATTTTATTCTTGAGTTCCTTAGTCATGACTTTAGAAAAATCTTATGTAGGCTATAGCAACATCATATCATAATATTTTGCTAATTTATGAAATTTTCTTGCTGTTATGACACTTAACATCATTTCGGCTAGTTAGCGCAGAGAGCGCCTCTGAGTAGATGGCTTGAAGAGGCGCTATATAAATACTTGAAATAAATAAATAAATAAATAAATATCACACTGAGATCGGTTAACGTTGAAATCATTAGCTTCTTAGCCATATTCTGAACCTATTTATATTCGTGTCAAGTTATGGCATGTTTTTCTCCGTTCTATTATGGCATGGAACATTATTTTGCATGCGATGGTATGTGATTAAAAAATACCTGGCATATCTGGCAAAGCCCAGTTCTCCACCTTCTTGTCCAAAACTCTAATGACGTTTTCTGCGCTCCATTTGCCATCCTGTTAACATAGAACAACCGCGCGTGTCCTGGTCGTTAACTTGAACTGTTAAATAGCATATCAATTCATTTAACGGCTGCACTGGTAAAAAGTTATATTATTGAATTGTTTTGCCATTCAAATTAAATGACGATTCTTACGAATGCTTGGAAACCTCAAGCTGCGCTTTTTCATCTTGAACAATGAAATCTAGACTGCAGTAGGTCCACTTGGTTTCATTAATGTACAGGGTGGGCCAATAAAAGTGAGAACATCTTGTAGCATGCGAGTTATTTACAAATATAATTCAGTTAATTATATTTGTTTCATGTATTTTTGTTTGCCAAGTATTTAGCTAATCAGAAATCATGTTCAATGTGTCCTCCTTGGTTCTCAACGAGCTTTTTTAAGCGTCGATGCCACTCGTTTATACTGCTGTCAATAAATTTCCAGATTTCTCCATTCTTCGATTATTGCCGACTTCAGCTGCTCAACTGTGGTAAATTTTCGCCGAAGGTAGACTTTTTCTTGCAAAGCACCCCATATGGCATAATCTACTGAGTTTAAATAAGGACTGTTCAGTGGCCAAATGTCTGGCTCGATGAAGTTAACATTCTCCTGACGAAGAAAGTTGATTGTATTTCTGGCTGTGTGAGATGGGGCTCCATCTTGCTGTAATGTCCAGTTATTGCGATCACTTGTCGCTTGAATTACAAGCAGCAAATCTTGTCTCAGAACATGTTCGCAATAGTATTCACTGTTTACTTTGGCGCCTGGTTGAACGAACACAATATTAGTTTCCCCATTCGAGACACACCAACGGATACCATGATACCACGGCTGAAATGGTCACGTTCTCGTATGAGTCGACTTCCTTGAACTTGCATTTTCTTTGTTTCAACGGAATAAACACGGTCATTTTGAGAATTAACTGGAGTGGCAACGGTGAATGTCTTTTCGTCTGTAAACCAGTTGCTTCGTACACTTCTCCCATTAGGAAACCGCTCAAGTAGCTGCCGACTGCGTTGCAAGCGTTTCAATTTGACATTTTCATTGAGCTTCCGCCCAATCACACGTTTGTACATTTTGAGTTGTAAATCTTGCTTAACAACACGTCGAAATAAAGATATCATATAGCTAAATAGGTAAGTAAGTAAATGAGTAAACAATTTAAGCTATTATGGATATAGTTAAGCAAATATTGATGCAATTGTATTAATTTTTACGCTATGTTCTCACTTTTTTGGCCCACCCTGTATATTGCTTTGCTTAAACCACCCACATGCTGCCGGGTTAGTGAAAATTATCAGTTCAACTTTGTAAAATAATGGAAAAGAAGAAAAGTTGTTATCCAGTTGTCTGGCTGTTCGGTTGCTGATGCCAGATGCTTCTTTCAAGTTATCCCTAACACAAAAGCAATTCTTGTATAGGACTATTAATGTTGATAAAGTGATGCAATGACTCCGAGTTCACTTTACCTTATGGGCTAATAATATTATTAACTTACTCAAACATGACTTAGGCTATAATAATGTTACCTCACCGTAACTTACTAACTTACGTTGCTTCACTTTATCATACCAAATTAACCTACCCGATATACGCGCCTCACTGTAACTAATTTGCTTCCACTACTATACCTTACGTACCTGACTTGCCTTATGTTGCCTTGCCTTATATTCTAACTCTACCTAACCCGAGCTTATACCAATTCGTTTGTTTACACTGACATCTGTTTTGAAGAAGCGATAGATGGAGCAGAGAGCGCATCCAACGTATCCCTGTGCTTCGTCGGGATTGTGGAGGAAACGGATTTCCAGTGGAATCAGACCATCTGGAGCAAGGTCGATCCTTTGGGTCAGTTCATGCGTTGTCCAATCCCAGACGTTCAGATATCTGCCGTAATGACCTGCAAGTTATTGCCATACATAATTATTAGCGGCTTACTAAAACTCAATGCAAATATTCTGCTTATAGCACCGATGGATCACCGAACCTTAAATAGTAAGCGATGCCAATTTTGCTTTTGCTTATCAATGTTCTTTTGTGGCGAGAGTCATACAGGGCTTCAACAAAGCCATTCTGCTTCTGACAAGATTGCTGTATACGTAAATAAAGGCATTTCAATAGAGTTGAATGTGTTATGCTACATTTTGAGAGTCTTGACCTTATTGCAAGTTCTAGGATCACCAGTACTCAGTTATTATCGGACAGTATAATTGTTAACCCTCTGGATCCGCCCCTGGTCCGTTTCATGTAGGACTCAAGTCGGTGACATCGGAGAATATTTCATGTGAAAGGGACCTTCGTAATTAGAAAGACAATGCAACATTTCGACAATGCGTAGCATACTCCAATACACGCTGTATAGACTACAACTATCCGATATACAGCGTAGAACCATCAGACAGCTTACAGCTGCTAATAACTCTGCGATTGAAGCACGTGCATCGTCCGCTTTTATTAGCATGTATTCAGAAATGACTTGCCTTGATCAACGTGATCCATGCTGAAGCCGGACCTGATGGCCCACGGGGCTCCAAATTCTGAGCTGATCATAACATTATGTCTCGGCTGATACCAGAAGTCGTAACCCATCGGTGCAGGTTTTCCATCCTTTTCCCAGTTCGTCTTCAACTTCCATTCATTCGTATCCAGGAGGATGAAGCTTCCTAAAAGACAAAATTAAATCGCAGTAGGCTAACTATTTTCTATGAAATTGAATACAAACTGATATGTTCCCTATGTCGTCTTGATTACGATATAGCCTAACCCGATATACAATAATATAAAAGTCGCTGGTATGGTGACAGCGTGATTTGCTCCGTTTCTTCTTTTCGCTTTGGATGACGGTTTTCTCCAGTTTTTCTACCATCTTGGCTGAGAATATCCAATAGGCCTTTAAGAAATCTTACTCTGTTTTATCTGACACTCCACCTTCCAATTCTCGTCCCAGACGACACCCACTTTAGTAGCTGTTCCGCCCCTCTGATCATATGTCAAGCGACCCGTACCTCCTTGTGATTACTCTTAAGGAACCTCTTTTGACTTAACGCAGCACTGGTGAATAAGCTGGTGCCGTGCGCTTGGTTTTCGAGTATCGCTTTAGAAGTTTGGCGATTACGATTACGACAGGTCTATAGCAGTAACCTAATCAACACTGATTGGAGTCGAAATTGTTCCATCGAAATATTGTGGTTGTTTTGATGACTCTACAAGCAATAGCTTTAATAATTAGTGCTAATTAGTGAAGATCGCAGCAACTGGTTATATTGATTGCAATAGCTTACCTTGCCCATTGCCATCTTTGTTGCCAATTGATGATATCATGACATCGCCAGATGCGAGGCAATGACTTGAATGCGGCATTGAAATCCCTCCCTTCGTGTGGACCTCTTCTGGTTCAATCACCTATGACCACAAAGGCCTTTATTCAGGACTTAAGCAAACCCAATCAATATAAGCCTAACCAGTTTTGTCACAACTTGGTGTAATACCGTAGCGTACAGTGTGAATTAATCTATTATTGCTATAATCTAGGTAATTCACAGGTCGACCCATGCGTGCAAAAGTGCTTCAGAAGCTTTCTAAAGGCGTTCTGCTCAGAAACATTTGCTGAGTAACGTGTCCAAATTCCGATAAATTCTGACGGGATCACTCCCCCCCAATGTGTTTTAAAAATATAACGATTCTTCGTGTATTTGTATATGGAATATCGGATTTCAGACGACCTCAATGTGCTAGAAAGTGATGCCTTTTAAGAACAATGTTAATACATTTCTTGGTTTTCACTTTCACACCATTAACAAGTATGCACTGAACTTACATCTAGGCCTACTCTTAGTAGACTCTGGGAGCAGCTGGGGCATGCGTGACGCGTGTATGATTGCCAAAGATCTTTTATTTATATTACATCATTTGTACACAATTAACGATCGTTTTGCATGTTGCTGAGAACATCGTGTGGGCACACGTGTCCTACCCCTCCCCAGAGTCTACTAAGAGTATATACATATTAAGGTTCTGAAAGTAAACCAAGAAATTTATTAACAATGAAACTCTAACTTTAAATATACTGGGAGCCCTTTCATCAGTCAATGTATCAATAACATAGATGCGATCTGAATGGAGACAAGGAAGGATGAGGCGACTGCGTTTCTCCGATGGTTTGTCATAGCAACTGGAACACGAGTTCCACCCAGAATGGTGCAACTCATCTCCGATGTAGGTCATATTCAGACGGTGGATGACCTGAAAATAGACAAAACAAAGAACTGGAACATTGAGCTTCTTTGTTCAAAAAATGAACAACATTGATGATCGCGATAACGTAAATTCTTCAGTTCAAATGTCAGTATTATAATTGTGATCAGTCATTTGAATAGGCTATACATAAAGCTCTCATGCCCCTAGAGGACCTAGAGGAACTTAGTGCAGGCAAACATTTTAGACACCACTTGCTCTATTGCAAGTGAATCAATAATGAGGCTGCTCCATACATCATGCGAATTGTCGTTTACTTATCTGCATGTAGACCTACGATGTAACCAAATAACACCAGGCTTATGATGAAACCGCACTATTCCCACAAGTCAGAGACTTGAGATAATATTTTGTACATGTTAGGAAAAGCCGCAAAACACCTAATTTATGAAACGAACCCTGGAAACATTTCTACGCTCGTTTTCCACGTTCTCATTAAGTTAGAAACTGGAAATACCTTTCCATAACTCGGTGATTCCGGATCGACATCAACGGTAGCAAGGAAGTCAGGTTTGTCTTCCGATAGAGAAGGACACATGACGTAAAGTAGTTTCTCTCTCGGACCATTCTTCATCGCATCCAAAGGACTCGCGTAACCAGGACCATGGCAACACTTTTCATCGCCTAAAGACATTTGATGGAAAATAAAATAGAAACAATCGACAAAGGCATTCGAAGTTATATGTGTGTATATAATATATATAAATTGTATCATGTATCATTTTTTACACTGCCTACATCATCTTTTGAACCAGCATCTTTGCATATTATGGTCAGGGCTTCGAAGGATGAGAGTTGATGTTCAATATGCATAATTTTCAGCATTAATTCAACGTTATCGCCATGTTGAGATTCCTGTGTGACTTTGAATCTTGAAGCTCGTAAAAGACTTAGAACACAAGCTAAGGAGTTACTACCTGCATCGTCTTTGTGGCAATTGGTATTCTTGTTGTCAGCAGCCATGACTGTTCAACGTTCATCAAAGTATGTATACACGCTGGTTAGTGTTTAGAGACGAATTTCACCGAAGAAATTCCACTTCTGCAAACAGTGGAAAATTAGGCAGAGACAAACAACATCAAACGCTAGGCTATATAGAACCTTGCTGTTAGACATCTCGAGACAGAGTCGGTCTTTAACAACTCGCCCCCACTGTGATTATTATTATATAGGCCTACGAGATACGGAGATTTTGTCGGCCATTCAATAGATTCCTGTTTGTTCCTCCCCAAATGCTTTGCAAAGTAGGCCCTGTTGAAATGTACAACCATGCATAGGCCTACGAACAAACAAACAAACCAGCATACATACATACATACATACATAACATACATACTTACATACATGCATACATACACGAATGCATACATACATCAATACATGCATACATATGCATACACGCATACATGCAATTACATATATATATATTATGGACCAATATATTTATAGACTTATTATACATGTATAATTATATATATATATATATTTATATATATATATATATATATATATATATATAATCATCGAGAGATTTCGCAAAAATCATTACCAGCCAACTGAAACTCGGAGCAGAGGTTAATATGTATTATTATTTCGGAGATTTTATATAGCGCCTCTTCAAGGTAGGCTACTCAAAAAAACCTTTCTGTTGTCTTAAAATAGGTTTTAAAATAAAACCTCTATAATCTAGTGATCTAGTCTACATAATTATGTCTCTGACCCATTCAGAAAATCTAAAGTTCAATTGCCTCTCCCACATAGAACGACGTGGTTACTATACGATCATCAATATTCCGTATTGATGCTTCTTTAGTATTTCCTAGTTATGAATCTGAAGTAGAAACTCAGTCAAGACCGACCAGTACAAGTTTCTATCGAGAAGACGACCTCAATTGCAGCTGACAACCGAAATATTAACTGCAGGCCAATAACCTTCGTAGCTTTTTAAAGCTTCAGTACTAGGCCTACAGTCTTGTCACAAGCAGGGTCTATGGTCTCACGGGTGTATAGAAAATTCGCTGAAGGCTGGACTGAAATAGACTAATAACTGAAATAACTGGATGTCGTGCGATTCGCTGATTAATCACCAAACAGCAAAGTCATTCATAATAATATTATTATAATTCGACGCTCAGTCTTAGAAACACCGAGGTTTGTTCACAAATAATTTTGATCCAAATTCAGGGTCCAGAATATGACTTAGACCTACGACGTTAGCGTCGAAATTAAGGCTTTATGACGCGATTGAGTCTTACTGACAACGCGTGAAAATATTATTATCAACTGTTTAGAAACAGTTTATAAGGCATATCGAAAATGATTAGGACATTGTTGACGAAGAACGGATTCAGTTTTGCGAGCTACAATATTGCAGTTCATAGTTCTACCATCCGTAATAGCTATACGATTATCATAGACCTGAGTGTTCCAATAATTATGGCAGAAACGTGACACCATAGTTTTAGGATCCCGCTGTTAGCGCCGTCCTAAACTTATATGCCCATAGGGTAACTTCAACACCGCACTGGGCCTAAGCTTTCTTTAGCCAAACTATGAATTGAACCTCTCAAACCAGCGGCAGGCCTAATGGAGTAAAGTTTAAATGGTCTTTAGTCAAAGTCTCTTTCCACACATTGTCCTTCGTTTGTATTGTGTTCTCCGGGTGTCACGAGCAATGCTCAATATCACTTGACTCCAACAATGATAGAATTCAAAATGGACACAGAAACGTTCTAGATAGGTCTACTCATTTAAGGCGTTTGACTGGGCCTATATGAATGGTGGAGAATATCAAATCGACCACTGGTGATACGTTTCATCGATAATGGAACAACGTCTATTTGAAAATAAATGAAAATCAGATAACTTGGAGATAATTTGCTTATAATTAGAATCACTGAAGAAGAATGTTTTCATTTCCCAATTCAATTGTTTTTAAGTTGTCAGAAGGTCGAGCTTGCACTCTTTCGAAGAATGCAAATACACATATCATCAATCTGTCAGATTGTTGAATTAAGTTGGCGGCCTATTGGTGACAGTTTAAACCAAGCAACCTTCTCCTATATCTTTAGCTATGCAAAGCTAAATATAAACCATCCATGCTGAGCATAATTATTATGTCTGCAAACCTTAACGCTACGTAGTCTGACCTACAAAATTAGACTTTAAAAAGGCGTTGAACACCGAGCGGCTGCTTGTCAGGTGAGCTCAGAAATATCCAGTTTAATCTTAGTCTCCTGCTACTCTCCTTAGAATCACATATATTAGGCTACATATTTTTAAAATGTGAACAGCTTTCTTCATTATTGTTAATATCATGACAGCAGTCTCTTCTGTCTCAGGCCACTCTTCGATCTCTCCTCATATTTCAGGGTCGTTGTCGCTGCTGGATCAATACGAATTAGCACGGATTCAAGGTAGAAGTTGAAGCTACATGTAGACTGCACACAACGATAGCAGTCCGGTCACTAAATATAAGATCCTGTTAGCAGGTCAATTTCTGCAGCGCATTTCGTCTAGTAACAGTTCGAGGCGTGAGCTGATCATGGATCTTAAAGTGGTAGGGGGAAGAGGAAGCAAAGTGCTCATGACCAACAAATTTTATAGCGCACCAACCATGTTGCCCCTACCCAAACTTGCCTCGGCTAACCCTACTGCAGGCTCTATAATTATGACAACCGATCTTTGTGATGTATTGTAACCAGGCGAGCTGCAACGGTGCAAGGTTTTTGACAACAAGAGCAATGCAACGAATAAACGACGACATGTAGTTTCCAATAACCAGTTGTTGTCCTTGACTAGACGCATATGCCTGCTTCCAAGGGCACTGTCTTACTTCTTCGTTACATATGCGCACATATTTATGTACATATGCCTATGAATAAGTAAATATACATATAGGTCTAATTATATATATGCATATATATATATATATATATAATTATATATATATATATATATATATATATATATCACAAACCCTTTTCGCTGTAGTCGTGCAGAAATGCGAATAAGAGTTTGCAATGAGGTTGGCCATGCATAAGTAATTGTGCTGAACTTCACGGTTTGCTTGTTATAAATGGAGATGTTGGGGTGGTGCGGGGGGGGGGGTACCAAGCCCCGTCGTTTGCAATGTTGACAGACACAAACTGCGACTTGAAGACAGCGACTTCAACAATGGAATGAAAATAGCAAAATATTTAATGACGATTTCAGCTAGACCATTCAATCATGAGCTCTATAATTGTGCAGCATAGCTCAGCTTCATAATAATCTACTTATGGCAGACATGAGCACACATTATAGAGGTGACTAGTCCTCATTGGCCGAGGCTAGGAAAAGAGGTAGCTAAACTTGCCTAGGTCTACCCATACCCATTAGTACGCCCATTACTGAGTAGGCCTATTACATGTTCGTATTGTAAAATTATGTCAGCTATATAGTAGTCACTGGCGTCGCTGGGATCAATAGTTGCCTATCGTCAGGCAGTGAATAGGGTCTACCAATTCTATAATTATGGACCAAGCAATGAATAGGGTCTACCAATTTTATCATTATGGACCGGGCAGCGAATAGGGTCTATCAGCTCTATAATTATAGACTGGGAAGTAAATAGGGTCTACCAGTTCTATAATTATGGACTGGGAAGCGAATAGGGTCTACCAATTCTATAATTATGGATCGGCAATGAGTAGGGTCTACCAATTCTATAATTATGGACCAAGCAATGAATAGGGTCTACCAATAATATTCTATAATCTATAGGCCTATGGACCCGGCGACTAGAAGAGCCACCAACGAGGGACACTGCAGGATAGAAATGTTGAACAGATAACGCAGCCGAATGCTGTCGGTTCACATGCGTGCCCAGATGTCCAATTGATCAGCCGGTGTCTCGAAATAGAGTATACCCCGTTTAAATCGTATCCCCCCAAATGAAGAAAAGTCGAAAAAGTCACTTCCGCGTGTATTTTTTTGCAAATTAATTTTCATCTACTTTGTTTTGAACTTTGTTTATTCCTACTAGATAATTTTTTTGCTTTGGTTTTAGAGCACTTAAGTCTTTTAAAACACTTAAAAACACCCAGAGTCACTAAATAAATTCGAGTTGTCTTTCTCTGAGCATTACTTAGGACACTTAAAACAATTATAGTCACTTCAAATTTTGATTAGAGCACAAATTTTTCAATTATGCGCATTTTTCAAAAAAAAGGATAGACTGGTTCATCCCCCGGATAGTCTACACCGGTTCAGTGGCGTAGCCAAGGGGGGGGGTTTCGGGGGTTAAAAACCCCCCCATTGGCTCCGGAAAAAGGTTTTTTAAGGCTATTTTTCCGTTTAAGTAAGAAAAAATAGCAAAAAACAGGGTTTCCGGACATAAAACCCCCCATGAAAAATTCCTGGCTACGCCACTGGACCGGTTAATTCCATCCGGAGGGATAGATTAATTCATGCCCCCGGATAGCTTTCAGGGGGGGATACTCCGTTTCGTGTCACCGGCGTCCAACAAGCATAGCCAATCGTGTGTGTGTGTGTGTGTGTGTGTGTGTGTGTGTGTGTGTGTGTGTGTGTGTGTGTGTGTGTGTGTGTGTAAGTGAGTGAGTGAGTGAGTGAGTGAGTGAGTGAGTGAGTGAGTGAGTGAGTGAGTGAGTGAGTGAGTGAGTGAGTGAGTGAGTGAGCGAGTGTGGCCAATATGCACTTGTTTACCGCACTATGTTGTCGTCTTATCGCACATGAAACTAATCACAGATCTGAAAGGGACCATCGGTGGGTAAGTTGATGACAACGTCAACGTGGGTCTATTTAATTATATATTCATTCTTCCTTTAGAACTAACAACACCTGTCTGGACTCTGCTACATATAGGCCTATACATGTATGCATATATATAAATATATATATTATAATTTTTCGATGTCTCCTAGTATCGTGGGTTCATCCCGATTGGCCGGAAGCGCTGCTGTGGAACTTTTTCTTTATGATGTCTTCTAAAAAGTTTTTTTATTGGCTACCCTCTTTTGTAAATAACGATCCATGTTTTTTGCTTCTTAGGTTACACGTTGATTTTTTTACCTCGCCCTGATCTGATAAGAAACTGACGGTTCGTGTTGAATCCTTGTCACTCGTAAATTTTAGGCTGCTTTCATTGTTGAAATGCATTTTTTAACATTTGCATGTTTGATTAACATGCAGCTCTGTACTGCATAATTATTCTGTACTGCATACTACATAAGCCGTACAGGGTGGGCCATAAAAAAAATTAAAAAATTGAATCAAATTTTACAGGTTTAAAGGCTCAAAAACAGTTGATGGTTTCACTAAAAAGATATAACTTTTGTCGGTTCGAAATAATTTAGTGAAATTTGGCCGTTATATGTAAATATGAATTGCCTTTAAGCCTGCGACGAACATACCCAATACACCACCGCGATATGATTGAGCCATGGCAATCAAGCTGTTCTCCAGCCTTACAACCTAATAAATGTCCGGTGGGGTGCTGACTAGGTGCGGTGGCGTAGCCAGGAATTTATGATGGGGTTGGAGTTTTAAGGCCAGGCCGGGTGCCCTTTCTGACACCAACCCAACAGTATTACAGTAAATAAAAAGGAATAAAGTAACAAAGGGAATAAAGTAAGTTAAAAACAATTGTTACTACAAGCAATTGTTTGTTTTATCTTATTTAAGTGGATAAATAACCTTTAAAAACTTTTTCTAGACCAATGGGGAAATGAAGGGGCTAATCCCCGAAACCCCCCCCTTGTCTACGCCACTGACTAGTTGCTGAGACAGGTAACCACGAACACCACGATGACAACCAACATGGTTGACATCACTTACTCCTTGTTGCGGCTAGTCTATTGGGGATTAGCGACTTGTTAGTAAATAGCATACAACCGGTCTAAGGCCTCACCTATTCAAACTATAGCAACCAGTATATATACACATATATATTATATATAATGCCATTATCTTGCTCTGGTAGACTTTGAAGTTCTTGTCTAATTTCTCACCATACTTCATTGCTGAATGTAAAAATATAATAAGGCATGTGTAGGTACATGTAGGCCTAGCCTATATTTTTTCAAATGCAGCAAAATATTATGCTTATGCAAATTCCGATGAACATTGAGCAGCTAACTATGGAGCAATCAAGCAGATAAGATGTCTATGAGTCCATCCACGTTACACAGATTATTAATTAATGATAGCAAGCTTCTCTGAGCGCTCAGCATATCACTCAGATCCAGATGTCTGAGGAACAATCTCCTCCTGGATATCTCATCTCGTGAGCCAGGAACGGACCGTCGGGAGTGTCTCCGAAATCTGTGAAGAAATTCTTGTTGATGGTAAGTCCTCCTTTGTCCGTATCGACGTCTATCTGGAGCAGGAACGATCCAGACCTGATGGAAAAGCATCAAAATCATTAAATCGATCATCATCATCATCCTTGCTCTATGGAAGAGAGGTGCAAACAGGAGGTGCCGTATTTTAAAACGCTGCTGCATTAAAGATGCCGAAACGATAATATGCCCTAATGAGCGAAAAATATCTGAAAACGCTAACACATTAAAATTGCCAAATATTCAATCGCTGAATGTAACATGCTTTACAAAGTTGCAATGTAAGTCAACATATTTACGAATTCATAAATAAAATAAAGTCGAATATTAGTAGACCTACACCTTTAATGACGGACGGATTAAAAGCTGCTTTTGTGCTTTGCTCTAATTTAAAGAGCTGAATTAGAACCTATTTAATTTCGGGAATGGAATTAGTAGACCTACTGACATATCTTAGAACTGAAATTATTTCAAATGAGAACGAACTGAAATTATTTTCAGAATGGGAATCGAATTAGAATCGAAATTTTTGGAACAGAGGTAAATAAAAACTTGCAACAAAGGTCATGCCGTAGGATGCTAGCAAACTATTCAAGAGGGTTTAACCTACCACATCCCCTTCCATGCAGCGGCTCATCATCGTTAAACCTTACGCGGAAGTTTTTCATAGATACGGAGAAGACTTTGCCCTGGAGCGTTAACCCTAATTCTGCAGATAAGGCTTCGGTTCCGAGGTTTAAAAAATTGCCAGTGTCAGAACAGTGTATGGATTTTACAACAGACTCAGACATGATCATGAAGCTCCTAGTACGACTCAAAGTTGGATTGGGGTTATATATTGCAGATTCACGAATTTACTATTGAAAACTAAAACTATAGCTGGGGTTTGCTCCTGTATAATTTATGTGTGTTTTATCTCAATACATTACACTAGACATTAAAACTATTGAAACTATTAAAATTATTATTTCGTACTAGGCTACGTCACTTGGCAACTCATTTTGCATTAGGCTATTCGCAATTCTTTTTAATAGTCTGTGTCCATTATTCTTTTCAAATATCTGACGCATTTACTGCGTTAATATAGAGCACCTGCTATAGCTTAAGGTTACAGTTTAATATATTGACCAGGGGTTGTCACCCGTGGTACAGCAAACGCATAATAACCAAGAGAGCTTATACACTGAGATCTTTTCTACGGGCGCATTTGAACTGACGTACGGTATCTAAAGGTGGCTTATATGCAACAGAAGACGATTGAGAATTCATACTTAAGAAGCTCCGGGTAGAACTGTTTGTCCCAGACGCTGTAAATTGATGTGGTGACATAGAGTCTCTTGCCGTCTAAACTCAACTGAATCATCTGTGGACCTCCCTCCACTTTCTTCCCGTTAAAGAACAACGGATCTGGCCTCTCCTAAACAAACCAACAACAGACGTCCATTGAAGATCTCAAGCTATACATGTACAGGTAGTATTTAATGCTTGAAAAAGCGGTAACATGATATGTAATAAATTATGACTGTAGGTTTGTGCATGGGCATAAAATAAATGTTAATGTAACTTATTATGTAAGCCTATTACAGAAGTAACAGAACCTGATATTTTCACCAGCCAAAGTTATTCTACGTTTTAATGTCGGTTAATGTTACCAAAGTATTTTCACTGTGTTTTCATGTCTTTCGTATATATATTTTAAGGATACGAATGCTAACTTATAACATTGTTGCAACTGACTCCTTTGTGTTTGTTGGTCTCGCACAAATCTCGAAGAAATTTGATCTTTGGGAATTTGTAAAAGAACAGTCACAATAAAGTCCTACTACGACATCTTGTCCTAATATTATAATGTATGAAGCAAAAACGTTTGTTCTACCTGTGGTTCTTTGTCTTCAATTATCTTCACTGGTGAGTCCTTCAAGATTGATCCACCAATGAATACCTAAACGCACATTTCAGCATGCTAAATCGAACATTTCCGGTCACCATATTTTATTATGGAAATATTATAGCAGCAATTATGAGTGGTTCAACTCATTCTAGTCAAGCCGTAATTCGTGAGTGCGAAATACACACAGAGACATATGATTATTAGTTTTAGGCCTATAATTATAGGCCAACATAATATTATTAGCCTACAGCCTAATATGAACCGTGTAGTTGTCACACCTGTATAAATGAGCCGCAGTCATAGGCTCTGCGTGGCAGATATTCCTAATAAGGGAAATTTGCCAAACAAATTCACAGATGCATTGCGCAGAATACATGTAGGCGAGTTACTAAATCATTATTTACATACTGTACACTCTAATTAACTACAATTATAATGGGAACTGATCTTATGGGCAAACTATTCTGTAGATAGCACATAGGCCTAATACTGTTGAGATTGGTTGTCTGCTGCGCATGCGTATACCATACCTGTCCAACTAGCTTAGGATTGCGTCGGTCCGTGATGTCATACTGACGTATATCGCCATGAATCCAATTACTGAAGTAGATAAATCGGTCGTCCAGTGATAGAATGATGTCGGTTATCAGTCCTGGCATTACAAATTAGTTTAATTAAATTGAATGAAAATGCCTTGTTTTACATTTCCTACAAAACATTCAAGGTACAGATACACGATTACTTTAAAGCATTCTTGTAGTAGACTTAATTTAGTTACTTATTTATTTGTAAACAGTTGAATATGCGGAGACTATTAGGCCATGATTATATCAAGCGCCTTTGAACATAACGGTCTCTTTAGAAATAGCCTACAACCTGTTTTCATGGTTTTGTATAGGCCTACCACTATCTTCGAACCATGTATTTCCTTTCAATTGAGTGGCAAATTTATGCCAAGTGTCAGATTATTGTTCTATTGAAACTAATAAACTGGCCAAATAGAAAATATGGCATAATAGTCACCAGTTCGTTCTCATCTGCTAAGAATTCGCATCGATGTTCTAGGCTACTGCGACAGAGAAATACAATAGTTTAACGTTGATCAACACTAAAACATTTGTTTGACGCTTTAATCCATTAGGTGTTTTTACACAAGTTCATTGTCTTCAAAACCACTTAGCCTAAAGTTCGCTAAATGTTATCCGCCCTGCTATTCTAGATTATATTATGATATTTGATGTCGTACTTATGTCATGCAATGCTATGCTTTAAAAATACCTGGCATATCTGGCAATGCCCAGTTTTCCACCTTCTTATCCGGAATTTTAATGACCATTTCGGCGCTCCATTGACCATCCTAAGAAGGCAGAACAACAACAAAGCAGTCAGCTTAACTGCTGTGCTGAACTTAGAAAAATTCATTGCATAATAGTTATATTATTGAGTTTGTTATTGCTATATCCAAATTAAATCTCAGCTATGAGTCCTACGTGTGGGTTGATTGTTGGATGTAAAATCTTAAGCTGCGACTTCTTCATCACAGTGGTCTACAATTATAGCTCTATGTAAATATATGTATACATATATAAATATATAATAATATATATATATATATAGGCCAATATGTATATTCCAGACAGTGCTTGGCTTCAATACGTACACTGTTGACGCATCAGTAAGTCACCAACATGTACAGGGTTGGTGAAATTGAAAAGTTAAGCCATATTAATGGAAAGGGAAATGCAGCTTTAGTTGCTTCGCTGCCGAAGTAGCGAGCTTCGTTTAGCACATAAACTAGCGTAGGCTATAGGTAGGCTACCAGAAAACATCTATTGCTGAGAAATACAACATTCGATAAAGTGATGTGCTGAAATCTTGCGACCATTACCTTCATTAATTAATTTTACGTGAGCCTATACCTTGTCCCAATGCTACCTTGCTGTTAATTACCATACCTTGCTCTTAATTAACATGCCTTGCTCTTAATTTCCATACCTTGCTCTTAAAGTCTCAATTACCATACCTTGTTCTTAATTACCATACCTTGCTTCACCCTTCATATTACACCAACTAACTGACATAAAAATAATGCCTCACTTTAGCTATTTGATTATTTGCCCTATAGCCTAATTATCACGTGTTTCAATTACCTCAGCTTAGCCTATGCCCCTATACCATATATTCATAAAATTATTTGTCTGTACTTGCATCGGTTTTGAAGAAGCGATAGATGGATGAGCCGAGTCCGCATCCAACATATCCCTGTGCTTCGTCTGGATTGTGGAGGAAGCGAAGTTCTAGCGGAATCAGACCATCAGCACCAAGGTCGATCCTTTGGATCTGTTCGTGCGTCGTCCAATTCCAAACGTTCAGATGCTGACCGTAATGACCTGCAATTAAGCGACAGCCATAATTTTGCTGCTAATATTGTCGCGAAGTCCCCCACTCGTCCGAAAGTAACCTGTACTTCCGGCCTCATGGGTGACTCGCCTCGCTGTAGAGCCCTAGGGTCTTTCCCACGATTAAGGCCACCTTTTAAAGCTGGGTCCATAATCCGTGCGGTCTCATAAGACCGGTTTCCACTTTTATCATACTCATGATAATTTACCCGGGGCTGTGTAATTAATCGTTCACTTCTTCTGAATCTGCTCGTATCTGCATTCTGTGGTACCAAAGGATGGCTCGAGTGTATCGGCACGGCAACTGTATTAGTTGCAACTACAGTCCTACTGTAGTCAGGGTTCGTTGTGGACTCTACAGCGAGTTGTCCTTCAAACGTAGGGGAAGTTTCGAGTTGATCGAGGCGGTACATAATTCCTTGAAGGGCGCCTACCTGTGACCTCACTTCCCCTTGAAGCGCGCCTACTTGCGATTTCATTTCTCCTTTGAGTGCACCCACCTGGGACTTCATCTCTGAAAATTTATTATCTAACCGGTCCATCATCAATTCGAGGACTGAACTGACTCGGGACCTATCCGAGGCATGTGACCTTCGACCCTCGTCCTCGTTCGGGTGCTCCATAAATACTGGAGAGGTTGGTCGACTAATGCTCATGATTCGAATGACAACTCAGCTTTATTTCTTGATTAATCTAATTTATTCACTTTTAAAGTAACAGATCTAAACTACAGAAGTATTAGCTTTAACAACCGACAATCGTTCACAACTTGGAATAAACTATCATAAAGTCCCCAAATTCACTTAATGGCGATTAATTCCCGTTTTCCCCATTTTACCTTAATTTCCACATACCTTAACTTGGGATCTGAAGCTGGGAAACAAGGTTTTATTCCACCGAAATGAAGCAAGAATATGTGTAATCCACGCGATGAGTTGCTGACGGTGCAACTTATACTCCACGATTGCGCTAAGATAATTTCTCGGTAATCCAGTGAAATTTGTATTCCAAATGATATATCCAAGCTTCGCGTAGTTGCCGCAATCGAATTAATCCAATTTGACTTAATATTCCACAATTCAGACCGACTTTCTTACACAAATTCTGCCTACGATCGAGCTCTTGTCAAACACAACCTCTCGCGTCGACGACCAGGACAAGACTGAATTTCAGACACGCGCTGACGCGAGATTGGCGCCGAAACCCGCGATCCAGACAAAGGCCTGCTTAAGGTATAGGCTTGGGTTTTTCCGCTAACGTTAAAGCATACGAACCACTTAATCATTAAGCCTCACTTTGACCAGACAGCCAGACCGCCTATGTTTTAACATGGAGAAATTATCATGGAGCCTCGTTTCAACTCAGACTAGGCGGCAAATTTTACAGGTCACGTCAACCTGTTCGGGCGGTCCCTACCTTAGCGCACGGGCTATGTCTAAGTGTCCTGCGGCGTATCTCTGCGTATCTCTAATTATTATTAGATATTACTGCGTGTTTAATGTCAACAGGTCCTTGAGTGCATTTCACGGCGAAAACACTATATTAATAATTTTAGCGTTGCGGGCCCTCCCGGTGTATTTTAATCGGTATAATCGCCATTAATATTATTATAATAATCGCAATTAAATCGCAAAATGTAACATTCGTTACACTGCCCACCGACCTCTCTTCTTTTAAAAGCTCTTCAACTGGGAGAAGATCTTTTAAAAGGCATTCTCTCTACTCATTCCAAGTTTACATGATAAAACATAGCGATAATGCACAAGCAATGTCAGAGCAATATCAAAGCAATCCAATGTCAATGCAGCAACATCTAAACAATTCTGGCCATAGGAACAATGTCTCATCACACAGTACACATTACTAAATTTCGCGGGTCTACACCATAGAGACCATGACTCATCAGTCATCACCAAAATATGAAACGCTACTAGATTTTACGGGCCGAGCATCAGGCTTCATTACAAGCATGCTATAGAACCCTTCTAGTCTACATACAATATCTCAAGACCAATGTCCTATACCTCAGCAAACTGCAATGTATCTATCTGCCTATTCAACAAATGGAAGCTCACTGTCTATCACAATGCCATCACTTCAATGCATAAATCCACTAATGCCTATCAGTACATCAGTAACGCATAGCACCAATCAATGCAATTATCCATCCACGTATATCAGTACATCTATAACGGAAACATCAATCAGCGATCAACTAATGCAGCTCATTCACAACTAATGCCGTTATCTGTTCACAGTAACGCATCAAATAATCATATAATCGCTAACTAACATAGCGCATTATCAATCATCGACATGTAAAGCTTTCCAAGTACAGCTATCAGTCAACCATCTAGTTACATGTCAATCTTACAATTCTAGTTATTATCTACTCAGGACTTTATTCATTTTAATTCATCTTAACTAGGGCAAGCTATTCAAAGTTCTGGAAATAAAAACAGAGAAATCTCTTCTCTTCAAGTTCAGATTCATCATAATCAAACTAAACGCTAGAGAACTTTTCTAGAAGCCACTACTCTCCCGCAATTAAGCGGCTTCCCTCCTCAACAGCAACTCGACAATAAAAGCCTAACTGCTTACACTTTCCACAAAGATGCTGCGGATGCACCTTGCTCTTTTCCTTCGGTTCCAGATCCACGAACTTCTCAAGAGGATGTTGTCTATGCGGATAGACATTCCCCTTGCACCGGATACAGTCTTGTCCCACATTGGCCCAACTGTTGCCAGACGTCCACTTCCGGTCGCATCTGATGCATTTGTACTCTCCGAAGCACCTCTTCTTTCCCTGATACGGCGTCCATCCATCATCCTTCGATCGAGCCATCGGACAGTCCTTGATGCTATGACCTTTCTGGAAACACAGGTGACAGAGATAAGTACTCGGTAGTTTCTTCGCGGACATCCGAGCACTTCGAGCGAGGCGGGTCCGATCAGCCAATTCGGATCCCACATCAGTCTGTCCATCATTCGGGGTGACGGAGGCGTTTCGAGCTTCGGTCACGTGTTCATCTTCTATGTTCGGTCGGACAAAGTGGTCTGGCTTCCAACGTCCCAGAATCATTCCACAAGCGCCGGCTGAGGTGGCAGCTCGGTGTACCGGCAAACGGAGTCCCATTACATGAAGGACATTTTCTCCCATATCCCATTTAGCCTTATGCCGATCCAACCAGTTCATTCCAACGATCAATTCGTCCACGTGCTCGGAAACCAAAAAGATTTCTACAAAGAGTTTGCCGTCCGCTATGCATCGCAGCATGGCCTGGCCGATGATCGGGATATCTGTCCCATTGGCGGCAGTCACCGTCTGGTCGGATGGCTGTATGACTTCGGGTTCTACGAAGGAGGCAGGGACGAGAGACACTGAGCTTCCTGAATCGAGCACCGCGCGTCTCGTTTTCCCTTCCACGATCAGTTGTAGATACGCGACGTTCCCTCCTGGAATATAGTTGTTTCGAACACCGGTCGCAAAACTCGTCGTCGCTTGCGGTTCTTCCTCCATCTGCTGTCGAGAAGGGCAGTCCCTTGAGATGTGGTCCATCGCCTGGCACTCGGAGCATCGACGAGGGGGTCGAGCATCATTTCTGGTCGGACGAAAATCAGTTCTCGGTCCAAACCAGTTGCTGTACGCTCCCTCCGCAGGAACGGTCATCTCCTGCGGTGCTTCGTTCACTTGATGGCGCTGCGGACAATTTCGAGCGATATGGTCCGGAGCCTGGCATTCGAAACAGCGACGAGGATACCGAGCGCCATTTCCGGTCCACCGAGAGTCAGTTCTCGGTCCAGACCAGTTGTTATTCGTTCTCCGCGGATCCCTTCCGAAGTAAGTCGTAGGGGCTGACGTAGATTGACCGGAAAGCGATGCTAACTGTGCTTGAACATTTGCTGTGGTTTCCTCTTGGCGTCTCATCTGCGCCTGGATACCATCCAACTGGCGTTTGATCTGTAGGAAACCCCTGTCCGTTGTCTGCTCGGTTTCCTCCTTCACCATCTTAACCCGTCCGTACCGTCGTTCGCTAGATCCATCATTATCCATCTCTGCTTTGCGAATACCGTCCAGTCTCATGGCTAATTGATACGCTTTGTCTAACGAGACAAGTTCGTTCTCACGTAGCTTCCGTGCGATTCCTTTGTCGGCTATAGCATCCACAAACGCGCGTATGGCAATTGACTCACTATGGGCTGACACGGGTCCAGGGTACGCGAGGGTCATCAACCGTCGAACGTCTTGTACCAGCGAGCTAAGTTCTTCTCCCTCTCGTTGTCGTCTGGTACTCAGCTGCGTCTGATACAAGGCGGCTTGGTTAGCGCCTCCGTATCGGTCTCGTAATCGTTGCACTAAATCCGACCAAGTCTCCACAGTCTGTGTACTTGCCTCCCACAACAATTGATCGGCTGGTTCTGTCAAGGCACACTGCAGATGATTCAGCCGTTCCTCATCAGTCCATTCATTGTTCTTAGCGCAAATCAGGAACTTCTGTAGGAAAGCCTCCACTTCCGTTTTTCCGTTATAGCTTCCCGACTTAATCCATTGCTTGGATTTCGGCCGGTTTGTCGATGAGGTCGTCTGTTCACTAACTTCTTTCACATTACGCGGCGGCTTCGTCCCTTCCGTCACTGTACCAGCGTCTGCTTGTGTTGATACGATTACCCTGCTGTCCGTCTGCGTAGCCACCGAAGTCGTCGGCACGAACGACAGCTTCTCGTGCATCTTCATGGATGGCCCTGTCTCCTCAGGTTTCAGGTCGACCGGTTTCGACCTGCTGTAGACGTCGCGTCGATACTCGTCGTAAAGCAGCGGCAGCGGCAGATTCTGATGCATGGCATACGCAGCGTTGCGATCGTAGCCAAACATCTGCGCACCGAGACCGTCGCCTCGTTGCATGGCGTCGTTGTTCCTCCTCCAGTCGTCGACATATCCTCCAGCGAATTCCTTCAGTACTCCAGGCGTAGACACGGCGACGGGCATCCACTGGACCGTAGACGCGATGGACGGGTCGTAGGTTAGGACAGGGTCGTACGCAGAGAGAAGCGGAAGGGCGCGTGGTTGAGGTAGATCCAAGAATCTACCCGAAACGGGAGGGGAGGAGCGACCATTGGGAGCGAAGACGGGGATCGGTGTACCAGGTCTCGTCGTCGTAAGACCTGTCGTAGCCTCGTATCGACTTCGCATGGCTTTCGCGTTAGCCATATTCCGTTGGTCAGCTTCGACGTGTCGGTGTTGATCAGCCACACGATGAGACGCTCGTGGTTCAGACAGTGAACGCACGACAGACGTGGTGGGTGGTCGCAGGGCCGACGTAGAGGGTGGTCGCGTGGCAGGACCAAGCGTAGCAGACGTCGTGGACGGTCGGGTGCCAGTGCCACGGTTAACCAGGGCATCCCCCTCCCATGGGTTCACATTACGGGACGGGTTGCCTATCATTTCTTCACCCTTACCCAAATTTTCAAGTTCCAAGTTGCGACCTTCATGTCGACTGACTGCCTTAATACCTTCATACAAAGTATCTTCAACATTCTCTGTCATTTCTTCATCTATCTCTAATTGAACATTATCATGATCGATCTGGTAAGCGGCTTCTGCAGCCACGCTATCTTCCAGCTCGACCCTTTCGGTGCCTACTCCTATCGATGGGTTAGACCCTAACCTATACCCTACACTTCTGGAACCAATTGTCGCGAAGTCCCCCACTCGTCCGAAAGTAACCTGTACTTCCGGCCTCATGGGTGACTCGCCTCGCTGTAGAGCCCTAGGGTCTTTCCCACGATTAAGGCCACCTTTTAAAGCTGGGTCCATAATCCGTGCGGTCTCATAAGACCGGTTTCCACTTTTATCATACTCATGATAATTTACCCGGGGCTGTGTAATTAATCGTTCACTTCTTCTGAATCTGCTCGTATCTGCATTCTGTGGTACCAAAGGATGGCTCGAGTGTATCGGCACGGCAACTGTATTAGTTGCAACTACAGTCCTACTGTAGTCAGGGTTCGTTGTGGACTCTACAGCGAGTTGTCCTTCAAACGTAGGGGAAGTTTCGAGTTGATCGAGGCGGTACATAATTCCTTGAAGGGCGCCTACCTGTGACCTCACTTCCCCTTGAAGCGCGCCTACTTGCGATTTCATTTCTCCTTTGAGTGCACCCACCTGGGACTTCATCTCTGAAAATTTATTATCTAACCGGTCCATCATCAATTCGAGGACTGAACTGACTCGGGACCTATCCGAGGCATGTGACCTTCGACCCTCGTCCTCGTTCGGGTGCTCCATAAATACTGGAGAGGTTGGTCGACTAATGCTCATGATTCGAATGACAACTCAGCTTTATTTCTTGATTAATCTAATTTATTCACTTTTAAAGTAACAGATCTAAACTACAGAAGTATTAGCTTTAACAACCGACAATCGTTCACAACTTGGAATAAACTATCATAAAGTCCCCAAATTCACTTAATGGCGATTAATTCCCGTTTTCCCCATTTTACCTTAATTTCCACATACCTTAACTTGGGATCTGAAGCTGGGAAACAAGGTTTTATTCCACCGAAATGAAGCAAGAATATGTGTAATCCACGCGATGAGTTGCTGACGGTGCAACTTATACTCCACGATTGCGCTAAGATAATTTCTCGGTAATCCAGTGAAATTTGTATTCCAAATGATATATCCAAGCTTCGCGTAGTTGCCGCAATCGAATTAATCCAATTTGACTTAATATTCCACAATTCAGACCGACTTTCTTACACAAATTCTGCCTACGATCGAGCTCTTGTCAAACACAACCTCTCGCGTCGACGACCAGGACAAGACTGAATTTCAGACACGCGCTGACGCGAGATTGGCGCCGAAACCCGCGATCCAGACAAAGGCCTGCTTAAGGTATAGGCTTGGGTTTTTCCGCTAACGTTAAAGCATACGAACCACTTAATCATTAAGCCTCACTTTGACCAGACAGCCAGACCGCCTATGTTTTAACATGGAGAAATTATCATGGAGCCTCGTTTCAACTCAGACTAGGCGGCAAATTTTACAGGTCACGTCAACCTGTTCGGGCGGTCCCTACCTTAGCGCACGGGCTATGTCTAAGTGTCCTGCGGCGTATCTCTGCGTATCTCTAATTATTATTAGATATTACTGCGTGTTTAATGTCAACAGGTCCTTGAGTGCATTTCACGGCGAAAACACTATATTAATAATTTTAGCGTTGCGGGCCCTCCCGGTGTATTTTAATCGGTATAATCGCCATTAATATTATTTTAATAATCGCAATTAAATCGCAAAATGTAACATTCGTTACAATATAAGCGCAATAGAAATAACCTCCTGCGAACTGTTGAATTCCTTTCCAATGCCAGAGTTTTGTTTCGTTTGTCATTGTTCGATACGTTCGAGAATCATCGTGTGCTTAGCTTTCTCTTCAAATTTGCACCAAGACGCTAAATTAATGAAGTTCTCACGAAAAGACGGTCAGCAACATAATATTTTATTGCCTATCCACTGCCGATCTGCCAGGTTGGTAATTTGAGAAATATATAGACTACGATCGCTATCTTGGGAAGATAATAAACTATGGACAACTCGGTGGTCACGGTGGTCACTCTGGAGAAGGAATTTATTGGACGTTAGTTGTATCCATGGGGTACTACGCGGGAAGTGTTTGGTGAAGGTAGTGATGGATGGGGAGACTGGATGCTCTTTAGAATTTCTGTTCGATTTGCTCACATATCTTCCAAGACGTTACACTGTCACCGCCCAAGAGTTCGATGAGTTCAGCTCTGCGTAAAAACAAGTCAACCCTTCCACCAAAATACGATGTCAGAACACTCGTCAACGGCCTATCATTAAGCAACGCATAGCTATCAGACTAAAGCATGTGTACCGGTCATAATCTATTCTATAAAGACTCACACCAAAACTCCGATACTGAAATGTCTACGCCACTGTTATGAGCTGCTTTTTATTGAGGCACAGAATGAAATAGTGGTGATTATTTGTCTCAAGAAGCGACTTGCCTTGAGCAACGTGTTCCAGGTTGAAGCCGGACCTGATGGCCCACGGGGCTCCAAATTCTGAGCTGATCATAACGTTATGTCTCGGCTGATACCAAAAGTCGTAACCCATCGGTGCCGGTTTTCCGTCTTTCTCCCAGTTGTCCTTCAACTTCCATTCATTCGTATCCAGGAGGATGAAACTTCCTGCAAACAAGACGGTCTAAGACTAAGTCATAATAATAATTAATACTAATCCGTTGATGAGTTCTCTGTCCGAAGGCAGGTCCATGGCTTACTTCGCACTTTGGCGTGACGTTTATTTGCCTTCCAAGTTCCGTAGGCTGTTCCGACAATAACCTATGCCCTAGAAGTGGCCCCAAGCTTCCATGGCTTTAAACCACATGGGGATGAAATGAGTGAGGTGGTTTCCCGTTGCCGTCCTGGCAGACATTTATGGGTGAGTAACTTGTCCAAGGTAGCTACGCAGGGGCTTGAGGTATATAGATTCGAATCGGCAACCCTCCGGTCACAAGACAGAACATATCGCTTCGCCACCGCGTCCCATTCCGATATAGGTGTCTAAACTGGCGTTCCTCACGTCATCGTTGTCATAATTCCTACTGCATTAGTGTCTGCTATTTTTAAGTGAAGACAATTTAGACAAAGACAAAAAATAGTGATCTGATGAAGAACTGCAGTGAAAATTAACCTATCGTTACATTGGGAGCCATGCAGCAATCAAACCAGCAGAAACAGTTGGTTAGGGAAACCAGCATCCAGGCTATAGCTGAGAAATGGCTGAGAAACCAGCAACTAGAGCTAAAATGATGATTGTGAAGTCAATCCTGAATGTCACTGAGGAGCTGAACTGATACTCAACGAGTTCCGATACTTTGTATCAGCTTATGCGAGAATTATCCAATACGACAGTTAGGCCTATATAGTATTATATACTCACTCAATATAAACTTGTTTATCGTTTTGATGGTTCTATCATAGTGTTAGATTAGGCGATATAACTGATGACATTAATATAAATATATATATATATATATATATATATATATATAATATCATATGCATATATCATGAACCATTTAACTATAATGTCAAATTAGGCAGTGTACTTTCAATTGGTTCATTCTTATCTCCGGACAATCCGATTCGTTGTAGGCGGGACCTCATGTTTAGTGCTTAGTAAGTTCTCTTATAAAATAGACCGTCGAAGAGTATTTGGTGTGTGCGGAGAGTCAGAGCTGAAGGAGACAGAGAGTTGAATTTAGAAGTTAGGGCTTATACTAGTGCCTTCTGGTGTAATAGACTTTTATTATTATCATTGTTCATTCACGTGAGTTATCTTTCTGTAGCATCATTAAGATATTTAAATGCATTCATCTAGCCTTGTTCGTTAGCCATCATTGTTCCCCAGCAGAGGAAGTTAGTATAGCATTGAGGTGATCCCTTAAGGATCATAGTTCTAATCTGCAGCGTTGCTTAGCGTTGACCAGCGATGTTTAAAGCAATATTTTGCACTTTGACTCACCTTGCGAGTTGTTATCTTTGTTGCCAATTGTTGATATCATGACATCGCCAGATGCGAGGCAATGAGATGAATGAGGCATCGATATCCCTCCCTTTGTATGAACCTCGTCAGGTTCAATCACCTACGATCAGAAATACCCTTATTCAGAATTAAAGCAACTCTCATCAGATTTATTTGCCACAGTTCAAAGTACCATAATAATTGTTGCGATAATATGAACTAACCTGAAATTATTGTCAATGTAGACTTTAGCTGATTCTTCGAAATAATGCATGTGTATCGGTTGCAATATGGAGTAAAAGTTGCTCGAACCACTCATGATCTTAACTGTTTGAAAAGTTTGAAAAGTTAGTCAACCTGACTGAGACATTGTAGTCAATTGCTTTAAAATTGGCGTGTAGCGGTGTAATGAACTACCCGCAGCACTATAATAACTCAAGAGGTTCACACATGAAGTGAAGAATGCGTCGTAATTCCATGTGTTCATATATGTTGACAGTCGGCTGAATTCGATCGCGCCTCACTTGCTTTAATGCCCGTCTTTACTTAATTACGTACAACATCTCATTACATTACAGCATCTCTTCGTTAACTACTCATCTCCATTAGAATAGGCAACCATCCGTCTTAGTAGGCTCGTATTTTTATTGGTTAAATACAAATTAGTTTAAATGGTGCTTCGTCGATTGTCGTCATTTGAGTTTGTTACATGTTTAACGACACTGCCACATCAAAGATGAGTAGTGTCGCCCTCCTCTTTTATCCAGGCTTGGGACTGGCACTGGCAGATAGCAACCAGTGGCGGAGTTTCATTTGAGTTTAACGCTACACTGCTGCCAGTGGCGTAGCTAGCTTTTCGTGGGCCCGTGTGCAGAAGTCCCGCATGGGCCCCTTCTTGACCTTGTAATCAGTGGCGGCGCCAGGATTTCAGTTTGGGGGGGCTGAATCCTCGCGGAGGAAATTTTCATTTTCATTCGCCAAAATTTCTGACGACCTTTTTATTAGTCATCCAGTCGAAATCTCAACTTCAGTTTTACATGTAAAAAAACTGGATTGGCCTTTTTAGCGGGCTTAGCACCCCTAGTCCCCTGTCGCCGCCACTGCTCGTAATGCAAGCATCTTTGCGTTCTTGGCGTTACTTGCAATCAAAATCACCAAAACTAACCAATGATATTTGCTATTAGCCTATAGCACATGCAATACAACTCACAGAATAAATTTTTTGCAGCTTTGCTGTGAGAATGAGATAAATTACAATGTTAGAGCCAGAGTGATTTCTTAATGAATTCAAACCAATCACGTGGCATGCAGACTTAGGCTATTATTTATAGTATTTGTACTTAAGACAATGTCATGGCATTATAATTTTTATTTCTAGCCTTTTGTTCATCAAATTTGTCAATCGTGTTCAATTAGCAGCATCACTCATGGGCCCAGACTTAGGGGCCAGGGGATCGTTCCCGAGATCCGAAGTTTGTGGTTGGGGTCTGAGATGCTTATATCCTCATATTTCAGAAAAATTCCAGAAATATCATAAATTTTTAGAAACTAGAGTTTGCTCATCGATGATTGCGTCTTTTTTGGTGTCGATTTTCCATTGGGGGTGTGGTGTGGCAAGTGCCCCTCTTGGCTCTTGCCCCTATGTGCTGGTGCACATGTGTAGAGCCTATAGGCTTTCCAACAGACATCTGATCGAAACTGTTCCAGAGTTGAAAGAAAGTAAACTATTCAGCAATTTTATGACCTTATATTCTGCTTTCTCAATAGCATTCACAGGTCTGAGGTTTCAGGTGCGATCTGATCCTTTTGCAAAGGCAGAAAAGATACAAGGAAGTCGAACCTTGAATATCCTCGGAGCCTTTTCGTCAGTCAGTGTGTCAATAACGTAGATGCGATCCGAATGGAGACAAGGAAGGATGAGGCGACTTCGCTTCTCCGACGGTTTGTCATAGCAACTGGAACACGAGTTCCACCCGGAATGGTGCAATTCATCTCCGATGTAAGTCATATTCAGGCGGTGGATAATCTGGATGAAAAGAATAACGAGAAACTGGATAAGAATAGAAGGAATCGAAAGAATTGTTACATGTACATGTAGGCCTATCTTCCTTCTCTAAACATCGGTAGACATTACAGAGCTTTTGCAATGACTGAAAAATAATATTAGCAATCGCAATTCATTGCACAAATTTCCTCTATATTTCTAATAACAACTATGGACAAGATCATTGAATGAAAGTAAAACTCTTATGCTCCTTGAGGAACTCAGTGACGGATAGATTTTTGAATAATTTTACGGTTTTTTTTATTGAGACAACAATGAAGAATCACCGGATAAGAAAACCGCACGATTTGCATCTGCAATGCTTGATGATAGAGAAGTAAAGAATGGGTAAATGGATGAGAAAATCGTGCAGTTTGGACAAATGAGACGAGACATGCAATGTCATGTTTAAAAAACAGCCAAGAAACTTCGAATCCTGGGAAGAAACCCCCGCAAGGAAATCGTTTAATCAGCCCATATGAACACTATAGGAGTGAGACCCATGTGTTGCATTCTACATTAAATTTTTGAGTTCATCTACCCCGTTTCACGCTCATCAGTCTCGGAACTGCCCCCACATAAAGCTTGAAATACCACCTTTCCATAACTCGGCGACTCCGGGTCCACGTCAACGGTCGCGAGAGAGTCAGGTCTGTTCTCTGACACAGAGGGACTCATCACGTAAAGCAGTTTTTCCCTCGGACCATTCTTCATCGCATCCAAAGCACTCGCGTATCCAGGACCATGACAACACTGTCCTTCACCTAAAAGCCATTTGTAACAAAATGAAAGTAGCAATAATGAACAAAGAGTACGGGAACATTATGACCTTTTGCTTAATAATACCCTATGAATTAATTATAGCCACAAATGTGCTGAGTAGCCAGTGGCGGCGCTACGCCAGGGCATGGCAGGGCAAATGCCCTGGTGGAAAAGCCTTTGCCCTGGCTGTTGCCCTGGTCGTTGCCCTGCCAGAATAGTTGCATTGCCAGAATTTTTTCTGGTATAATGTTTTTTGCTGTTCACGTCCGTCAGTCTGCTCTCTGGCTGCTCTCTGGCACGGCAAAAATATTGGCAGTGCAAAAGTTCTGCCAGGACAAAGTTCTGGCAGGGCAACTGTTCTGGCAGGGAAATATTCTGGAAGGGCAGAAATTGTTGTAGGTCAAAATTTTCGCAAAAGTTCTGATAGGGAAAATTCTGGCAGAGAAAAATATCTGGCAAGGCAAAATTCTGGCGTGACAAAAGTTATGGCAGCCTTGGCAGGGCAAAGGTTCTGGTAGGCCTAGGGCAAACATTCTGTGGCTGTTTATCCACATTACCGTTTATAACTAACAGCATATGCTCGACTGTCGCTTTATCGTTTTTCAAATGAAACGTAAGCATTTACGTAAGCAATTGACCTAGCCTAGGCCTATATGCCTAACTCAGTAACTTTGTCTGCTGAACTTTTTGCTTTCGAAATGCTACTAAGAAAATTTGCAATGTTTCACTAAGTCACTGAGATTAATCTACAAGATTTATCAGATTTGCATTCCAAAATGTCAAAAGTCCTCGGTTTCATGACTTCGCCCATCTGATCCTCTGACCAGCCAACCCTAGTAGTGTAGGGTGTGTGGTTTGCAGTGTTGCCACTGAGGTTTCAGAAATAAATCCAGATTTCGTTATGAAAAACCCAGAAAAGTCTGGACTATTTATATAAGCGATTTTAGATCCCCTTTATCCAAATTATGTTGGATTTAAAATATTTTGGAAGAAAGTTAATAACATGTTCGTCAAATGAGTCGTGGAAAAATATGTAGTACAACCGGTTTACATTGAATTTTACTGTAAATAGGCCTACAAACGAACGATAAATACAATGTAGGCCTAGTCTATATTGCTCAGTACACAGAAAATTCATGCGTTGTAAATAAAAAATGGGCATGTAATTAAAATAAAACCAGATTTTGTCTCAAAACAAACCAGAAACCCAGACGAAGGCAAAAAACCCAGATCAAGTGGAAAAAATAGCTGTAACATCAATGGTGATTTATGGCAAGCACAGTAGCGCCAAATTATAGGCCTATGTAAGCCCGTAGTACCCCCGTACTACCGAGCACGCGACTCGACCTCTGCCCTGGTTACTTGTATGACTGCCCTGGCTATGCCCTGGCTACAAAAAGTGTCTGGCGCCGCCACTGTGAGTAGCCTACATGGCGTAATTAGTCCTATTGTTACACATGAACCGTCGCCCGAGGCTCCCGAGCAGCATGAAAACAAAAGTATGTAGCTAGTTCAATAATTATTGCCCGACTCTGTCACGAGATTGACTCTGTTGATGTTTTGAACTCAATACACCATAACAACTATAAGGCAAAGGCTTACGTGTGGATTGATTGCCGGTGCATCGGAAGATGAGATGAACTTACAATGATGATTTAAATTTCCATTTTTCAACAATAAAATTAACGTTGTAGCTTTAGGCCTATTCAAATTCCAATTTGCCTCTAAGTCTAATCGAGATTTAAACTTTAAATTGATATAAATTATTACAAAGAAAGAAGTTAACCCGCGTGTTTGTGGTCTCCGTGAGAATGAGGCTTTTCACTGTCAGCCATGGCTGTTTGTCAAATTTGGCCAAAAAGTGTTGAGAGACGAACTTCGCTTCAGCAAATTCACCTTCTATAACAGTCGCAAAAGTAAGCAAAGTCAGCCAAATTCAGAGGCTTAAGCACTGTCGGTGGTGTAGTGGTGGGTTCGGTGCCTTGACCGCGTATTGACCTTGAGCAAGTCGTTCACTCGCAATTGCTCGTGCGCTTCGGCGTGAAACTCCGATTCCGATTCCGCGCTGTAGTCGGGAGCGCCTCTGAGTAGATAGAGCTTGAAAGGGCGCTATAACAAATGCGACAATAAATAAATCACGAGATTAGATTAACTTGTGCCTAAAAGAGATTCTCTTGTAGGACGTTGTCACTCCTTGTGCATAATTTTTTCAAAGTTTTTGACAGGTGCTTGAGGCACGTATAAAATTAAATGTGTTCATACATGCAAACTTACAAGCAAACATACAGGCAAAAATACATGCAAGCACACATGCATGCATACATACATACATACATACATACATACATACATACATACATACATACATACATACATACATACATACATACATACATACATACATACATACATACATACATACATATCATACATACCATTCATACATACATACAAGTCGATTATGAAGCGGTTCAACAAACTAGCAGAATAGCAGAGGGCCACACACTATTAATAAAAATGTGATCACAATGGCCTGAAATCATTACAAAGTCAACCATGCATTTCACTCAGAGCCACAGGTAAACTTACGGGACGATAGAGACATTTCTAGCCAACTGAAACTAGACTACAGGTCGGTGTAGAGATCGGGTTTTGCTGTCGTTTGAAAATAGATGATTATCTTATAAAAATCCTATGCGCATGATTAACCACATGATGCAATATTATGGATAAGGAGGACTTATGCCTCATTGGGACAGTCCTCTTTGTCCCCTACCCTGTTAAGAGCTTTTGTTCAAGAGGCTTCATATGTCACGAGCAACAAGCTAGTAACCCTATTCATTCTGGTACAGTGCACTCATCAATATTCCGCAATAGCCTATGCCTTCCGTAGTATTCATCATTTCTGCATTAAAATAAAATTATCATTTTAGTCAAGACCAACCTGTAGTTTTTGATCGATCGAAAAGACGACCAATAGCTGGAAACCAGAACGTAGACTGCAGGCATGATGCCCTCTAACACTTTCTAAAGCTCGAGTGCTATTCTCTTACCAAATTCAGAGACTATGGCATCCCGGCAGCATAGAAAATCGACAGACATCTTCGCTGTGGTTACTGGTTATTTCAGCTAACAAACAACTGAGTCGTAGGTTTGCACGCAGTCAGTGTTTCAGTCAGAAAAGCTAGCCGTATTGCATTAGCAGTCGAGTAGGCCTACGATTCAGGTTACGGCCAGTTTAGAATCCGGATCGAAATTCAAAACTAAGGTTAGAGTAATTTTTGTGCATTACATTGGGCCTAACTCTTAACGTGTGAAAATATAACAATATATTTTATTAGCAATTGAAGCGCTTACCGTTTATTTGAGGAAGCTGCAAACCAAGAAAATACACTTGTCCCTGAACTGGTGCTTGTGAGCAGAACAAATTATTACATCGACTATGGAAAAATGGAAAATATTGAAAGTTATACTGTCGGTTAAATATAAAAAATTAAATTTCCTCCCAAAATTGTTCTATAATTAGCTCCTATAGAACAGTCTTCAGACAACAAAGTTGCAGCTCATATATTTTCCTGCCATAATGACAATGATATTGACATTTTAGGTCTACGTTTCTGAATAGTTATGGCAGAAACGTTGCACCATTGTTTTCAGGTCCAGGGCGCAGTCCAAAATTTGCGCCTATACGGTTACTGCGACATCACTGCGAGTCCATTGGCCTTAAGCAGCCTTGGACCTGGCACCGCGCACACACAAAACAGGATGGCGTTTTAAAAGAATACGTTTGGTTTATTGAAGATCTAGTCTAATTGCTATCGTAAACGTCCTTTAGTCCTAGTCTTTTTTTCTCAGATTCAAAAAAGTAGGTCAAACTTTTTCATATTATAATTATTATCTCCAACGCCTGATTATTAGGCCTAATCATTCAAAAATTTTCCCCAAAATGTAGATAATTGAACCAAGAATATGATTCCAAAATATCATGTCATAAATTTGAACGGATAGAAAGATTTGAATCTTTCAAGTTCATCTGCCGAAATTTCAGTTTACCAGCGATTTTCTTTTGGATTTTGTAACAAAGTACTTAAAACGTGAAAAGACTTTAATATATTTGTGAATAAACTTTAAGTAGGCTAGTTATTGTTTGAATTGACGTCAAACGGGAATTGCGGAGGTAGGCTACCGGTTGTCTTGCTGAAAATTGACATGTAGGCCTATCGGCAAACTATATAGGGCCTACTATGGCAAGAGATCGACTACGGGGTATAGTATAGGGCCTACGCCATGTGCACGCACCAACTAGATAGCATGAACGGACAACCCCCATTAACACATGTGTTGACTAAAGGCTGGGTTTGACATGCAAGCTGTTTCTTATTTGAGAAATCGTCGTACCGTAAATTTTCCTACCCAGGCCTAAATAACTATGTCTGAGAGACATTAGCAGGCATAGACTCTGCCTTTGATACTGACAGCTTAGGAGGCAATGGTCACACGCATATAATTTTAGGGTATATGCATAAAATGAGCAATTGCATTGTAGGCTAGTATGTAGCCTACATGCATGAGCACATGTAGCCTTCATAGCCTACGTTTGTATTTATGGGCATTTACGGGTCACACAAAGCAGAATGACTTACAATAACTAAACCAGACTTTGATCACATAGCGGCTGCTTGGCAGAATGACTTGGAAAATATCTTTTTTTCCTCCTCAGAATCTTAGCCTACACATTCCAATTTGCAGATAAAAGATTTCGTAGGCGACACAAAAGAACGAAACAATCGACGATCACTTACTGGATCCTATGCGCAGAAAAATGCGCTTGAAAATAGGCTATGTTCGTTTTGCAGCATATTTTAGATAGCCCCCAAGTAGGAGCATGAACATAACAATCTTAGCCTCCATAATTATGGCGGTACAATGCAGCATAGCCAGTGGCGTAGCCAGTTATTTTTTCATGGGGGGCAGTGGGGTGGCAGCTTAAAATGATGGGGTGGCTACCGTTGGCAATTAAAGCGTGCATCGGCATCGGTATATTGCCATAGACTATGTATTTTTAGATTTTGGATGTATAACTGTATCGGACATAATACGCAAGCAAGCCTCCCTAGCTTGTCTGTCCCACAGTGCACTATAGTGGCCTGTCCCACTTTCCCATCACTCACCCTATAAGAAGTTGTACAGGAAGTTGTATAAAAAATAAAATAAGTCAGAAATTATATAACATTGTTTAATTCTTTATCACTCGAAGAGTAAAAAGTAAAACAAACGCAGGGATTGGGGGGGGGCAGCTGGGGGGGCAGCCCTTTCATTTGGGGGGGCGGCTGCCCCCCTTGCCCCCCCGTAGTTACGCCACTGAGCATAGCCAATCCATGTAGGCCTATTATTATCATCTGTGATCAGAATGATGTGAACTGTCATTGTACGATATTGTATTTTGACCATCTATAAAGTGCTTTTCTCAGCAAGAGCCTTTCAGAGAAAGAAAGACTACCAGAGAGTTTGACGAAGCGAACTGATTGTAGGGACGGGGAAGAGAGAGTCCATTCCATGGGGAGCGACATATGCAGGCAAAGCATCTGGATTGAGCCATGGCACGGGGAATTAAAGACGTCAAGCCGATCAGAGGACCTACAAATGCAGTGCCGGATTAACTTTTTAGAGGCCTGGCGCAAACAATGCAACAAAACTAAAGTAGGCCCTCTATCCAATCAAATTATCAAAAAATGGGGAAAAAATTAATTATATAGAAAAACCGTTGATACAACCCGTCTTAAAACTTCCCTCCAATAACTTCTTTCATTTTCAAATTGTTGAACAATATGCTTATCAAGAGTCTGTACTTTTGACAGACGTGTTGCATAAGTTGTTAGTGCCAGTCTGTGCTCACTTGATCGCTCATGATGTGCAAGTCTGTTTATATGATCCCATGAATCAAAACCTTGATTTGCAAGAGCACTTGCGCTGCTTGAAATAAAAAGTTTACAAACAAAACAAAATAAGCGCCCAGTTGATGGCGAATACAAGAGCCAATGTCTGAGAATTTTTTCCCCGTTTGGTGTGATCGTAAAAAAGCAGAATCGTTTAGTTTTCTTTTGGTAGGCCTACTATTCAATTTTACTTTATTGCCATGTTGTTTTATGGATTTAGAGTACATGTATGCCATCTTGATAACGACATGGTTCAGGTCCCATCTGCAGCCAATAACTGACCAAATCTTCATTTATAGTCCACAGAGCAGCATCTGTTTGTGGCACGTTTCCAACAGATTGATTCTCTTGTTTTAATGGTAGATCTATGGTAGTTTCAGATTTAGGCATATCAATGATATCATTGCTGAAATCAAGGGTGTCTGTTGTTGGCATTAGTGCTGACACTGGTGAGCGGCCTAAGCCTGAACTGCATCCAGCTTCTGACGCTGAGTTGACACCATCTATAAAATGCGGCACTTCTCGTGTTTTTACTGCCAGAAATTTATCAATACTACCACGTTGCTGTTTGCCTACCTCTTCAAGTTCGCGTTTTCTTTGATGTTTCTGCCAACCGGACTCAAATTTCTTCATTTTCTTTAGGCCTACTTATTTTATTTGTTCAAAAATTAAAATTAAAAAAAGAAATAAGCAGCTACATAAACACTAAATAGTAGATAATAATATTACATGGAACATACACTGTGTCGTCTGTTACAGTGCCGTACGCATATCTATATTTTATTTGGTGATGGGGTCGATCCGCGCATAAATTTATTACGTCATACGTCATCATTACAGTACACAATTAATTAGTACGTCATCATTATAGTAGTAGTACTGTAGAAGGCCTGTTTTTATAATGCCACCAAATTTTATATGCAATGCTTGTTTTAGAAATTAAACATTTTAAATAAGCCGGACTGTGACTTATATAAACAAATTCGATCGGATAATCGGATTTCTCAATGTTTTTTTTTAATTTTTACCCCCGAAAGAAGGCCTGGCGGAAGTGCGCCAGTTGCGCCATAGTTAATCTGGCACTGTACAAATGTAAGAGAACGCTACTAAGTGACAGAGAGAGGGTGAAGTATAAGACCACAAAGATATCTCGAAACAAGGCCCTTCTGAGCCCTAAGTCCCGAAGCAGGAACTCTGAGTTGTACACGGACAGAGAGAGGGTGGCGTATCGGTAGAGGTCGGAGTGTGGTGGGGTATTGTGTCGTGGGGTTGTGGCCGAATCTGCGAGTATATCTGTTTAAAAAGTGTCCTTAAAATTCTCCCATGCACTATATAAGCCTATACTCTTGATGATTAGCTTAATTCATTCTCCGAAGTCAATCGATATCAAGTAAGATCTGATTCCATCTCCCCGTTGTTTTTAACTCAAACAAATTCTCCTTAAAATATCTTGCATTGGAATGTATGTTTGGCCGAAGTTTCCCGCTCCAGATCCGCATTGTCAGGTTAATCTATTTGAGTTTATTTCCGGTGCACATTAGTCATCTATATTTATGGTTAGGCTACTGTTTGTTCTTTAGAGACATTTCTCTCATCTCTGCATATTCAAACATTGAAACATAATGAAATATAAATCACTTTATTGGTCAGATTGGTTCGAGATATCAGTCAAGTTGAGTTTAGAATTGTTGTAACCTAAGTCACACATTGACGGTTTTGATCTGTATTGTTTAAAGTTTATATTTCTACGTTAAAGACTTAAAGTTCCATAAAGTAACACCTTCAAACTATACTTGCACGAGGCCAAGACTTGCTCTGATAGACTTTGAGACAACTGAACATTGACCATTCGTTATCCCTGTGTATCCCTTAATGAAGCACACGTATGTTAAAATCTTGTCAAATACTGTACTTATGCTATACTTGTGCTGTACTTATGCTATATTTATGCTATACTTATGCTACACTTATGCTATACTTATGCTATACTTATGCTATACTTATGCTATACGTATGCTATACTTATGCTATACGTATGCTATACTTATGCTATACTTATGCTATACTTATGCTATATTTATGCTATACTTATGCAAAAAAGCAGTTAACTATGGCGCTATAGAAGGCTTTGAATAGCATTCAGAAGAGAATGAATTACAGTATCATCTATGCTACGGCATGATATATCATTCACATCCATATTTCGGAGGTGCAATCTCCT